>JARBWK010000007.1:75499728-75952877 GCA_030556195.1 Anolis apletophallus | reverse complement strand
CTCAGAAATCAATCTCAGGAATGCCAAGAATGGGTAAGTTGGCCTTGAGGAAAACTAGTTTCTCCACTGACATGGGGTTGAGCAGGCTCCTTGGATTAGTCATAACATCTCCTGCAAGGCTGAACACCCTCTCGCTCTGCATGCTGGTAGGGGGGCAGCTGAGGTACTTTCGGGCTACATGTGCCAGA
Organism: Anolis apletophallus; assembly: GCA_030556195.1. NCBI lineage: Eukaryota > Metazoa > Chordata > Lepidosauria > Squamata > Anolidae > Anolis > Anolis apletophallus. Next base: position 75,952,689 of record JARBWK010000007.1, on the reverse strand, counting down.
TCGGTCCACCCCTGCGTGGAACGTGCAGACCAGTAGGCCAGTGGATCTGTGTCTTCATATGGCTGTAGAGGCTCTTCAAAGTACTGTTTGACGGTAGACTCAGACACGTCAGCCATAGCCACTTGAGCCGACAATGAACTGCCTTCTTCTGTCACTAAGGCCACGGCATTTTTCATGAAACAGCTTTCTGTTTGCGCTCCTCTCTTCTGTGCTCGTCGGTGGACACTCTCTGTGCTGTCAGAAGTGGAAGAGCTGTTTGCTTCGGCACTGCATTGCAAAACTGGTGATGTTGTTTCGTTACGGCCTACCCCCACCCTCTGTTCGAACGCTTCTCTCACAAGTGCGCCGAGCTCTTTCTTCCATCTTGGGAAATCAGCTTGGCTGACAACAGTGTCCTTCACGCGAGGGTCACAGAGTGTGGCGATCACATGACAGTTATTCTCCATCAATGGGAGTAGACGTTTCTGTAACGCAATCTTCAACTGCTTCACCAACTCCTGGGACTGCGGTTTAAGTCTTCCGGACAAGGTGTGCAACGTGCTTTGTGCAGCTTTGTTTTCCAACTGCTTCTGCAAAAGCTTTATTGTAGGGATCACATCCCCCAGTAAGGCTTTGTGGCTGGATAGAGCCTCTGTGGCATCTTTGAAGGGCTTAAGGATGTCGACGGCCTCCGAGATTACCACCCACTCCTGGTTGTTAGGGAGCAGCGCATTAACCTGTCCGCCAACCGACAACGAAACCCCGTGCACGGCCCTCTGCTGCTCCAGCATGCGCTCTAGCATTTTGAAGGTGGAGTTCCACCGCGTGGGCACGTCCTGTAGCAACCGGTGTTGGGGAAGATGCTCCAGTGACTGCCTTTCTCGTAGTAGACTTGCAGACTTAGTGCTTCGATGGAAGAAGGCTGCTATTTTTCGACAGCGCTCTACCAGAGGGGCGATGCTGTGGGAGCTGGCATCTTCATGGACCTTCAATCCATCTTTGACCGTGTTATGTAGTACGTGGGACATGCAGGTGATGTTAGTGAAGCCTGCAGAGTCAACGGCCCGTACCATATTTTTCCCAGCATCGGTGACAATGAATCCCCAAAGTGTGGTAAGATGCATCCACTCTGCCATCATTCCCTGCAATATAGTGCTTATGGTGTCGGCCTTGTGATCCTTGTCTACCACCTCCAGAGCCAAGAGAGACCATCGCTGACCCGCCTCCATGGTTCCCTCCTTCTCCCACCAGTGAGCCGTTAACGACAGGAAGGAATGGCCTCCCCCCACACTGGACCAAATGTCGGTAGTAAAATGGACGTGGGCAGCAATGGTGGCAGTCTTCAACTGGGATTTCAAGAGTTTCTTGCATCCGTCAAACAAAGCTGGAATGACCACTTTGGAAAAGGTATGTCGTGAGGGGATCTTGTAACACGGTGCAAGTAAGGACAGCAGTCCTCTAAATCAGGGCTGTCCAACTTCTACCGGACCTGTGGCCGGAATTCCAGTTACTGATGACCTGGGGGGCCAAAGGGTCTGCCTCCGTCCCCGGCTCCGCCCCTCCCGGCTCCACCCCAGCTCCGCCCCCCCGGCTCCGCCCAGGCTCCGCCCCTCCCTGGCTCCACCCCTGCCCCGCCCCCTCCCCGGCTCCGCCCCCTCCCCGCCTTGGAGGTGTCTGTGGAGGACACCGGGGCTTTGACTTGGCGACAGAGATGAACACCAAAATCCCAGTCTCAAGTCCCAGTCCCTGCTTTGAACTGGATTATATTGCAGTGTGGACTCAGGGCCCTTCACACAGCCATATAACTCAGAATATCCAGGCAGGAAGCCCCACAAAACCTGCTTTGAACTGGATTATATTGCAGTGTGGACTCAGGACCCTTCCACACAGCCATATAACCCAGAATATCCAGGCAGGAAACCCCACAAAACCTGCTTTGAACTGGATTATATTGCAGTGTGGACTCAGGGCCCTTCACACAGCCATATAACTCAGAATATCCAGGCAGGAAAACCCACAAAACCTGCTTTGAACTGGATTATATTGCAGTGTGGACTCAGGGCCCTTCACACAGCCATATAACTCAGAATATCCAGGCAGGAAACCCCACAAAACCTGCTTTGAACTGGATTATATTGCAGTGTGGACTCAGGGCCCTTCACACAGCCATATAACTCAGAATATCCAGGCAGGAAACCCCACAAAACCTGCTTTGAACTGGATTATATTGCAGTGTGGACTCAGGGCCCTTCATACAGCCATATAACTCAGAATATCCAGGCAGGAAACCCGCAAAACCTGCTTTGAACTGGATTATATTGCAGTGTGGACTCAGGGCCCTTCACACAGCCATATAACTCAGAATATCCAGGCAGGAAACCCCACAAAACCTGCTTTGAACTGGATTATATTGCAGTGTGGACTCAGGGCCCTTCACACAGCCATATAACTCAGAATATCCAGGCAGGAAACCCCGCAAAACCTGCTTTGAACTGGATTATATTGCAGTGTGGACTCAGGGCCCTTCACACAGCCATATAACTCAGAATATCCAGGCAGGAAACCCCACAAAACCTGCTTTGAACTGGATTATATTGCAGTGTGGACCTCAGGGCCCTTCACACAGCCATATAACTCAGAATATCCAGGCAGGAAACCCCACAAAACCTGCTTTGAACTGGATTATATTGCAGTATGGATTCAGGGCCCTTCCACACAGCCATATAACCCAGAATACCTGCTTTGAACTGGATTATCGGAGTCCACACTCATATAATCTGGTTTAAAGTAAATAACATGGGATTTTATTGAGATGTGTGGAAAGGAAGGCAAATAAGAAGCCAGGGCCCTTCCACACAGGCCTATAACCCTGAATGACAAGGCATAATATTCATTCTGCCTCTGCTAATAATAATAATAATAACAACAACAACAGATTCCTGGAGTAGGAGACCTCCAAGGGCCATCCAGGGCCATCCAGTCCAATCTCCTTCTGCCATAAGGTGAAAATACAATCAAAGCATTCCTCACAGATGACCATTCAGCCTCTGATGATGATAATAATAATAATAATAATTACAATGGGTTCCTAGAACAGGAGACCTCCAAGGGCCATCCAGTCCAATCTCCTTCTGCCATAAGGGGAAAACACAATCAAAGCATTCCTCACAGATGGCCATTCAGCCTCTAATGATGATAATAATAATAATAATAATAATTACAATGGGTTCCTAGAATAGGAGACCTCCAAGGGCCATCCAGTCCAATCTCCTTCTGCCATAAGGGGAATACACAATCAAAGCATTCCTCACAGATGGCCATTCAGCCTCTAATGATGATAATAATAATAATAATTACAATGGGTTCCTAGAATGGGAGACCTCCAAGGGCCATCCAGTCCAATCTCCTTCTGCCATAAGGGGAAAACACAATCAAAGCATTCCTCACAGATGGCCATTCAGCCTCTAATGATGATGATAATAATAATAATAATAATTACAATGGGTTCCTAGAATAGGAGACCTCCAAGGGCCATCCAGTCCAATCTCCTTCTGCCATAAGGGGAAAACACAATCAAAGCATTCCTCACAGATGGCCATTCAGCCTCTAATGATGATGATGATAATAATAATAATTACAATGGGTTCCTAGAATAGGAGACCTCCAAGGGCCATCCAGTCCAATCTCCTTCTGCCATAAGGGGAAAACACAATCAAAGCATTCCTCACAGATGGCCATTCAGCCTCTAATGATGATAATAATAATAATAATTACAATGGGTTCCTAGAATGGGAGACCTCCAAGGGCCATCCAGTCCAATCTCCTTCTGCCATAAGGGGAAAACACAATCAAAGCATTCCTCAGCCATGTTGGATCAAACCTAAACTCTCATGAGAGCAACAGAAAGTACTGAACCTTGAGTTTGGGAGTTGTAGTTCTCCTCCATCCAGAGAGCACTGTGGACTCAAATAATGATGGATCAGGACCAAACTTGGCACGAAGCCTCAGGAGAGGAGGAAGCCGGAAAGGGAATGGATGAGCACGCCCCCCCGTGCTCCAAACTCGGCCCCGCCCCTTTTTCGCTCTGGCCACGCCCCCTCTCACTCGTGCACTCTCTCTCCTTCCCTCTTTCCTTCAGGTGGTGGAAGGGGGAAGGAATGAAAGGGGGAAAGAGAGAAAGAAGGAGGGAGGGAGAGGGAGAGGGAGAGGGGGGAGGGAGGGAGGGAAGTAGGAGGAGGAGGAAGAGAGCCTGCTCCTCCTTCCTGCCCCGCCCCTCACCCCCCCCCCGCCACGAAAAAAAATAAATAAAAAATATTCCAAAAAAAATTCCAAAAAAATATTTTTTTAATTTTTTTTTAAAATCTTAAAAGGCAGATATCTTGCAGGAGGGTAGGGGGCCGTGGGGAAGGGGCTGGGGGGCCGTATACGCCCCAGGGGCTGCCAGTTGGACAGCCCTGCTCTAAATCCCTCCCGTTCTATCGTTCTATAGGGCTGGTGGTCAAGAGCCATCATTACTCCTATGCACTGCATAATCTCCTTTGCTGAAGGATTCCTTACACCACTTCTCACCCTGCCCAGGGAAACTGCCCAATTATCGATGGTACCTTGAGTATTGGCTCTTCCAGGGTCACAAGTACTACCTGGGGGATTTTCCACGGTGAGAGCGGGCCTTCCTATTGCCTTTAAGTGAGCAGCATACATAACTGGATGATGCCTCCTCAAGTGATTGGAGATTCCGCTGGTGGAAAGATGTCTCTTGTCTTTTCCCCTGCTGACGTTTAATCCGCAATGCCTACACTCCGCCACGGTTTCCTTATTCGGATGGACAGTGAAGTGATCCCAGAGTGCTGTCCTGGGCCTTCCAAGACGCACAACTGGGGAGAGGAAATGGTCCCGGTCAATGTCGCTAGAGATGGTGGCCTGTGAAAGGGTTACAACATCCCCCATGGAGCTGGCATCCTCATTCTCACTGTGCTCTGAAGATGACAATTGCAAAGTTATGTTTTCAAACGTGGCATTGTCTTCAATGATAACTGTTGTAGTTACATTGTTTTCCCCTCCCTTGAGCTTTCAGAATATACTCGCTTTCTGGAAGTGCTACATTGCGTACTTGTTGCCCTCATCTCATCTACTCTGCGCACGGGGGCAGGGGCTCTTATGTCCATCTCCGCTTTGAGCAAATCTTTTCATCGTTTCAGTAATACGTTATGGAGATTACAAAATGCAAATTAAATAACCAAATGATGGCCTCAGTGAGTGTGGGTGGGTACTAGGCTAGGCAGACTACGGAGAACTAGATTGCTATGTGAAGGGAACACACGCTTCGGGCCCCGAACACGGCAGGGCACGGGCACCTCTGCCCAGCAACACACACTCAAGACTTGAGCCTCTTGGCCTGGCGTGACCAGGAAGCCCCTGGAGGTACAACTGTACTGTATGTATGTGAAGGGAACACATGCTTCTGGGCCCTGAACACGGAAGGGCAAGGGCACCTCTGCCCAGCAACACACACTCAAGACTTGAGCCTCTTGGCCTGGCGTGACCAGGAAGCCCCTGGAGGTACAACTGTACTGTATGTATGTGAAGGGAACACACGCTTCTGGGCCCTGAACACGGAAGGGCAAGGGCACCTCTGCCCAGCAACACACACTCTAGACTTGAGCCTCTTGGTCAGGCGTGACCAGGAAGCCCCTGGAGGTAGAACTGTACTGTATGTATGTGAAGGGAACACACGCTTCTGGCCCTGAACACGGCAGGGCACTGGGCACCTCTGCCCAGCAACACACACTCAAGACTTGAGCCTCTTGGCCTGGCGTGACCAGGAAGCCCCTGGAGGTACAACTGTATGTATGTGAAGGGAACACACGCTTCTGGGCCCTGAACACGGAAGGGCACGGGCACCTCTGCCCAGCAACACACACTCAAGACTTGAGCCTCTTGGCCTGGTGTGACCAGGAAGCCCCTGGAGGTACAACTGTACTGTATGTATGTGAAGGGAACACACGCTTCTGGGCCCTGAACACGGAAGGGCAAGGGCACCTCTGCCCAGCAACACACACTCTAGACTTGAGCCTCTTGGCCTGGCGTGACCAGGAAGCCCCTGGAGGTACAACTGTACTGTATGTATGTGAAGGGAACACACGCTTCTGGGCCCTGAACACGGAAGGGCACGGGCACCTCTGCCCAGCAACACACACTCAAGACTTGAGCCTCTTGGCCTGGCGTGACCAGGAAGCCCCTGGAGGTACAACTGTATGTATGTGAAGGGAACACACGCTTCTGGGCCCTGAACACGGAAGGGGAAGGGCACCTCTGCCCAGCAACACACACTCAAGACTTGAGCCTCTTGGCCTGGCGTGACCAGGAAGCCCCTGGAGGTACAACTGTACTGTATGTATGTGAAGGGAACACACGCTTCTGGGCCCTGAACACGGCAAGGCACGGGCACCTCTGCCCAGCAACACACACTCAAGACTTGAGCCTCTTGGCCTGGCGTGACCAGGAAGCCCCTGGAGGTACAACTGTATGTATGTGAAGGGAACACACGCTTCTGGGCCCTGAACATGGAAGGGCAAGGGCACCTCTGCCCAGCAACACACACTCAAGACTTGAGCCTCTTGGCCTGGCGTGACCAGGAAGCCCCTGGAGGTACAACTGTACTGTATGTATGTGAAGGGAACACACGCTTCTGGGCCCTGAACACGGGAGGGCAAGGGCACCTCTGCCCAGCAACACACACTCTAGACTTGAGCCTCTTGGTCAGGCGTGACCAGGAAGCCCCTGGAGGTACAACTGTACTGTATGTATGTGAAGGGAACACGCGCTTCTGGGCCCTGAACACGGAAGGGCACAGGCACAACTGTATGTATGTGAAGGCTGGCTAAGGAAAGGATAGGATATTACTGATAATAAATGTAACAAGGAAATGTGTTGCTTATGGCAAAGAGTAACCAATAGGGGAAAAAACCAAAGCAGCCTTTGCTAGTAAAAATTGGTGAATGAATATTAATAAAGCATTGGATATTAAGTACTGGATAATATTACTGATAATAAATGTAACAAGGAAATGTGTTGCTTATGGCAAAGAGTAACCAATAGGGAAAAAACCAAAGCAGCCTTTGCCAGTAAAAATTGGGGAATGAATATTAATAAAGCATTGGATAAGTACTGGATAGGATATTACTGATAATAAATGTAACAAGGAAATGTGTTGCTTATGGCAAAGAGTAACCAATAGGAAAAAACAATAGCAGAGGCAGGCACAGGCAGGATAACAGCCTTTGCCAGTAAATATTGGTGAATGAATATTATTAAAGTATTGGATGACTACTGGATATTACTGATAATAAATAATAAATGTAACAAGGACATCTCTTGCTTATGGCCAAGGCTAGCCCAAAGAAAATACAAACTGCAGAGGCATACAGGCAAGAAAACAGCCTTTGCCAGTAAAAATTGGTGAATGAATATTAATAAAGCATTGGATGGATGAATAAGAAAGGAGGCGATTTGCTTTTCTCCTTCCTCCTCCTCCCTCCCTATTTTCTCCCAGGGCCAGGCCTGCTAACATGCGGCAGGCACAGGCAGGCTCTGGCAAAAACTTTCTCCGCACCTCTTCCCTGCTGCGAAAACGAAACCGGACTGAGATCTGTCTCGTGGTGTGCGGGTATTTAAAGGATCTTGACCCCGCCCTCCAACTGTCTCTTTGCCTCTGATTGGCTAAAGAAAAGGTGGTATGATGGTGGTGTGATGGTACCACCTGGTCTCCTTTAGCCAATGACAAAACTAAGGGCAAAGAAGCCATACGACGCACTTACGACACTTACGTACCAGATACAAAAATGGCGTCGCAAAGTGTCGTAAAAGAAAGTCTACTTCCGGGATCACGGTAGCGATCCGTATAAACTAGAAAGTCCCATTACATACGAATCACTTCCGATTTCTTTACATTTCCATAACTTTTTTCTCATGCCTAGTACTCACATAAACACAATCGCCATAAACAGTTTGCATTCTCTGATGAATCTCTTTTAGGGTGACACCTTCTGCTGTCAAGAATTCAATGACTGCACGTTGCTTAAGTTGCATTGACCTACCGTCTGCACAGGGTTCCATGCTTCACACTTTAACAACACAACCATTCAATGCTAAGGCTTCCTGCCAAAATGGAACTGTAGAGGAGTGTCTACTGAACAGTACCTGCTGCATACCAGTACTGCCATCTGTTGAGTTATGAAGGTGGAGGCATTACTTTTCATTCAACCCTTGTATATAGAGCTATTAAGCAAATATCTAGGCTTTTAACTCTTCCAAAAATGCCTTTACAATTTGGCCTTCAGTACTGAATACTTTTGAGAACAGTATTAATGTTGTCCATTAGTAAAGGCAAGAGTTAAGGCGGCTTCCAGTCTGGAATTTTCCTCAAGAATTGTTATTTTAAATAGTTCAGAGTATCCGCAACAAAGGTGGATCCAAGGCTAATCATTGTCCTCTGATAATGTTTAAATTACGTAAGACATTATAAGAATGAGCTATATGGAATTTGAATGTCTCCATTCTTTCTTCTTCCTCCACCTATAACAGCTATAAATTAAACTCATGTTTAGTAGACACCAGGAATGATCCCTTCCCCCAGGAAATTATGCTTTCTGCTATTTTCTTGGCTCAGCTTTACACCTACTGTATACAAGACCAATATGTCAGACCAATGCTTACTGTAAAATATATAAAAGCCGTCGCATTGTGAGGCATGTTTTGAAAACTCTTATGAATGTAGGTGGATAATATAGGCTATCCAGCCTATAAGATCTGTAATGATAAATGAGATTACTATTCCCATGGTGTCAGGTATTTTTTTCAGGACTAAAAGTGAGACAGAAAATTCAATACAACAAGAGCATTAGCGAAGCAGGCACTACTGTTGGGGGCGACACACATTATAGCAACCAGACCCTTTGATGTGTGATTTTAATTTGGAAGGCATTTTGGATCTCAGCTAAATCTAGTCATTTTGCATGCAAACAGTATGAAAAGACAGAACGTTTAACTTCCAACAATTCAACTAAGTATTCACCTCCTGCAAAGAAGGATTGTTTTTTTCAAGCCAAAAACTGGATTTATTGCCAGGCAATCTGGACAAACTTGCACTCACTCACCTCCAATTCTGTATGTATTCTAATCTCTCTTCAGTTCAGGTTCACATGTAATTTAGAGGTGGCTGGGAGGGGAGCAGGGAGGGATCGGGCGATGCACGTACAGGCACTGAATGAAAGACAGATGCATTTTGAGCCAGAACAACCCACTGAGCCTTGCACTGGATTCGCAAACTTCCCCCATTCGTGCAGAAAGGATTGTAAAAGCAGCCAAGATTTTAGTAATATTTTGGCAAATAGAATGGTAGATTGTTAAATCCATTAGAGCAGAGGTCTGGGGGTCAATACTTTGAACTGCTCTGAATCTCTTTTCATTCCTCTATCATGGCTTGGGGGAAGGAAGCACAGTTGGATGTTTAACAGTTTGCCAATTAGAGGCCAGATGTTTTGTTGCTATGTAATATCTCTTGTTGAGGTGCTGACTGCTGTCTATGGGATTGCTTAATTTTGGTTGGATTATTTGAGTTTTCTGCCCTCTTTCCAGTACATCCCTTTGCCTTGAAAGTAGGTGATTGTGGTGATTTTTCTAAGTTGCTGTACAATGGAGAAAGGTGCTGATTTTCATAGATGGCGAGATTTAATCCTTGTGGAAAGAGGCAAGATGATTTCCTGGTGTAAGAGCCTTATCTGAATGCTTGCTGGTCCTTCTGGGTCATTCAGTAGCATTTGATACCATCAACCTTGGTACCCTTCTGGGTCATTTGGCTGATATGGCAACATTTCTTGGTTGAGCGTTTCCAAAGGTTGGTGTTGGAGGACTTGTTCAGCCTTTGGGGCATTATGCCGTGGGCTTCCAGAAGGCCAATACTGTATCCTGAGCTTTTAAGGTGATCCTTCCTGTAGTGTCATTTTTAAAATGTTATTTATAAAAACTTTTAAAAATTCCAGAAAATCAGTGCATTAGTGAAACGTTCTAAAACTTGGTGGCTAACAGTCGTAAATGCATCCTACAGGTGTCCCAAATTCCACTGTGATAGCTATAAAAATGGAGAAACAAGCCTCTAATTTTCCCCCATTGCTGCCAATCGAACAAAACTAATGAAATATCAAAACTTCGGAAATTTGGATTCAAAACAACAAACGCCTCTCCCTCAAATTTTTAAAAATATTTTTGAAACAAAACAGGGGCCATCCAAATTTTGAAACAATTTTCTGCCATTTTGCACACCCCTAAAATCTAGTTAATCCCTTAAGTCACCTGTAACATTGCCAGTGGTTTTCTTAATAAAATCATAGGTGAGAAATCAATTGGCTTTGATGACTAGGCACCCTCCTCGAAGGTAGTGGTATTCTCTAAATGTGTCCATAGAATAAATCACACTCAGGAAGCACCCAAGATCCCCTGCTTGCTTATAGTTTTTTCTTAAATAGCACTGAGCTCTTGATATTTGTTGTCCTTATGTTTGGCAGTATTTGCTTACAGCAAAGCTATATTTGACTGATTTTGATCTAGAATAAGTGTAGAATCCTTTTAGAATCCAAGAGCCCAATTCTAAGTTGACTAAGATCTTAGAGATCACATTCCCCATGTGAGTGACTGTGTTGAAAGTGTGTTCCTTTACACTAGTAAGAAATCATGAAAAGCTGCTGCAGAAGTAAATAAGTCTGAATCGTGCTCAAACAACACACAAAATACCAAGGCTGACATCCTGTTAAGCAGTTAGAATGTAAATTAGACGTTGGTCATGTCTAATTTGTATTTCATTGCAGTTACGATACTACTGCCATAATTACATGTGACCCTGAAACCATTCTTAAAAGCCAGTCAGCCATTCAAAGCAACGGGGATCTCTTCTGCTGGTGAACAGGGTGTTGCAGAATGACATGACCAGCCCCTCTGCCAGTGAAGGAGGCTGCAAGAAGCACCACAGCCTCCCTCACTGGTGTTCCTCCCATTCTGCAGCACCCCATTTGCCAGCAGAACTAAACCCAATTGCTCTGAATGGTTGATTGGCTTTTAAGGAGGGTTTCAATGGTTGTATAGAGAGTTACACCCAAGCTACAACATTGTGGAAATGTGTTTGTTACAGGATCTCGACCCAAATCCCCAAATGACTTCTCTCAAGTGAGCAGGCTAGCTCACAAGTGGGCAGGACATGTTTTTCCATGTCTGTTGAGAATCAAAGAGAAGCTCAAGCAGTAAGCAGTACCCTTTACAAACATTGTCTTAGCCTCTCAGCAGAGAAAACCTTTTTTCCAATCAGATGTTGACTGTAAATAGTGGAACTTTGTAGAGAAGCCTATAGGTTTGATGTTGGTTCCTATGTAACTTGATATTACTATTAAATTAATAACATGAAATTAGAAAGTGAAAAGAAAGATAATATTTTAAAACTAGTTGCTGGATAATTAGCATTTGGTGGACTGTAACCAAACATATATCTGTATAGCTGTAGAGTTCAAAGAAGAGATGAAAATCACCTTTTCTCCAAATCTACTTCAGGGCAGACAGTATGCTTAAAAAGCACCAACTCACTAAGGCCATCTCAAAGCCTCCTCATACCTTCCACAAGTGTCCAGCTTGCTTATTCCTAAGGCTGGCCCAAAGCCATCATTTTCTTACAAATGCTTCACCTACTTTATGAGAAGAGCTCTGGGACTGAACCCAATATGGCTCAAATTACTAATATGGATTGCACTGAAAATCCATATTATTCAAACATCATGCATGCCAGGAGACATGTAATTTAGAATTTGAAAGGCCTAGCACCTGCAGTCGCTCTAGCCCAGCTCCTAAATAAAAATTGTCTAGAGCCGCAAATTTATAACACATGTTTTTCTATCCAAACTTGCCTTTTTTTCTGGAACAATGGAGATGACAAACACAGATGCTTGGATTCATCTGCACATTTTGGCAAACGTGCCTATGTGACAGTTTCGCTCTCAAAGGAGATCTACCTATGTTATTGAGATGGGAGAATAGAATGCACCAGGAATGTGGCGCAGCTGGCTAGGAGTCAGCTGCATAAGATCTCTACTGACCAGAAGGTCATGAGTTCGAGGCCTGCCCGGGTCTGGGTGAGCTCTCGACCAATTGTGTAGCTTGTTGTCTGTCTATATATGTTTTATGTCTATGGCATTGAATGTTTGCCTGTATATGTGCATTGTGATCCACCCTGAGTCCCCTGCGGGGTGAGAAGGGCGGAATATAAATGATGTAAATAAATATAAATAAATAATAAATAAATATGGCAGCAGGCAAGGAAATGTGCACAGAGGCATTGCAATAGTGCCGTAATCTCCAGAGTTAGCCCATTAAGACAGATTCCTCTGTGATTGATTTACTTGAATAAGAGATGATCCTGAGAATTTCATTAAGGAGGCACCTTCCCCGCCTTCTGTTTCCTTACTACGACCCTTCATACCTTATAACTTTACACTGAGCAAATCCCAAAAGTTCTATGTAATCTTCATTCACTCTTCACTATCCCACTGAAAGCATTTACTCTTCACTATCTCACTAAACCTCAAACTCTTAAAATCTTACAATGAGTAGTAGCTGTAAAATGTCCATTAAGGTTAATTGCCAAACTTGTTTCAAGTCCGAGATTCAACCCTTTAAAGTTCAGACTAAAATCCAGAGTGCATTCCTCATCTAAATGACAAGGAAACCATCAGATACTACTGACCAGGTATCCAGTCAAACAGTTGTCAACTGTGCAACAACTTTAGATTTTGTATCAGCACACTCCATTTAATCCATCGAAGGCAGTAGGAAGTAGTTCCATATATTATTTTAGGAAGTGATTTCCACAGGTTCATCACAGTAAAATGATGAAACGTGGCTTTAAGTAAGTAATACAGTAATTCAAACAAGTCATTTTAATATATGTTGTAACCCCCCTATTTCCCATTTCCAAAGAAATACAGACCTAGAGAAATAGACAAGCATTTTGTTTGGTAATGTCATATGGAGGCCATTAGCAGGGGCTGCTTTCCAAAGGACAGATGCTGGTCTAAAATCAAAATGTGTTTTGTATTTAGGTTTGGAATAAAACAAACCACGCTAGCATTCATTTATGCTAGCATTTTTCTATCAGAGTGAACATCTGTGATCCTATCTTCCTTTGCAATTTGTTGTACTTCCAAGTTCTGATGAAGTTTTGCATTGTCCTGATGCTGCCGTGAATGGAGGCGGCAAGGATAATATGCAGTAAGATACAGTGGATTTTGGAGCTTCTGTGCGTGTGGATGAGTGGAGAGAAAGTTACTGGGACAGGAGAAAGCATACATCCTATCAAGCATGGCATTTGACAAAACAGGCTTATTCGTTCAGCCGCTTTGGATTCTTCATGACTTCATGGACCAGCCCATGCCAGAGCTTCCTTTCGGCTGTGGCCACCCTCGAGCCAGTCACTTTAAGAATACCATCCATCCATCTTGCCCTTGGTTGGCCCCTCTTCTATTTTCCTTCCATTGTCCCCAGCATCATTGTCTTCTCCAAGCTTTCCTGTTTTCTCATTATGTGGCCAAAGTACATCTTTGCCTCTAATATCCTTCCCTCCAGAGAGCAGCTGGGCTTTATTTCCTGGAGTATGAACTGGTTGGATCTTCTTGCGGTCCAAGGCACTCAGAATTTTCCTCCAGCACCACAGTTCAGAAGTGTTTATCTTCCTTTGCTCAGCCTTCCTTATGGACCAGCTCTCACATCCATAGGTTACTATGGGGAATAACATTGCTTTAATTATGTGGATCTTCGTCGTCAGTGTGTGATGTCTTTACTCATTATTTTATCGAGTTTGGTCATTGCTCTCTTCCCAAGAAGTAAATGTCTTTTGATTTCCTGTTTGCAGTCTGCATCTGCATAACCTTTGCACCTATAAATACAAAGTCTGTCACTGCCTCCATGTTTTCTCCCTCTATTTGTCAGTTATCAATCAGTCTGGTTGCCATAATCTTGGTTTTTTGCTGTCTAACTGTAACCAGCTTTTGCACTTTCTTCTTTCACCTTGTTTATAAGGTTCCTCAGCTCCTCCTCGCTTTCAGCCATCAAAGTGATATCATCTGCACATCTAAGGTTGTTTCTTCCAGCAATTTTAACTCCAGCCTTGGATTTGACAAGCTCTGCAAAACATGACAGCTTGGAATTGTTACGAAGGCAGATCTAGAAAAGTTAGGAAAGCATTCACTTTATTACCTCCCCTGTCTAACCTTTTCAATTTTTACTTTAGATATGACTTGGGTCCCCAATGTCAAGTGAACTATAACAAATGGGGAGCGGCATTTTTTTATGGCTATGAACAAACCTAAGCCAACTGCATGCCTGTATATGCCGCTTTTTGGTTGAAGGTGCATCGGCTACTCTTAAAACACAGATAGTGATGTGAAATCACACTTTTTTCTTTGATGCACATTCTAAGGAGAACATTAACACTGGCAGTGGAGAACTAACATCAGCACTAGGATTAAATCCAGAACATTAGCAGACTGTTTTTGTTGCTGCAGTAGTGGCACCTGTGGCAGAAGAAGCGGAACAGAAAACTCTTATTGTTAAAAGAAACTTTAATCAGGAAAATGACCTTTTCACTTCATAATTGCATCATACAAAGGTTATTAGTGCCTTAATGTTTTTTTCTATTTTTAATTCATTTTTTTGCCAGTCACATTGCCACTGGTTTTTCACCTTTCAGGTGAAAAAAAATCAAGCACCAAATCCTAGCTTGTCTTACATAGTATATTTGTAGTTTGTACATATATTTACAGTTTTATTTACATGGGAATAAACTTGATATTAAGATGGTCAATGCAAAGCAAAAGTGAAACACCAGGCGAAGTGTGATGTGTATCAGTCTCTCATATAGTTTGCTCCAGTAGTGCATTACACATTAAATATGTAATAGTTGTGTAGATGAGTTGAATAATGGAGAGCAAAAGATATAGCTAAAACTTAGAAAGGTTACCTTTTTGGACAGTAACAGCCACAATCCCTTAGCGTAGCCATGGTGGCTGGAAGATTTTGGAATCATCAAAGAGATAGTTTTTCTAGCCTTTAGGCACATCAGAATAAAAGCTATATTTCCAGCAGAAGGATCATGATATGGAACATACAGCAAGGAAATAAACATCAAGTTTATTAACTCCCAGTTAAACTCGCAGATGTATACCAAGCTTAAATTGGCCATGGAGAGACGCTAAGCCAAGAATGAGATTCATGCTCCCTTCAAGATATTTTTGTCTGGCCAGGGTTGCAGGAATTTGCAGCCCTATGACAGGTGGGCCAGATAATTCCCATCCTTGCACTAGATGATTCTTGTGTTTGTCATTTTCCAAGCTGCTGATGTGCTCTTCTATTTTTGGGGATTAATGTCTATAGTCAATAGGGCTCTGCCACCTGAATGTCATGCCATCTGCTTTGTGCTGCTATAGCTTCATCCTAATATGACAGGAGAGACTCTGGGTATTAATCAGTAGCAAGAGAAAAATGCAACGTGCACATAACATGTTATTCACATGTTCCAGGATGCAATCCCGCCACAAATTAAGACTCATTCCAGGGTGAATTGCATCACAGTGTTGTTTGTTAAAAAGAAAACCTCATACAATTAATTGTTTGGAGAGAAAAGATATGTTTTATAAATAACATGCATGTACAAGAGAGATAATAAGAAGCAGAATTCAATATTTAGATTTTAATCCGTCTCGGTGGCTGTGTGTAGTTTGACCATGCTAGCTGGAGTCCTGTAGAGATTAACCATGTAAAGGAAGTGCAATTTGGGAAGATGGAAAGATTTATGGATCTCACACTTAAGAGCACCATTAAGAGATGGGACATGCATAAAGGATATATTTTTTTAAAAAACTTCCAATCAATTAGATATGAGGAGCAAACCAAATCCCAATTCCTTACCATTTCAGTGGACAGCATTCCTTTACCATAACAATTACTGGCAGAAAAAAAGAGGGTAAGTGCTTTTAAATAATGGATGAGTAATAACTGTAAGTGCTAGAGAGAGCCAGATTAACTTCCACACTAATTTTATGATTTGGAGAAGGCATTGCTACCTACCAACTGTAATACAAAAACACTGATCATCAAAATGATTCTGGGATTAGAGTGCCTCATCTAAAAGCTGAGGCTGAAAAACATGCAAAAACCCTGAGTAGGGACGATTTGAAAGATTTATAAAATCAAGCATGTTGTGAACAGAGAGGGGAACTTGTCTTGCTATTTCATACTATTTGAATGTTGGATCATAATGACTGACAGATGAAGTCTTAAGGAATCTACTCTTTACAGTGGGATTTAGATAAATTAATGGAAGGGAAGTCCATTAGCATTTTTAACATGGTAACTAACCTGAATTTCCAGGTTCAGAACTCTCATACTTCTTGAGTACAGTCGCTGGCGAAAAACAAAACTTGTTAATGGTGTGCTTGCGACCTTCCAAGAAATACCTAGTCGGCCACTACAGGGAAAGGACACCAGACTAACTGGAAGGAGGACTTTTCTACATCCAACTCAGGTTTCTTAGTAAAGTGATTCAAATCTGAGAGGGGAGCTATGTTACTGTCTAGTAGTAGAACTAGACATTTGGGTTCAGATTTATGTGTGTACAAATGGGCTCATAGACTCAGATTTCATTGCCTCTCCTTCCCATGGCAGCTTCTCCAGGAAATGTCTGGAAAGGGATCTTGCTGGATGAGGGACTTGTGATGAAATCATTTGGAAGTCCACCTTTCTGTGAGCAGAACCCTTCCGTTAGTAGAATGGAGATTCTCAATCTAAGTTATCTTCTAGGGTACCCATTAATAATGTATTGTTAGTTTATTGGCAGAAATATTCATAGACAACAGCCTACTTTGTCAGATCCATTAAAAAGGGCCTGAAGTGCAATATGGGTAGTTGTAGGTGTGTTAGATTTCAATAACTACAAGCTGAGTTTTCCTCTTGCATAAATTTACGTACTATAGTCATGTGAATACTTCACACATCAACTAATATATTCACTAGTTCTTAAGATACCACAGGACTTTCTGTTTTCATATCGACTAAAAAGACAACCTTCTAATAAAAAGAGTCATTGTTTTGTTAATAAGCCCCTCCTTTATAGGGGAATAACTCCTTGGGGCGCTATTATTTTGTGTCAGGTATAACATATATTTGAATGACTTCCACTCAAAATGTTTTTATTTGTAGAATATACTCCCAGATGGTTTATGTTGGTTCAGACGTTGTGTCAAAATGTTCTGACATAGCATAGACAGATACAGTAGAGTCTTGCTTATCCAACCTTCATTCATCCAACGTTCTGTATTATCCAACACAGTCTGCGTCCCACCCGTATCCACAGCTGTTTCAACACATTGAGATATTTTGGTGCTAAATTCATAAATACAGCCTTTTCTTTTGATTTATTGTAAAACATGATGTTTTGGTGCTTAATTTGTAAAATCATAACGCAATTTGACATTTAATAGGCTTTTCCTTAATCCCTCCTTACTAGCCAACATTTTCGCTTATCCAACATTCTGCCAGCCTGTTTATGTTGGATAAGCGAGACTTTATTGTATCAGCAATGTTTTCATGGAAATAGATCAACAGTGTGGGTGATGTCACAATCTTATTATATCCTTCTAGTGACCAGAAGACAGAATAAAATGCAGAAATAATTAGACTGTTACCTTCTCTTTTCAGTTCCCATCTACAGCTTCCTTTTAAGTGACTTATTACATTATCATATACAATAAATACTACAATGATTTTTAAAAATGGTTACTGAGAGATTCACAACTTAGACATAATTTATACAAAGACTTTTCCATTCAGTGTAAACAAGCATAAGAAAAGAGTTTGCAACATGTGCTTCATTGGAAGTCATTATGGAAACAGAACTACTCAGTACAGCCCCCTTGCATATCTTACCCACGCAATATTGTTGCAGAGAAACTGCATTTTCTAAACCATGGAATGAAAAACTACATCGCAACACTAATTAATGTTCATGCTACAGTACCCTCTACTGAAGAGCCCGTGTCAGCAATAGCAATAATTTAAGAAAAGCTCATGTTTTCAAGCTCATTATATATATTTTTCCTCATGACCAGGAACTTTAAAAACACATATTGGACATAAAAATGTGATTTTTCATATGTAAACATTATTGTATACCTGAAACACTGGAAGGAAATACGAGATACAAGTCAGATCATTAGATTAAAAGGTCAAAATCGGGGAAAGCATGTTGAAGGGAGCAGAGAAAAAAGTCTGCCTCAAAGGCTTCTTGTAAAGTTCAATGGTCTTTTATCTTAAAACATCTGTCCAACAAGAAAACGAATTATTTGGCGAAAATGGCTTGACAAGATATCACAATGTTTCTCCATGATCATTATCCATTTGTTGAATTTTGACAGTTTTTATTTTCCTGAGTAAAGTCACTGATGTTTTTAATGTCTCTGGTAAATGTTCAAATAAAATAAGGCAATTAATGATAATGTCAGTGAGTTTTGTTTTTTCCTTCCAGAAGCTTGGATGTAGTATCTTCCACAGATCTGGGTTTTTTGGACATACACAAAGTTCCTTCAGCACCCACTGTGTCCCGTTGCCTTGGATTTCTTGGGACGGTATCACAGAGCACCGCTGTCCCTTGAAAGTCAGTGGTGTAAAGCAGCATATTGCACTATCCAAGACCAAGATCCCCCCTAAAACATAACGGTCTGCTTACTTCAGTTGTAGCATCCTTCTGTTGCCCTTGAGAGGGTGAGTTTAGAGCCCACACAATAACTTAGTCAGAGGGATGCATGATTCTTTGTTCATCAAACAACAGCAACAAAATCCTCCAATGTCACTGGAGCTGAATTTTGAAACAAGGCCTATCTTTCTCCATCTTAGACTCCAAAGGCAGCATAGCTTTCAAAGCAGCCAGTTGGATTCCATGAACAAAAAATTCATTGCAACCCAGTCATAAAAGGCTTCACTCTCAGGAGAATGTTGTGCTTCAAAAACAAACCAATGGCTCCTTGATTTACAGCAAGATTTCCCAAGAGATCAATTTGTTTTTTCTCTAGTCCACTTGATCATAGTCTCTGGTGAGCGATACAGGAATATTAATTTGGCATAAAGGTCCTCCTCCAGTTCCAATTCACCAGTCTCCCGCACCAAGAAGATATCAGTACACAGTTTCAGGATACGATCCACATTGGGAAGCTCTTCAAACATTATGGAGTGGGAAATCCCACTGAAGAATTCACGGACAAACTTCCCTATTACCAGGACAACGGAAGCATATAAGCCCATGATGCTGCAAAACAAACAAAAGGAGACACTGTCATTTGGAAACACAATATGGGGTAATAATAACAGGCCAATTGAGTCTCAAGAAGTATCTTAATAATTAAATTAATATGTTCAGTAACAAACCTCTCCTGTCTCTGTATTAACAAACAGGTCCCTATGCTAAGGATTAATCACATACAAGTGGAATGACAGAGAGGAAAACAAAAAGTCAAACATCCATTGAAGTGAAAAGAGAAATGTCAAAAGGCAACTTGCTTATTAAAACACTTCAGGATAGGGGCACTAGTCCACAGATTTAATTTTTGTTGCAGAAAAATCTATAGTTTAGTCCAGTGGTTTCCAACCTTTATTCATCAGGGACCACTTTGATCAGGGACCATCTCCAACATTATTACCAAAAGGATTACGAATCAGTGTTTGGTCAACTTTAGTTTTGATTTGGTTATTTGTAGTGCTGATTCAGAAAATTGCATTGGATAGACCACTTCAGCTCTAGTTTCTGATACAGAACATATGCCACCCAGTAGTCACCATCTGCAAGCCCACAGAAAACCATATTTAACAATCTAGAGCTGATGTGGTAGTAGTAACTTTTGGTGGGGGGTAGGCATTTCCCCTCCCAACCTCCCAGTTGCCTCGGCACTATGAGAGGGTTTCGTTGCTGCATGGTTTAGAGGCAACGGTGTAGTAATGGTGAGGCCGCAAACCATATTTCCGTTTTTTGGGACCACTGGGTCCACGGACCCAGGGTGGGAACCACTGGTTTAGTTCTAGGATAGTGTCCCCTGCTCCACAGCAAACAATGCCTTGGGATTCTTGCCACTGAAAGGTTTTTAAATGGTTTAATGGTTTATATAATATTGGGTTGAATGCTTTTAATGGTACTTTATAAATGTATGGCATCAAATTCTGCCAATTTCTGAAAGCCGCCTTGAGTCGCCATAAGGCTGAGAAAAGCGGGCTACAAATGCCATAACCAACTAAATAAATAAATTTTCCACCATATCCTGCCCTTACCAAAAAAAAAACCAGAACCAAACTGGGACAAAAACAAATACATTGTGGGAATTGTGTCTCTATCATAAATGTGAGCACATTTTATGAGTCTAACTTACAACATCCTAAACACTGAACAGGATGGCAGCAACTACCAATCTTGTGTGGGACAGTTTCCAGAACACAAGTATCTGGAGATCTTAGTATGCCTCAATGGGGGAAAGTTCTATTAAAAATCTACGCTGTGCTATTCCAGAAGTTTTGTTAAATGTGTTAAATGGAGGCAATGGATACACTGATATTAGCATAAGACAATTACATACCCATAACCTGCCAAGAATCCGAGGCTAGGAGGACTAACTTTGTCACTGAACACAACAAGTTCCAGCCTTGTCTTATTTGTATCCAAATGTTTGCAAGTCTGGTTTAGGACCCACCACTCTCGAAGATCAGACTCATTTCCAGACACAGTATTTTTGGAAAGTGAAACAGTGATATTTTCATCTTTGGATGCTATAACAGAAGGAGGTAAACAATTTTGTTACTATTTCATATTTTTTAAAAAGCAAAATGTATTGCTTTTATAAGAAAAATGTAAAAAAATGGATAAATATCAACAAAAAGACATCAACTATTTTTTTATATATATTTGAGATCTCTCAGTCTGCATCAGATTAAGAATGTTACAGAACATTTGCACTAAAGCAAATGGAAAAAAATATTCAAAGAGCTCTTCCCTGTAGGTAAGGTTGTATCACTGCTAAGGCTAGTAGGGCTAACACTTAACACTAATAAGAAATATTGCTTCATGTTTCTAGGATCACAAATGTAGGAAGTACAAATGGTAATATCAAGGAAATATAACACAAACTATCTAGACCACAAAATGCCAGGGAATATGTAGAAGCAGAAAACAAATGCAAATCCATACCTCTCAAGAGTTGCTTGATGGGTTTTGCAACAGAGTCACTGGGTGCCTTTATATAATGTGGATATACTTCCTCTAGTGTTCTGCATAAGAAAAAATGTAAAGAATATACTAATCTGAATGTATTTATTATTTGATCTGGATATAATCATTAAGTCTTAGAATGCTTTTAAGTGAAATTCTCAGGTATGATTCATTTTTCACAACAGTGCAAACGCACACAGGGAGAGGTAGGGGTGTTGGGCATGCCAAGGAAACAAAAGATATGGATAGATAATTTACCACCAGAATGATGTTGCCTTGTTTGCCCACCCTCTAGTCTGTTGGTGCTGCTGTTGAATGCAGGCTAATATATATGAGCTGGTTGTAGATGATGGGACTGACCCAGCATCCATTATAGAGCTCCTGGGTGGATGAGTCTGGACCTGTGTCAGGTTTGTGTACTTTGGCACTGGTGCTGCATCAACCTATATCAGTAGGCTGGGATTGGAAATACTGTTGTCTATTACAATTCCATCTCTCTCATAATCATGTCTGTATGTCTGTATCTTGTGCTCTTCTAAAGAAAGGGAGCTGGCAGAGGTAATATCAGATATGGTGCTGGAGAACCCAGGACTGTGGTTTTGATTAACTTAAGCATCCACACTCAGTTTGTCCAGCCAGGATCTTATGGCTACATCAACTTTCTTATTATTTTGAGGGTTGGCACAAGGTCTGCAATTCTATCAATGTATCACTATGGTGAAAAAAAATAAATATAATTGCTCTTAAGCACCAAATTCATCGCAATGGAGTCTATATTCATCTTACTATGTAAATGTCTATGGCTGGATGATCAGTAGAATACAAGTGGCATACATAGGTTACAGAATTAGGATGACGAAAGATCAACAAGGACTCTTGGTTGTGCTTATTATGTGGTGGGGAAGTTGACAAAAACAACCTTCTTGCACTATTACTATTATATTCAGATTATGTCCAGCAAAGCTATTTTGAGTGGTGATAGAATCAGTCTTAGAAGCAGCCCTTGGTCGCCTGCGGTTTGCACTTTTGAGGAGAAAGCCACTCATATCATTGACAGAACAGTTATTGTAGAATCTGGAGACCACATGATCTTATATTTTAGGATCATTTTCCATTGTTGTGTCCTGATGGTGTGGACAAGATGCTTGTATTTGTTTACCCCACCTTGCTCCTTTCGACTGGTAAGATCTAGCAGAGGTGGATTGACTGGATGGCCTCAGGAGGTCAGGATTAGGTGCATGATGTTTTGAATGAGATTGGAGAGTGCCTTTTTCAGAAGAGGACCTTCCTGGACTCAAACATATATTAGGACTACTGTCCTGTTATGTACATCCACTTTGGGCGATATACCTGAGCTGGTTGGCTTCAGAAATTCCTTAAGGAAATAGATTATTTGGAACCATTTCATACTGATGTCCAGCAGGCTATAGTACGAAAACCATCTTGGTTGTCCAAGTCACGAGAGGATCTAACTTCTGCTCTTCCAGAATCTCTCCATGATTTTGATATCACTGATGAAATAACTCAAGGACACACTGTGTGATTCAACTCCCAGCTGCAGGGCCAATTCCAGAGAATGGGACTGCAGTCCATTAACCTTGAAGTTGTCACAATCTTCAATATTTCATCCCATGCTACTTAATATCTGCATGAAGCCATTGTATGAGGTGGTTAGACTGACAAGATAAATTGAGAAGTGTGACTTCTTCCTGGTGCATCAGAATCCCTTTCGTTTTTTCTAATGAGACCATTAATGACATGGCAAAGAAGACCTTTGAGCAGATCAACTATAAAGATTTGGCCAGGAAGCTGAAGGGGTTTGAGGCACAGGTGGTATTGTCAGTAATTCTAGCAGCAAAGGATAGGTGAGCGCACAGGGACAGAAAAGGGAAGGAGCTGATATCGATGGGAGAGATTTGGCTTCTCTGACAATGGTCTTCACTTTTTAGACAGAAAACTATTGGCTACAGATGAGCTGCACCCCATGAAGAGTTTGAAGAACACTTTTGGTATTGCCATGGCATGTCTGGTCAAAAGACCTTTAAACTAAATTCTTGGAGTTGGAGATTAAAACTCAAACATTAGGCCAAAGGGCAAAGGCAAGCTCTAAATATCAAAATGTAAATTGTAGAGAGCAAATTGTGAGCAAAAGACCAAAAAATCTGAATAATTTTACAGGTTTATTTTACAAATAAAGTTTCAAATGTGCAGAGTTTTGGGAAACAAACAATATGAGCTTGAACTTCTAGTTCAGGAAGATAAATAATGAACTTATTGGCATAACAAACATTTCCATGAATGGAATAACACAGTTGAAAAATATAGCATATTCAAAAATAATAGAAAAGATGGGGGAATAACATTATATGTCAAAGATAAATTTATTTGCACAGAAATCCATGAGAGTTATCAGAGTGGACCAGTTGAAAGCATTTGGGTAAAACTCTGGGTAAAAATAGATGGAGAAAGAATAAATGCAATATTGTGCTAAGAGTTTTCTACAAGCCACCAAGCCAAGGTGAGGTGGTAGATGATGCTTTTCAGAAACAAAGAAATCTGATGAAACCCCTTTCAACTCTATGATTTTATAATTCTATTATTCTACTGTATTTTTAATGTACCAATAATATAATGGCATTCCCAACATTTTTTACATTTACATTTGTAACAGATCAATCAACTAAATATTATTCATTAGCATATCTGTCTAAGTTAATCACTCGTCCTATTTTATTAATGGAAAACATTTGTAGATTAAAGGACAGTTTATGTCCTCATGGGACATACTGTAGGTGAAAACCTCCCTCAATTACTTTACATGAGACAAAAATCAAAACTATAAATAAGAAGTCCCTTCTGCATCCTACCACCTCAGTTTTAGCCCCCCCCCAAAAAAAACCCCAACAACCCCAAAGTCATTTTGGTCTGTATGTGCTATACCATGTTTCCTATTCCTGCACTATAGAGACATTCATTTTCCATTTGACCAAATTCTTCCATGTAGCCATGCCAGTTTATGAGCCAGAGATGGGCAAGGGTAGCTGTGCAAAATCCTGTGCCATTCTCAGGGTGTACAAATTGGAAATATCAATTACCATAGAAAAATAGGTGATCAAAGTTATGTTCATTGGGTCTGCATAAACTATAGTCAATCAAAACAGTTATGTCCAATTCAATCTGAAAAGCGTAACGCTAAAAGGTGGGATAAGTAAACAAATACAAGCATTTTGCCCACACCATCAGGACACAACAAAGGAAAATGCTCATAGTGGACTAATGAGTGGTCTATGGTACTGGAAGGACTATTTATTTGAAGAGACAAAAATTTAAATGTGTCCAACTGCCAAAAAGGGCATTTTCCTGTGTCAATATAATGGATTCAAGTTCATTTCTAATAACCATTGCCTTTCCCAGTAAAGGTTAGCTTTATTTAGAACACAATAACTTACACTAAGTTTGATGAGCTGGACTGTTCCATCATTTCAGCAATTTTTATTCTTGTTTTAATTGGCAGGCTGAGAGACACTTTATCTGAAGCTATTTCTGCTTTTGCTCCAAGGGACAGATTCCTTTAATCAAAACAGAAACAGAAGTCATATTATTCAACCATCTGTCAACATATAATCACATAGTATCCTTTGAGTTCTAAAGTCCAGAATGCTGTTATCCCTAAATAACAGGCTCTACATTGATTAAATCATGGAAAAAACAATCTTCTTTAGCTGTAGTGATTCAAAATGGCTTGAACTCCAGAGCAAAAAGTCTTGCATGAATCTGCTTCCTGCTCTTGCATCTCCAACCTGTGAGTCCAGTCCTTCTGCTAAGAAGTCTCATTGTTTATGAATAAGTTCCAAATAACTTTCCAGCAGTTAAGATAATCTCAGACCCTTATAGTTTGTAGGAAATTATATGCAATTCTGCAACAATAGGGTGCTCTCGCTCATGGGGATGGAAGACCAGTTACCTTTTCGTGGTCACTGTGCATTAGTACATTTGATATCTCTTGCGCTTGCGCAATAACTACGGAACCTCAAAAGATCAATTTGACAGAAGACCCGCCCACCTCACTCCCCTATATATAGCCAGTGGGAGGGGCTTCATTCAGTTCTCTCTCTCCGCTGTCAAAGCAATACAGAAGGAACCTCTGCTCCAGCGAGCTATTCTGATACTAATTGGATAGAAAGACTGACCTAGGACCGGACTTGACCATTCTGATTTCTGTACACCTGACCAAGGACTTGTCTACGACCATTCTTCGGCTGCGTGAGTGCTTCATGGCTACTACTGCTTTCAAGAAATGTGGGGCTTGCCCTAACATTTTCCCTGACACTGACAGCCATACTCTTTGCCTGGCCTGCTTGGGGGAGGCCCACCGACCTGAGGGCTGTTCCATCTGCAGGGCCTTCACCTCCCAGACGAGGAAGAACCGTGCAGTGAGGATGAAGGCTGCCCTCTATGAGCGCTCCGTTTTGGTCTCCCCCCCTCCTTTCCAATTCCCTGCAATCACAGCTCCAAGGGGGGAGCAGGTGACCCCCCCAGGGGCCCCTCCCGCTAAGGCTCTCCAGGATGTCCCACCCAAGGGAAAAGTTCCGTCCGCTGACTTAAAGAAAAAAACGGGCCCCGCCAAGATGGCGACAGCGCCCAAGAAGAAGACCAAAAAAACGAAGAATATTGAGCCCCAAGATGGCGCTCATCTTCCTGGTGCTGCTAGCGACGCGGCTTCTTTGGCGGGAAGAGCTTCCCCTGCCTCAGCCCACGTTCCTCCACCAGCGGTGCAGGCAAGGGCATTGGAAATGGCGGCTCCTGCGCTACCGGAGCATGCGCAGAGCGTCCCCAGACCGGGGACTCCGCTGGAGGATGAGCCTGCCCCATCGTTGCCTACCTTAATGCCTTCAGCTGTGCTGGAGGAGGCATTGGCTCTCCTGGACTCTGCAGACCTCTCTGTTGCTGGGCCGGCTCCTCCGCTACAGCTGCTGCAAGAGTCTTCCCCGGCTCGAGCCCGGGCCCGACCTCCGTCCCGACACTCGAGCCGCGAGGCGCGCGGCGACCAGCGGGACCGATCCTCTTCCCCCGTCTCGAGCGTCGCTGTTACTTCGGGGGCGGCCTCTCCCAGGAGGGATCGAGGCCGGCAGCGATGTCTTCCTCCTGAAGTGGCCCCCGCGTCGACAAGCTCTTCGCTACCGGCCCCGCCTTCTGTGGTTTTCCCTACTCAAGCCCAGGCGGGTTACTGGCAGATCTCTCCCCAAGGCCAGTATATGTATTCCCCCCCCCCCAGCCTCCCAAATGGCTCCTCCTGTGTTTCCTTTCAACATGGGTGTACCTTGGGCTCCCCCTATGGGCCAACCTCTGCACTACAACTGGGCTACACCAGCTGGCGCCCCACCTAATAGCATGGCTGTGACTGCACAGATGCCTGCTCACCTTCCTGTGCTACCCTACAGACAAGTCAGTGATGGGGAGGAGGATGCTGATACCCCCTGCCCCTCGGATGAGGAGAGGGCCATTGACCTGGGAGCTAAAGACTTTGAACAAGACCAACCAGCTCCAACTGACTTTGCCAAGTTTCTCGCCCTCATGGCGAGACTCTCTAAATCTCTGGAACTCCCAGCAGTTAAGGCTCCAGAGGTGGTGAAGGACCACATGTGGACCTCTGAGGAGCAGGCACCGTCATCGTCCTCCGCGGTCCCAGCTTTGCCTTACATCCTTAAACTTACGGATGTCCCTGATATCCCCCCCTATGCGGCACCGGCGGTGCCCAGGAGGTTGGACAGTTTCTACAAAGTGGACCTGTCCTCCGCGGAGTGGATCGCCAAGCCGCAGAGGCCCAACACTGTGGTGGTGGACGTGGCCAGGACCAAGCGTCCTAAAGGGGCTGCGCTTACGCCCATCGATAAGGACGGCAAGCGCGTAGACGCAATGGGCAAGAAGGTTCATTTGTCCGCTGGCCTCTTCACGCGCATGGCGCATTATGGAACGTACCTCAGCGGGTACCAGTCCTACCTCTGGAGCAAGATACTCCCATTTCTAGAATTATTGCCTGCCGAGGACCAACGATTCTCCAGGTCTTTCTACACAGAGGCCCTGCTCTGCGCTAAGATGCAGAAGGATATGGCCAAGCACATGGCTGAGGCAGCTGGGAAACTCTTCGCGACCTCCACCTCCATCAGGAGGTTCGCTTGGCTACGATCCTCCACCCTGTCAGAAGAAGGGAAGAACCTCGCGGAGGACATGCCAATGCACCACGAGGGCGTCTTCAACCCGGACACGGACACCCAGTTGAAGGAGAAGCATCAGTCTGTCCGTGCAGCACATTCGTATGGTTTCCCGTATCAGCCCTACCAGCAAAAACCCCGCAACCAACCTGCCCAATACACCCGTAAGGCATTTGGGTATAACTCTGGGGGTGGGCCCAGGTCCCGCCCGTGGTCCTCGGGGCGCTATCAACCATACCGTAAACAGAACTATGCTACAAAGAATAGGCAGCAGCCTTTCCAGGGCGGCGGCAAGCCCCAAGGAGGCGCCTCCAAGCGGCGGCTTTGATGCTGTGGATGAGGGGGACGCCACATCGCCTCCTTCCATCCGAACAGAGTCAACTATTGCTGAGGCCCCTATCGGTCCTCCTCAGACTCTGGTTGTTTTCCCCACGTTTGGGGATAGACTAAAGACTCTGGTTGTTTTCCCCACGTTTGGGGATAGACTAAAGTTATTTTTTCACTGTTGGTCCAGCATTACCTCAGACTCCTGGGTGCTTAAAATCATCCAGCAGGGCTATGCCATTGAGTTTCAGTCATTGCCTCCTGTGGGCCAAGTGCACCATACCCCTGTTTCCCCCATCCTGTTGGAGGAGGTGTCTACCCTCTTAAGTAAAGGGGCGATCTCTCTTGTTCCTACTGACCACTATGGTGCTTGTTTATTTTCTCGTTATTTTGTGGTGGATAAAAAGGGTGGCGGTTTCCGCCCTATTCTAGACTTGAGAGAAGTCAATAAATTTATTTTGCCAACAAGATTCCGCATGGTCACGTTGTCCTCCATACTCCCACTACTCAGTAAAGATGTGTGGCTAGCCACCATTGATCTGAGGGATGCCTATTTCCACTTGTCGATATTACCAGCCCACCGTAGATTCCTGACCTTCTTAGTGGGTAGTAGGGCCTACTGGTATAATGTCCTTCCTTTCGGACTCTCTACTGCCCCCCGGGTGTTCACGAAGTGTATGGCCGTAGTCGTGTCCTACCTTCGGACCAAGAGGGTCACCGTTTACGCGTATCTAGACGACTGGCTATTGGTGGGACGGTCCAGGGAACATTTACAGGACACTATAATGACCACATTATCCCTTCTCCAGTCCCTAGGGCTAATTGTCAACATGGAGAAGTCGCAGCTCACCCCGACCCAACGTATCCAGTTTATTGGAGCGGTGTTGGATTCACGACAGGAGAAAGCCTTCTTACCCACCGATCGTTTCTTGGCTCTACGATCACTCATTCGGGATGCTGTCCACAGCTCTTCCATCCGAGCCAGGCAGATCCAGGTCATACTGGGCCATATGGCTGCAACAACCTCCGTGACTCCATATGCCAGGCTCCACATCCGTCCGTTGCAATCCTGGTTCCTGTCGGTGTTCCGACCTTTGTCGGACCACCCTCGTACCCTCCTGTCCATCCCCCCTCTAGTCAAGACATCCCTTTCATGGTGGCAGGAGGAGGCAAATGTGTGCGCTGGGCTCCCCTTCCACCCTCCAGCCCCATCCATTGTCATCACCACCGACTCCTCTCTGATGGGGTGGGGAGCACACACAGACGACATGGTGGCCAACGGCCAGTGGTCTCCGGGGGAACGAGGCCTCCACATAAATGTGCTAGAACTCCTGGCGGTGAAAAAGGCGCTACTCTCCTTCGAGAGGATGGTAGTGGGGAAAGTTGTTCAGTTAGTAACGGACAACACCACGACCATGTACTATATAAACAAGCAGGGAGGCACACACTCCACCACACTCCTGAATCTATCCATCGAGATATGGGAGTGGTGCATAACCAGAAACATCCACCTCGTGGCGCTTCACCTGCCAGGCGAGGAGAATGTCCTGGCGGACTCCCTCAGCAGATCACCGCTGTCCCATCACGAGTGGTCTCTGAACTGCGAGGAGGCGAACAGGTTATTCCAGGTTTGGGGAATGCCCCAGGTCGATCTCTTCGCCTCACAGGAGAATGCGAAGTGCCCTCTATTTTGCGCCCGGAAACGCAGGGACCTTTCCAAGGGCTGCCTGGGGGACGCGTTTCTCCATCAGTGGGGCTCAGGCCTCCTGTATGCGTTTCCTCCTATTCCTCTCCTATTGAAAGTAGTGTCCAGACTCAAACTGCAGAAAGCCAGGTGCATCCTCATCGCACCCTGGTGGCCGAGGCAACAATGGTTTCCCCTTCTGCTGGAAATGTCCAGGGGAACTTTCGTCCCCCTTCCCAGCAGGGTGGACCTTCTGTCCTCGCAGCAGGATCGGGTCCTCTACCCGGAGGTGCATACTCTCAAACTTACAGCTTGGCGAATCCTACCATCGGACTGACACCTCTATCTGGCCTGTCCGCTCCTGTAGTGGCCGTCATACAAGCTGCCCACAAGACCTCTACGATAAAATCATATACCTACAAATGGGATAGGTTTACTAAATTTGCCTCCTCTAAGGGAATAGACCCCTTGAGGGCTTCCACATCCTTTATTTTGGATTTCCTAGTCTCCCTTTCGGAGGCTGGCCTCTCCCAGTCCTCCCTCAAATGTTACTTAGCGGCGTTATCCTGGTTCAGAAGGAAGGCGGGCCTCCCTTCTTGTTTTGTTGACCCTATGGTCAAGTTGTTTCTTAGAGGGATGTTATACTCTAAACCCCCAGTTGCTCCAGTTGTTCCAGGATGGAGCCTCGACCTGGTTTTGTCCGCATTGTCAAAGCCACCGTTTGAACCCCTTGCCACGGTGGACTTGCCTTACCTTACCTGGAAGACAGTTTTTCTTGTGGCTATAACCTCGGCGAGGCGAGCAAGTGAGCTCTGTGCCTTGCGCGTGGATCCCCCTTACATGACCTTTTATAAAGACAAGGTGGTCCTGCGCACGGATATAGCTTTCCTCCCAAAGGTCGTTTCGCATTTCCACACGTCGCAGGAGCTGGTACTTCCGGCATTTTTCCAGAATCCTACGACAGTGGCTGAGAGGGCCCTACACCTTCTGGATGTACGCAGAGCCCTTGCCTTTTATATCGATAGAACTACTTCCTTACGAAAGTCTACAAGACTCTTTGTGAAGTACAGGAAGGATGCCAGTGGCCTTCCTGTCTCATCACAGCGACTATCAGCTTGGATCGTCGCAACTATTCGCCTGGCCTACAAGTTGGCCGGCAAAACTCCACCGCAACATCTAAAGGGTCACTCAACGAGATCCATGTCTACGGCGGTGGCCTTCCTGAGGGGCGTTTCCCTGGAGGCGGTCTGCCGTGCGGCTGCGTGGTCTTCACCGCTGACCTTCGTCACGCACTACAAGTTGGACGTGACTTCCCGCAGAGCTGCTGAATTTGGCACAGCGGTCCTTTCTTCTATGATGACATGACTCCCACCTGCCGGGGTCAGTATGAAGCTCGCTAATCTATCAAATGTACTAATGCACAGTGACCACGAAAAGGTAAATATGGGTTGCTTACCTGTAACCATAGTTCCTTGAGTGGTCACCTGTGCATTAGTACATGCCCACCCATCCTCCCCTCGTCGTCATGCATTCGGTTTTCTCTAGTGTATATTTTTGCGCTATGAGAGAGAACTGAATGAAGCCCCTCCCACTGGCTATATATAGGGGAGTGAGGTGGGCGGGTCTTCTGTCAAATTGATCTTTTGAGGTTCCGTAGTTATTGCGCAAGCGCAAGAGATATCAAATGTACTAATGCACAGGTGACCACTCAAGGAACTATGGTTACAGGTAAGCAACCCATATTTATAGCAAGACCCAAGTGTCAAGGAGCCTAAGACAAACTAATTAGTAAATGAAGATACAAAATCACTCCTATAAATGAAAGAATAATAATAATAATACTTTATTTATATTCCGCTCTATCTCCCCAAAGGGACTCCGGGCAGATTCCAAACATAAAAGGCAAACATTCAATGCTTGAATACAACAATACATTCATATTAACAAAATTTAAACAACCCAACATATAAACACGAACTATGACTTAACAACTAAAATTAAATTAACAAAAAACACAGCCTGTTATAACAGACATAAGACAAAACATCAAACATCAAATAGAAACAACAATTTCCCAGTTCCTTGGGGGTAAATAGATTAATCATTGCTCAAGATGAGCCGCCGCGAGCCCCCGGGAGTCGGCGGCATAGAAGCCTCAATAAATAAATAAATAAATAAATAAATAAATAATTGAGCTGGTGGGGCGAGCAGGGCATGGGCATGGATGGTAACTATTAATCAGAGGTATAATCAGGGGGCCTCCTCTAGCCACAAAGGCTTTCAAGGCAATATTGACAATTAGTAAACCACAGCCACCTTCAGAAATTGGCCTTCCGTGTATAGAGGAAAACAAAAGCAAGTTTTAGTGCGTTGATACCCAGCAGCTGAAGAGGGCTTTGCTCCTAGCATTTTGAATACATTAATATGGTTAAATTTGATAGGCTGTCTTCCTGCTAACCAGCTTTAGAGTAATTTCTGGCTATGTGGAGTAGGCCTCTCCCAATTTTAAAGTAAAACAACCACCACACTTCCCTTTATAAGGCACAGCCAGCTACAGTGATTCTAGGAGGCCCCTTCCATTCAGGGAAGCGCCTTGGGTCAAGCAGACTCCCATTACAGAAATAGTGAAGGTGGAGGGTGAGGCTTGATCCTTGTAAACCCCTCACCCACATTTGCTATGTTATTCTGGATTATCTTCCATGTAGATTATTTTAATTGCCGCATCTGGGCTCATTCTAAAATACAGTTGAAGACCTCCCATCCCACACAAATGTAGACAGTAAAAGTATAAAGGATTGTCTTAGGTGGCATACATCAAACAAGATGAAGGCTAAGAGAAATCAAAGAGAACAAAAATCGACACTAGTAAAATAAGGATAACAATATTGATGAAAACATACCTTTGAACAGACCATGAAATAACTAGAGAAAAATCAGAATCATTTGCCTTAAGCTCCTTAATCATGTTTTTCCGGCTGGGAGGGCTGATAGTCCACAATGAATTTGAACTGCCTTCAAGCTGTGCAACTGTTACATCTTCTCTTCCATAGTTTTCTAAAAACTGCAAAGCAGACTAAAAGAGAGAGAAAGGCAAAGTTCATACAAAGCTCTTATGCAGGGGAGTATCCAATGCACAGATTTTGTTTTCAAGTTTGAACTTCTCCCCTACCCTCATAGTCAGGAGAAGTGGATTGGAAATGGTAGTTTGGACATGACAAGGGCAGGAAATAAGTGTAGTAGAATTTCATATAGAGAATAAAAATAGAAAACATATTAATGCTAGCCACGTCTATGACTGTAGGACTCCAATGCTTGGCATTGTTCATGTCTTCCTCTTTTGATTCAGCAGATTATGTTGCTGAGTTGTGCTTGAGGTTCCTGCGTAAAGTAGTGATTGGTAGGGCATTGGAAATGTTTTCATATACATTGACTTTTCACCTTTGCTGAAAATGGGAGTTATAAATATATGTTGCTGTTGTTATCGTAGGCCCAAATATACCAGAGCCATGGAAGTACTCCTGCAACTATGTAGACTGCTTCCTTCAACAATCCTTTCCTGAAAAGCATGAATTTGTCATCATAAATTCACGACGAATTGCCCTCTCAACTGATCATCCATAAATATGAAGTTTGTAGAAAAGATTTGACAGTTCAATAAATATTCCATGAGCTCAGTATCTCTTTGCATTGTTGCCCTTGTATGCCTTCAAGATGGTTGTGACTGATCGTGACCTTATCATGGAATTATCTTGGAAAATTTCTTCAGAGGTGTCCAAACTTTTAAAGCCAAGGGCCAATTCACCGTCCTTCAACTTGTTGAGGGACCAGAATATAGGGTTGTTGTAGGTTTTTTTGGTGTGGCTTGTTAGTTCCTGGGGAAATCTTTTGTTGAGAGGTGATTAGCTGTCCCTGATTGTTTCCTATCTACAGGCCCACTAAGAAAATCCAGCGAATGCTATGTTCAGAAAAGGACAAGAAGGATCATCTCACTTCTTCAGAAGTCTACCGTATACCATGCAGCTGTGGACAGGATATTTGAGAACACAGAAATGCTGGACCACTCTAACAACCACCATGTCAGACTACACAGAAAAGCCATTGAAATCCATAAGCATGTGGACAATTTCAACAGAAAGGAGGAAACCATGAAAATGAACAAACTCTGGCTACCAGTATTAAAAAAAACTCCAAAATCATAACAGTAAAACAACACTCAAACACAGGGAAACTCCAGAGAGGAAACAATCAGGGACTGCGAATCACTTCTCAACAAAAGATTTCCCCAGGCACTAACAAGCCACACCAAAAAACTGCCAGGCCATCAAATGTTAATCAAGGTGGCCAATTGAAACAATCACGCCTAGCTCCAACAGACAAGAGTTCTTTCTCCCACCCTGGACATTCCACAGATATTTAAACCCAATTTTCCTAGTTCCAACAGACCTCATAACCTCTGAGGATGCTTGCTATAGATGCAGGCGAAACATCAGGAGATAATGCTTCTAGAACATGGCCATATAGCCCGAAAATCTACAACAACCCAGTGATTCCAGCCATTAAAGCCTTTGACAATACATTGACCAGAATATAGTTTGGGAAAACAACATGAACACATTTCTATGCACACTGCATATGTCTTTTTGTAATACAAAAAAAACCCCATGAAAGAACACTAAAATAGAGAAAAGGACAGTTATAACCCATGTAAATGTACCAGTCTTTCAATGGGAAGTGTGGGCTTGCTTTCAGCTGATGAGAATGTCAAGTTAATTAAGATTGTTGTTGTGTCCCTTCAAGTTTGTTTCAGACAGTAGCATATGCTGCCTCAGAGTCTGGTGGAGTCTCATTCTCTGGAAGTTTTTCAGCAGAGGTGACTTAGCAATCTGTCGAGAGGGCTTTGATTGTGAGAGAGACGAGTCATAGTTGCCCCCTGGCTCTCCCCTTTCTTCTCAGGGGTGGAGCCGCAGCAAAAGGAAGCCTTTTTGGAAAATGCAGGGGTGCTCAGCCTCCCGGGCCCGCTCTTCCTGGTCATGTAGATAACAGCGGCAGCAGCGAGTGTCTGAGGCAAGCAGGGCAATTGGGGAGACTTCCTTTGCAAAGCAATAAAGAAAAAGTTGTGGAGGAAGAGAGAGACAAGGGACTACTGGGACGGGATGCTCGAGGCTCCAAGCCACCCAAGCAGGCGATGCTTGATCAGAGTGAAGGGATGCAATAATTTGCCGTCTCTTTCTCTCCTCCTGAGGAGCCCCCCTTTTCCGGGGCTCTGATCCCCAAGAAGGAACGAACAAATGAAAAGAGGAAGTCAAGAATGGGATGAGCACCAACCCCCATAGTCAAACACGACTAGACTTAATGTCATGGGAAAGCCTTTACCTTATTATTCATATAGTAACAAAATTGATCAAATTTGTAAAATTACTTACATTATCTTTAAATCTCTTTGAAAATTCACTAAATTCTTTCCCAGTCATATTCCTTAACTGACTCTGCTGAGCACTCATTGTAAAAATAGGCTGCAAGGTAAGAAGGAAATACTTATGATCAGTAAATTTATATTTTTAAAAAAATACATCAGTATCCTTTTGTTTTAGCAGCATTTCAACATCCAAATTAATATAAATTAAAATAGTGTACACAGGAAAACATGCAACATTTTAGCTTGTTAGCTATTACCTGATAACCCCCTAAAGTTATTGTGATGGATACATCAAGAGGCTTGTTTGTGACGCCTGCAACAGATTTAATAAGAGACATGAAGAGCAGTGGGAACCACACGATGCAGATCAGCAAAACGATAATCATGCCACCCATTCCGTACTTCACTGCCTTTTTCTTCTTCTGGCCTCTTGGCTGAGGATATCGCTGCAACAAGGAAAATCTAATGTTAGGCAGGTCAAACAACCAAACCTCTATCTTGCCTCTGAAGATGGTGGCACAGAGAGAAGGGTCTCCCCAGCAGTTCTAAAAGCACATTCAGGTTTATAACAGAGATAGCTACCCTTCAAATGATTTGGACAAAAGCTGGTGCAGCAGGGGCATTGTGTGCTCCCTGTACCTTGCTCCAGTTAGAGGCCTGGACTACTTGAAGCGTCCGAACAGTCTTCAAAGGCAACCCCATGTAGTTCTGCCTTGCGACTGACCAGGAGAACCTCTGTCTTGTCTGGATTCAATGTCAATTTGTTTGCCCTCATCCAGACTGTCACCATGCCCAAGCAGGGCCTGAACAGTCTCCTTAGGAGCAGGTTGAAAGGAGTGATGGAGTTGGATGACATCAAACTCTAAAACTCCAAATGATATCTCCCAGTGTTTCGTGTAGATGTTAAACGACATGGGGAACAATATTGAACCCTGCGGGACCCCAGAAGACAAAGGCTGTGGGGCCAAGCTGCTGTCCCCCATCAACACCTTCTGAGAACAACACTCCAGGAAGGACTTGAGCCATTCCTGCGAGGCATCTCAGAAGGATTCTGTGATATTGAAGGCTGCTGAGAGGTCCAAGAGAACTAACAGGAAAACACTCTCTGCATACAGTAGATCATCCACGAAGGCAAGTATGGGCAAACCCAGGATTGGGGGCCAGATGGGCTCTTTTCAGGCCCTCCTCTTTCTCACCATCATACCCTCCCTTCCCTCTTTCCTTCCCTTCCACCCTTTCGTCCTTCCTTCCCTCTTTCCACTCTCCTTCCCTCTCTCCTTTATTTCCTTCCCGTTTGTGTTTCCTTTCTTCGCTCTTTTCTCCCTCTCTCCCTTCCCTCCTGCCAGTCCTTCCACCCTTCTGTGGAGATTCGACGTTAACTGTATTTCGCTGCCACCATTATTTATTTAAGGCTTGACCATTGACTTGTAAAGAGTGGTGAGGAGACTGGTAATCCAAATGAAGTCACGGGGAGAGAGTTTTGAATCAAAACTTAAATAGTTTATTTCACACAACTGGGCACAAAACTTGGTTTGATACTTAATATAACTCTTCCGAAGAGGCACGACTTAAAAAGGTTACAAAGTTTCTATTTGTAACTAATACACAGTTGCAATGTTTAACTATTGCTATTACTTAGACCAGCGTCTAGCAATCTCAAACATACAGGCACTTTTGCCTTCTAAAGGCATCTTGCCTCTATCTAGCCCTCAGGCTTTATACAAACAGACTGGCTCGCAAGCTCAGCCCTCCAGAACTGTCTCCCTACAGCTCTCGAAACAGATTCCCCAGCCGAAGCTACACTCTCGCTTCGCTGACAGGAAAACTCTAACTGCTCTCTCTGCAGTTTCAATAACGTGATTCCTACTCCTCTCCTCAGAGTAGAATCTAACCGAACCTTCTGGCTTGACAGCCAGGCACCCACTGACTCTCTCTAAGAATTCCGAGCTAGCCTTCTAGTTGGCTCCGCCCACCATCACCATGGCAACACATTCCCCCAGGAGGGAACTGCCTCCATTATCACAGCCAACCCTTTGTGGTCTGTCCATAACGTGACCACTTAATATAACACAAATAACCACCTCATCACACCTTCTCTTCCTTCCTTCTCTTTTTCCTTCCTTCTTTTCTCCTGGGGGATGTTTAGCTGGGAGAAGAGAAGGTAGCGAGGGAATATGAGAACCATGTTTCAAGATTTAAAAGGATGACCCATTGAGGAGGAAAAACTGACTTTCTTCTGTTCTAGAAACTAGGGTACAAGGGAGCAATGGGTTCAAATGGCAGGGAAAGAGATCTGACTGAAAAGATTAGGAAGAACTTCTGACGAGTGACATAGGTGGTCTGGGAGTGTAGTGGAGTCTCCTTCTCTGGAAGCTTTTCTGCAGAGGCTGTCTATTGGGAGTTCTTTGATTGTGCCTTCCTGCATGGCAAGGAGTTAGACTAGATGGCCCTTGGGGTCTCTTCCAGCTCTAGGATTCTATATCAGGAGTAGGCAATATGGGCTCTAATAGATACACTTTTTCTCTCCTGTCCACTATCTCATCCTGACCAAGGCCAATCCTTTTGAGATCCAAACGTTTCTCATCTTTCCTTCACTTTCTGTCTCCAAAAAAATAAGAGGAAGGGGAGGAAAGGGCAAAGTGGGGAGAACCCCCTCGCTCCTGCACCGCCCCCCCTGCTCCGACCTGCCATGTGGTCCCCATTTTAGAAAATTTGCCCATTCCTGCACTAAGGCAACCAAGGCTGTTTCAGTTCCATGTCCTGGCCTAAAGCCAGTCTGTGCTGGATCCAGATAATCCATTTCTTCCAAGAACACTTGGAGTTACAAGGCCACCACATGTTCCAAGATTGCCCAAAAAGGGAAGATTGGAAACTAGCTGAAAGTTGTTCAATTGAGTGAAACTGCAGTAATTGAAACAGACTAAATGCATATCAAGAAGCATATGCTTTGCCTGCTTCTCCTCCCAAGCTACAAACAGGGGCCGCAGGTAAGTGTGGAGACTCAGGCATATCTCTTTAAACCTCCAAGTTATTGAACATTTTGTTTCTTAATATAAACATCAAGATCCATCTGAAAATATATTACATGTAAGAAGCAATTTATACACCTTCAATATTGGGTTTATTTACAGTAAAATAGGAGAAAATTGCTGTGACTCCAAAAAAAAAAGAAAGAAAGAAAGAAAAAAAAGGAAAGAAATTGGACAAAGAGATATTAAAACTTTGCCTTCACTGCTATCAATGCATGCAGACTTATGACTGTGGTCCAAAAATAATAAATATGTTAGGGTTATATAAATGAAATCCCACAGAAGTCAGTGGCAGCATTTCAGATGTTTTTGATCTGATGTGCAACCCTAGATGGAATGTCGCTTTGGTCCATTTAGAAACAGCTTCCTAGAGTTCATATTGATTTATGTTGAACAGTCCTGCTTTTCATTAAGACTTCCTGTTTCAGGTAAGTAAATAACGATTTTTTGGATCATTAAATCTGAACATTAAGGTTCTGTTGAGATATACATACATACATACATACATACATAAGGTCCTAAATTCTTAGTGGCAATATGACGTTATTTCAGTTCTTCCTTTAAGAAGTTTAAAATTAAACAGTTCAATTAAATATTCAATTAAACATTTCAAGCAGATCCTTCATTTTACTTTCTGTTAGGTTGTTAATCAGTCTTTGTACATAATTACGCTTTTAATTTTGCAGACATGATCAATTGCAACTGTACGCAGAGAAAACAAGCTAAATAAAATTGTGC
Organism: Anolis apletophallus; assembly: GCA_030556195.1. Taxonomy (NCBI): domain Eukaryota; kingdom Metazoa; phylum Chordata; class Lepidosauria; order Squamata; family Anolidae; genus Anolis; species Anolis apletophallus. The sequence goes on along the minus strand of JARBWK010000007.1, from coordinate 75,913,973 downwards.
ACAAAACAGCATCAAGCTGGAAAAGCAAATATTTTAATGTTTTTTTTCAATTTCTGCATATGTATTTTGAATTTCTTAAAGATCTTGTCACATTCATTTGCTATAAAGGCACCAAAAAAAGGGGGGGGGGTACCTTTTCAGACTCTCGCCAACATTTCAGGATGAAAATATGTGCATAAATGTCTTCAACACAGATCCAGCTAGAAAGACTCAATGTGGTATCTGTCCAAACCCAATCCATCACTGCCCTCAGTTCAGTCAAAAAAGGTACCAACCGGAATCTAAACAGAGTGATAGCATTATTTTAGCTTGAAGGATTTGCTAGAAAGTTTCAAGCAGATAGTTTAAAGCATTTGGGGAAAAATAGGAGATATTTGGAGGTTTATTGCAGTTTCCTTCATTCATGTGCCAGGCTCTAAAGCAGGTATGGGCAAACTTTTACCCCTTGGGGCCACATTGTAAGCCCAGCTGGGAGTGCCAGGCCAAGAGGGAGGAGGGCCGGGAACATGCTGTGGGCCAGGAGAGAGGAGGGCCGGGGATATGCCGGGCCAGGTGAAGGGAGGGCCCAGGAAAGGACAGGGCCAGGAGGGGGCAGGGCAGGGCCCAGGTCCTCCTCAGGTTGTCCTCCCAGCATAAAGATAGGGCTTTTTGTCCCATCTTTATGCTGGGATGAAGGTGAGACATGCAGCAACTACCCTGAACCTCCTTCCCATCCTCCTCCCCCGATCCTCGAGCTGTCCTCTCAGCATGACGCCAGAAGGAGGTCAAGACAGGCAACAGCCAAAAATGCTCTGGAGGGCTCTCAGCCGCTGCGTACCTTTCTCCCCCCTCCATTCTGCATAAGGATGCAGTGAGCCACTGTTTTCTTATGCCGAGAGAACAGGGAAAATCAAGAGGGCCTGAGGTAATGCTGTAGTTCTTGACTTTTAAAATCAGTATGTAAATGAGGATGGGTGACAAGCTTGACAACAGTGCATGTGAAAGGGAGTTACAGGCCTTAGTAAACCACAAGTTAAACATGACAGATAGAAAAGGTAATGCAATTATAAGGAATATAGTGTCCATGTTGAGAGAAGGAATAGTTCCTATTCTGCTTTGGTCAGACCTCTCCAGGACATTCTGTCTAGTTTTGGGCACCACAATTCAGGAAAGATGTTGTCAAACAGAGATATGTCCAGAGAAAGGTGACCAACAGTTTCAAATGTCTGGAAATCTTGCCTTATGGGGGAGCCGGGTATTTTTAGCCTGGTAAGGTTACATGATAGCTATAATTAAATAGTTGAAAGGATGTCATATTGAAGATGAAGAAAACTTGTTTTCTGCTGATCGAGAATATGGAGCAATTGATTTAAGCTGTAGGAAAACAGATTCCACTTAAACAATAGTAACATAAGATGAGCTCCATTGTGGAATATGTTGCCTTGGAGGGTGGTGGAGTCTCCATCTTTGGAGGGTTTTATACAGAGATTGGGTGAGTATCTGTCAGGAGTGCTTTGATTGTGTATTCCTGCATGGACTAGATGGCCACTGAGGTCTCTTCCAGTCCCCAACACCCAATTAACCATTTTCAAATTATTTTGAGAATGCAAGATTGGGAAACGGGGAGGACATCAGTCGAAGCATGCGCCTGGTTAATAGTGGGTGCATATGGTGGTTAATCTTTCTGAATATAAAAACCTACAATGTTATGCTAAGGTGCATATTTGAGAGATCTGAAGGCGTCAGACATGACCACATCAAATGTCACAGCCCACATCACAAACATGGCACCTACAAATGAATCAAAATGTGTGGCTTTTAATATGGTTTTTTTAAAGTCAAGAAAGCACTTTGATGGAGAATCAACAAGAAACAACATTAATTGATGATATGTAGATCAGTTTATAACATCAAACTTCATGAGCCCAGAGAAAAAAGAAATCAAAATTTAGACACACGAAGTATGTGTGTGTGTGTATGTGTGAGAGTGAGAGTGAGTGAGTGAGTGAGAGAGAGAGAGAGAGAGAGAGAGACTGGGTATGCACTTACCCTTGAAATAAGAAGAGATTTACATAATTATAACTTTTCGTGAGGAAATTGCCAAGTACTCGGGTTGGGTAGCCACAACGTATTTGATACGCTGATAATCCAAAATAAAGACATTTCACAAAATACCAGAGCTGCGCAACTAAATTTTTGCTAAATTTTCTGAAATGCAAAACAGAAGAGGATCAAATAAATACATACACAGTCACAACACTTTCTGGACTCAAAAGCCTGTGGAATTCAGGCTGGGAATTCTTGCTATCCACACCTTAACAACAGCTTCTCACACTGCATTGCAGAGATTTAAAAAAATCCTCCAAATTCAACGACAAATTATTGTGTAGCTATCTGGGTGAGTTTCAAAGGATTTGCTGAGTTAGAAAGGTACTATGTAAGAGGTTAGTATTGAATTGTTGAGGAATGAAGTACTGCATGACCCTCCAAAATATTAGTGGGAGATATAATCCCAAACTTCAGGAAACTACAGATAATAATGGACCCAATGAAAATGAAGGAATTCCAGCCTCCAAATACCATAGAATCATGTTCGAGGATCTAGAAAATGGCAAGAAAGGACATATTTTGTTGGACACCAATAAATAAAACCACAGCTACTGTACAGTATATCAGTAAGAATATTCTTGAACTTTAAGTCACTTTTTCAAGCAGACACTTCACTCCCTTGAGGGAATATCTTTCTCCATTCTTCTGAAATGTGAATCTGACTTGCTTCTGTATCATTAGTATTCTAATCATTAGAAGGCACTATGCAGCTATTCTATCCTTTTCTCCTTAACAGAATTTTCCACATTAACAGGGGAAATCAGTGAAAAAAACAAAATGATAACACGATAATATGTTTATTTGGGTCCACTCATGGATAGTGCTGCCTGTAAATTCTTTGTATCTGTATAAATTAGCTAGGAACTGTGTGGTTTTCATATTCTGACTTTACAAACAGGTTTTCATAAATCATAAATTTTGCATATGCCTCATTGAGAAAAGAACCCCCCCCCCCCAATTAAACAGGTAAATAACTGAAGTTGTGAAAAAAATAGAAGACATCTGTCCTGGTCAAAGATGGGGACAAGCCGGGAAAGAAGAAGCAAAGTCATAAGCATCAAGGCAAAGGAAGAGGAAGATGGATACTAGTCATATGATCCTTGCTTTCTAGCTGGCAGAATGATTCAGTCATTTTATGGATGTAACTCACACCAAGTGGAGGAAGTTTACTTGTCTCATTTTAAACCCATTTTCACAGAATGAATGCCTGAAGCATGAGGCAAATGGGAATGGTGTGTGTGCCTTCAAGTTGCCTGTTCACTTATGGCACCCTCATGAATTTTGTAGGGTTTGCTTAGATAAGCAATACTCAAGTTGGTGGTCTCTCATCCATGTATGAACCAGTGTGGAACCTTCTTAGCTTCAAGATATGGAAGCTGTTATACATCTTTGCAAATTATTCTAATTTCTTGTTGAATGTAACCATAGCTAACTTGGTATCATGGTGTTGGACTTGTAGACCAGAGTTTGAATCCTCACCTGACCATGAAAATCACTGAGTGACTTTGAGAAACTTATACTCTCTCAGCCTCAGAGGAAAGCAATGAAAAACCCACTCTGATTAAATTTTGCTAAGAAAACCCTGTGCCTTGGCGTCTCCAAAAGCCAAAAAACCACTTGAATCCCCACAACAACAAATACTATTTGAATGGTCTACTAATTGTAATAAAGTAATGTATATAATGGAACAAATCAAGTGAACAGCATATTCCATTTCAGCATGAATTCAACATTGTTTTTCGCCAATGGATGAACTATGCTACAAGTATTTGCAATGTAACTTTACCTTTCTGTCACTATAGGCAAGATGAAGAACATCCAGAAGTGTATACCAAAAACAAGGATGACTTGAAAGATGACTTTCCCCATGACTGTCTTTCTTAGATAGAGCGCCCGATCTACTACCATGGTTCCAAACTGAATGAGCACCATAACTAAGAAGGCTTGTGGCACTTGGTCTTCTGATAAGGAAGAAGTAATATCTGCTGCTGCAGAGTGTTTCTGGAAAGAAAAGTAGAGTGAAGGAAGTGGAGCAAAAACATGTTAATTATCTGTCCCAGTGAATGTCTTTTTTACGACTTCATTCAAACACAAAAAAAAATCCCCTCCAACATACCCCAAAAGCTCCAAATCCAAACACAATGATAATGAAGTCCACAGTATCAGCAAGGAACATCAGAACATAAACATCCGTCACAGCACTATAATCTGGGTGGATGAGATTGTAGAAAAACTGTTTGATGGGAACATATACTTGAAGTGTCCTGAAATAACAGAAAACAGAAACTTATGAGTAACCTTATTTATTTGTAGATCCAGTTAATATATATTTTATACTTTATTTCCTTTAATATACTTAATTTACTCAATGAAATCTTGCTTAACCTTTAATTAAATACAGTGTCCATTATAGTTCAAAGACTGAAACTCAGATATCTGATATTTGGCACAGATACTACAAGGCTTCTAAGCACGTAGAACTCACGGTTATTTTTCAATGACAAATGCCAAAAAGTAAATTGTCTCTTTAAAAAAGCAGGAAGCTTTGAGATTTGGTCTGTGGCAAATGTTCCTTTCTTCTAAACAGATAGAATCTGTATTGCTTACTTTTTAATTGTAAATGCCTTTGCTAAGATCATTTGTTCTCGTAGCTTTTCCATAAGGAGTTCTTTCCTTGATTTTTGCTTCATGCTCAACACACTGCTTCCTTTTTGACTGCTGTTCCTTGTGCTGGTACTTCCTGATAACATAATTGGAGTTGGGGGGGGGGGGGGAGAGAATGTATACAAAAAATCATGTAAATCTTAAACTTCGAATTTAGCTTACATTATGGCAGTGGCTCCCAACCTTTTTTTGACCAGGGACCACTTTGACCAAGGACCACTTTGACCAGGGACCGCTCTCCAACATTAGTACCAAAAGGGTTACAAATCAGTTTTTGGTCAACTTTAGATTCGCTTTGGGGTTCTGATTCAGAAAATTGCATTGGATAGACAACATCAACTCTACTTTCTGATACAGAACATATGCCATGGTCAGCGACAGGGAAGAAATGGCAGGTGGCATGAAAGGAGCAGAAATAAAATAAAGAGGAAACAGGCTTGCAGACCAGATTTTCATCCTTGCAAGCCACTTGTGGTCTGTGGTCCACAGGTTAAGAACCACTGGGTTATGGAAAGGCCTAAACAAATTATAGAGTAATGTCACAGTTCAAGTGAAAGGAGAAATCTCTTAGCTCCTTTTACCTGTGACGAAGAGCCCAAAAAGTGTTGGCTTCTCTATATTATACAAATTACAGTTCTCTGTGATATCTGAGTTTGGGAAACAGTGGTTTCTTTATGGTACTATCTCTGAGAATTGCCCAAATTTTTACAAAGTGGAATCATATTGTGTTGTCATACACCATCTAGATCAGTCTCCTGAATTTCAGATGTCACCGGGAACTTAAGATCAGAAGGGAAAAGTTACCACTTCCAGGGAGAAATAAAGGGGTACACAACATCTTTTTTACACAGAAGAAAATACAGTATCCCTGTTATATCTGAACAAGAATGTATATCTTTACAGCTTTCTGCAGTTCAGTTCAACATGATTGACCCATTATCTATTGCCAAACAACAACATTTCCTTTAATTAGAGTTTTAAAATTATATATACGTTTACTTCAGAAAATTAAAAAAATCCATATAACTTTGGAAGAATAAGTGAAAAATCTGGAAAGTTCCCTAGTTCTAGTCCCTATTTGTTTCTAAATGATTGGTTTCTAAAACCTAGACCAATGCCAAGGGAATGTTTTTTCTTTCAGCTGAAGTATTATTTTTGGCACTGTTGTCAAGCAACAGCACCACTGTATGTGTTGAGTACTGTACATTGGTTTCTGCAGATGTTTTCTGCTTTCAATTATAATTCTGAATTTAGTTTATGGATGGCACGCAATCTGTTATGTCAGTCCATTGTGAGCCCTCAATTCCATGATTTGCTCTCTTTTCCTGAATTACACCAATGTTATTATTTAATATTTGTTAACCATCTGTCAAAAATATGTATAGTCAAATGCACAATAAAAACACGCAACAGTTGTACAATTAAAAGGGGGGAAATGTCACCAATGTTGCAATGTTATCGCCACATGTAGAGATGACCCATAAGAGGCAAATTATGCAAATTGTGCCTCCAACATTTCAGAGGTGAAAATCAGGATACAAATGACCAAGCAACCTCAGTCTTGCAAAAACTATCCATGAGAAAGACCAACAAACAAGGACAGACAGAAGCAGTTGCTTTTGCAAGACTGCACCCCTCTCCCTTGCTGAATATTATAATTGATGACAAACTAGTTTTGCAAAAGAGAAGAAATGGTAGATTCAGTTATTACATGTTAATTTTTCAGACTCCCCTTTGTCCATTTCTGAACTCCACAGATGGTTTTATTAATGTTACTATTACTCCTACACTGTACTTTATTAGACATACTAATAAAGACTGCTATTATATGTCTACTGCTATTTTACAGAAATATAATTCAAGTATGGAGAAGCCTAGCTCCCCATTCACTTTTAGAGTATGTACCTCTCTTTGAACGATGAGAGGAGTAGCTAGATCTGTGTGAAAGCTGTGAGCCACTGCTTGAACTTTTTCTGCGGACTGCAGCCTGTTGCTCTGGAAAATGAACATGTATGGATTCAATAGATGTTGCCAAATTAACGGATGTCAGAGAGTCCGAAGAACCCCTTCGGTCTGATTCCGCCAACTCATCATCAGAGTCGTCTTTACAACTGATGTTGTCTCCTCCATCTTCATCATCCCACAATCCATGACACTAAAAAGGGAGAAATTTAAAGCATTCTTGTATTCAAGGCTATATGATTGCTACCTTACAATTGACTATTCTTGAGACTCTTCTTCATGGAGAAAATTTACTATTGTGATATGCTGTTGTCTTCCAAACACATAAACCTATTGTTAATCATAATCTAAGAATATGGTTTATGGCATACAGTAGAGTCTTGCTTATCCAACATAAACTGGCCGGCAGAACGTTGGATAAGCGAAAATGTTGGATAATAAGGAGGGATTAAAGAAAAGCCTATTAAATGTCAAATTAAGTTATGATTTTACAAATTAAGCACCAAAACACCATGTTTTACAACAAATAGACAGAAAAAGCAGTTCAATACGCAGTAACATTATAGAATAATTACTGTGTTTACGAATTTAGCACAAAAATATTGCAATGTATTGAAATAGCTGTGGATCCGGGTGGGAGGCAGACTGCATTGGATAATACAGAATGTTGGATGAGCAAAGGTTGGATAAGCAAAACTCTACTGTAATGCATTTTAACAAGTCTGTACTTAATTTCTAAAATGAAAGACACTATGATTCTTTGAGGATATCATAGATAAATCTAGGAGTGTTGATTAGTGGAATGGCAGTGAAAACAAGCTTTAGAGCAGGTCTGCACAACATGTGGAGCCAGATGCAGTCCTAACAAGGAATTGGTGCAATCCTTAGAGGCTCTGAATCTAAGCCTTAAAAAGGGAGTCGCATGCAGCGCTACAGCAGAGTAGCAATTGGAACCCACCATTTCCCCCTCCAAGTGTTTTACTGCTACACATTTCCTTTCTCTATGCACAAAAGTTACCAAACCAATGTGGGAACCCCGCTCTCCTTTTTTATTTGTCTCTGGATTGTCTCTTGTCTCCTCCTCTTCCAACAGGAAAAAATGCCAACTCCATGCCTTTCATTTCCCTCATTTATGAGGGACAAACTCAGTTTCATCATGAAGTTGTTATGACGTCTTCATGGTGAATCCAAATTTTTTCCTCACAAGCGAGGGAAATGAACTGGTGTGTTACTCTTTATCTAAAACTTGTCAAGTTAAAACTTTAAAACTGTAATCTAGCTATGATGGAAATAATGAATGATGTCAACTATATCATTTTACAAAAAATGATGTTGAGAGAACAAAATACAAATTCAGTTTCAAAATACCTTCAGAATGGATCGATGGAAAAACAAAGCAAGTAGCTGAACAAGGTCATAATGCACATAACCCTCTTTCTTATCTATACCAATAATATTTGGTGGATGATCAGGTTTATCTTTTTTAAGTTCTAGATTTGTGTTCCAAGGGAAGAATCCAAACTGGAAAAAATACTTTATAACTATGGCTACCTGTACAAAAAAACAAAACAAAGGTAAAAAATAGCTACATATTAATAAAAGAAAGTGTCATCATCTTGCAGCAATATTATTTAACATAAATGTTGTGGACTGCAGCATCATATCAAAGCATTCATAAAAATGATACATCGACTTTAAAATAATAGAGGAAGCATAGAAAAGTTTATCTAGCTCGGGAAACTCTTGTTGTGGGTGCAACTTCAGTGGCTTTGATGAGAATCGTGTCTGTTCCTGACCTGATTCTTATTGTGTTTCTGGAATTGGATCAATCGGGTGTGGGAAAACCAGGGCTTTTATGCTGTGTCCACCATTACTGAGGTTTATCTAAATGTTTCAATGGCAAAAGCTTTCAGGGATATCTTTAGTTCAAAAGCCCTCAGATCTCTGAGATGGTAAGGGAATTATGTAATGACTTTAACCCATATGTATCCCACTTCATACCATCCTGTGATTCCAACTAGAAGGTCATGGTGCTTTCATCAACTGACAGTCAAGTTGTTCAGTGCCTGGATCCCTGTCACCTATAACCAATAAAGTTATGTTTCTTTTTACTCCACCAATACGTTTTGTGTACTTTGTCTCTCATTCCTCTTGTACTATATGGAGTCTATATGGAGTCTAGTGTTAACTAAAAATAATTTGCCATGACATAAAAACCAGAAACCACAGTTAGAAAGAATTATTACAAGATTAGAAATCAAAGCTTCAATTTATCAAAGCTTCAACTTAAACTATTCACATTTGATTCAGTTGGATAGCAGCAACAGATTGTGGTTAATTTAAAAGAAGAAATGTACTAAATAACTTAGCAGCTCTGCCAGAAGTAGGCAAAATCCATTTCTGTAATGCTAGGACTCTAAAATGCGCATTTTTACATTCAATGGCTACTCAATGACAACTTACCTCAGTGTAGACTATAGCCGTCATCCAAAAACGTTTGCTAGGCCTTGGGACAGAGAGCATAGCCCAAAGGAAGATAAGAATAGGCAGTACGAGGGTAATCATGGAGGCAGAGATCATGTGATTTAAAATAATTACAAAGTAACACACCATTTCTGAACGGGCTACAAGTGTATTATATAGGGCATAAACGAGCAATAAAAATCGTGGCTGATCAGCATAGAATTTTTCTGATTCATCCAATTCTTCATCTTTAAACATTCTGTGAAAACAAAATTAGACTACATGATTGATGTATAGATATCTAAATGGTGCATCTTTAAGTAGCCACAAACGAGATCATTCTACTTAATAGAACATTTCACAAGGAACCATAAATGTTCAAAAACACTAGTTATGCGTAGACTTCCTAAGCCTTGACCATGGTGATATGGCGAGCCATTGCAAATCAGGGGATATCCTTTGGGTAGTATACACATTTATTTCACAAGGAGATGTGGAGCCTCACTGAAATCTTTTGCTCAAAGGAAGAAGAATGAAAACACCTTCCACCCTGTAGAAACACTTACAGTTGTTACTAAAACTTATCCAAACATCTGGAGAGGGTCAGACCCAATCTGTGGGACTTTCCGCATGTTACAATATTTATATATAGGAACACTTAAATACAATTACTTAAAAATGGTTAGATTGATATTGTGATGCATATATTTGTTCCAGATTCTTGCAATTAGCTGTGATTTTCTATTATGTATACACTTTGAATCCTAACAGCAGCACAAATAAGGTCAATAGTCAAATAGGGCTTCCATGAAAGAATTTTGCAATGCATAAATTATATCTGTGCTAATAATAAGAGAACCTCCTTGAAAGTTGTTGCTAAATGTTGAATAGTGCAAACACACAGAAGCATTGCATCCCATGGCAAACTAGTCCATTTTGCCCCACACAAAATCTGTATCTTTATAAATAGAGAAGGAGCTGGGTTTTTTTAACAGAATATAGGAACCAAGAGTCTCAGAGCTAAGGATATGTGATGCAGTTATATTTATGAAGTCAAGATGGTCTAAGAGTGATCAGTGACTGATAGCAGGAAGCAATAAGAATAAATAAGAATAAATTTAATTAAACTGAACAGTACTGAGAATAAGTAGGTTATCTGCAAGTCAATTGATGATTTGGTGCTGATTGTAGAAGATCCAAATGAACTATTGACAAAATGGCTGGAGAGGATTGAGGAGTTCGGGAGATTGGCTGGTTTTAAAATAAACAAAGAAAAACGCAGATGCTGACGCTGAACTTATCAGAGACAGAGAGGTTAGATCTAACAAAGACGACAGACCTACTAACAGTAAAAAAAGGTGAAATACCTAGGGGTAAATATAACAACAAAGAACTAGTAGGAAAATAATTTGATAATTCTTACTTGTTAACAAGTAGGTCACTTGCAGTCAGTTCATGCGTCAAAGGAGGAAGTATGGAATCCTCCAATTTGATGGACTGATTTTCATCTGGGCTCACCATCATTTGATTTTTATCAGAGGAGTCATCTTGGGAATCATCCAAAGGTAAAAGCTCCAAGCTCACAACTTTGCTATATGAAGGAGGGGGTTCAGCAATGCCGTCCAAAGCCGAATAAGATGGCATATCTGTATCAGGAGTGTATGCAGCACCTTCAGAATCCAAGCAATAGTCTTCCATATCATGCTCCTGCCTTGATATTGGATCTGCCCCCTCCTCTTCAGGCTCCTCTCCAGGCTCCTCTCCTTCAACTTCTTCAATTGTTTCTGCTGTTCCCTGGCGGGAATACAGCATAGTAATTTGGGTAGCCTCACTGTCACAAAAAGAGGAAACAATATTCTCATCAATTTCTTACTTCACAAGACATATAATGGTTGTATGGACTGACATATCAAGCTAGTGCAAAGCTAAGCAACCACACCTGAGTCTGGAAGAAGGCCATGAGCTATGTGTTTTGCCCTCCCCACTTCTTCAAAATGAACTCCCCCATTTCCTTTGATCTTAGCAGACTTAAGGTTTTTTTGTGAACAATAAGTAATGTTAGTCATGGCTAAGGCTAACCTGGATTCTGTCTTAACCAGGATCTGAAGAAAATATTACATTACATACTCTTAGTCGGAAAAAAACGAACCAAGTTAAAATTTTGAAATTAAAAGTGTAACAATGAAAAAGCATCAACTAAAATGACAAGGCGCTCCCAAAAAAGCAGAAATGGTAGGATCCTAAATAGGAGACAGATGCATCTGCTCCGCATGCAAGCAACTGCTCACACAATACTACTACAAAAAACAGATATACTATATACTTGCAAACGTTTACATTACCCAGACTTACAATAGTGAAGGTGAATAAATGAACAAAGCATGCATGAGTTAAGCACCTTGACACTATACTGCCACTGTCAGCAGATGAGGAGGATACATCCATACTGTACATTTTACGAAGCCTAGGTCGCGCACGCTCACTTGTTTTAGGAATAGATTCTGGTCCATCTAAATCATCAAGGGTTGACTGCCTTGACAACAAGAGGGTGGTTGCTTCAGTGCAGCAGCTAGCAGTGCAAACAGTTACAAAGAGAGGATTAAAGCACAAAATTGTACCGACATTTTTCAACAACAAACATGCAGGGTGGCCATGCACAACACAAATATATATAGAGAGAACAAGCTCATGGTAGTAAAGTACAACAACACTCTGATTACCACATACGAACAATAAGTAGCTAAAAGAGAAGTAATGTCATCTCAGAGTGTTGATATCTCCTTGGGTAATAAGACTCACAAAGTTCAAAAGTCTTACTCCTGATTAATTAGCTTTAGATCATCAGTGAAATGCATCTATGCTTTCTGGACACATGTCAGTTTTGGGTTTTGTTTCAAACTCCACACCCTTGCAAAGCTGTAAAGAATGATTTTTTCAGATTTTTTTATGTAAACGGGATGGAGATTTATTTTCTACTATTTTTGAATTCATCTGCCTTCAAAATAACTCATTTGCAAACATGACTAGCCTTTAAATCATTTATTAATATAAGCATATCACTTCGAATCATGTCAAAATTGGCTTTATCCTATAATATTCTGCTGCTTTCAAAAATATGTTATCATTCATGACAGGTTTGCAAGTCACCTGATAGTAGTAGCCATAGCAAAGTTTGTAATTTTGAGCCCAAAACCTGCCCTCAAATGATCATGAGATCAACTTATAGACAGATCTATAATGTAATAGAAGAAAGATTGAGTGCTTTTGAGACAAACACAGATTGGGCATTCTGAAAATAGACTAGCGATTGATGCTTTACAGAAATTTTTCAGCATAGTAAGATGTTTATGGGAACCACAGAGAGAAGAATATCTAAGCCTCGCAGATATTTATAAAATAATTTTTACTATTTTTGTTTTCATCCGCCTTAAAAAGAAATGCTTTGCAAATATGACTAGTCTTTTATTCATTAAGTAATAAAAGCATATCACTTTGAACCATGTCAAAAATTCCTCCCTAGAAGTTGGGAAGGAAAGCAGAATTCAGCACAAGCAATGCTGGAGTACTGAAATGTTTTCAATTTCTCTGCTTTGTACATGGATAAGATAGCTAACCATTTTGTAGCCTTCTTAAACTACAGATCCCAAGACTCCAGAGGATGTTGGAATATGGCACTTTATTTTTGTAGTGTTAATGAGCCCAAAGACAACACCCTAAATGAATCCTACAAACCCAAACAAACAAGCTTTCAAAAAAGTCCAAGAAAAACACTCTCAAATATGTGGCCATTAAAAGCATGCCTGCACAACCTTTCAGTAGTAAAGGGCCAATATTAAAATGGGCTTGACTTCTTTATGCTACTCCTCTTACCGCTCTCTCCGTGCTCAATTTTGATGAACTCCTCACATGACCACCAGTTCGCTCTGCCCCTCCCCACCCCTCCCTTTTTATAGAATAAGGATTATATGATACATCTTGCAAGAGACAGGGTGTGCACAGAGAAACCAGGGAGAGTGGCAGCCTCTTTGGGCCACCAGAAATCTTTTGAGGCGGCTGCTGCAGCCTATGGGATGCATATTGTAAAGGTCTGTTTTAAAGTGTTCTTTTTAAAACAAGAATAAATTTGTATGTAATCAAAAATAAGTGAAAAACACCAATTGCTTTTTTCTTTCACCCTCAACTGAGTAGTTTTAAGAAGAGACCCTAGTGGTGCAATGAGTTAAACTCTTGTGCCGGCAGGACCAAAGACACAAAGGTCACAGATTTGAATTTGGAAAGAGCGCGGATGTGATCCCTCTGTCAGCCAATTCTCTCACACCAGAAGTGACTTGCAGTTTCTCAAGTCGCTCCTGACACGAAAAAAGTAGTTTTTAAATCAATTTGGTAGCTTAAAATTCTCTTTTTATTTCAATGTAATTCAAAAGTTTTAAAAGCAACACACTACACTAAGTAAGAAAATTTGAAAAAAATCTGTTCCTGGTTTGAAATTGTTGCTTCTGGTGTGAGAGAATTGGCCACCTGCAAGGACATTGCCCAGGGGACTCCCAGATGTTTGATGTTTTTCCAGAGTGCTTAAAAGAGGCGGTGGTAGCTCCATTGCTGAAGAAACCATCATTGGACCCTGCGGTTCCCTCCAACTACCGCCCGGTATCGAACCTTCCGTACCTGGGCAAGGTGGTTGAGAGGGCAGTAATGGAGCAGCTGCAGTCCTTCTTAGATGACACGGCATGGTTAGACCCCTTCCAGTCCGGCTTCCGTTCAGGGCATGGGACGGAGACGGTCCTGGTCTCCATCACAGATCAACTCCGCTGCCAGCTCGACCAAGGCGGGTCTGCGCTGCTCGTGTTATTGGACCTCACGGCAGCGTTTGACACGGTCGACCACAATCTTTTGATCCACCGCCTGGCCATGGCTGGAGTGAGGGGACGGCCCCTTAAATGGCTGGCCTCCTTCCTCCACCAGCGGTCCCAGCGTGTGAGGAGGGCGGGTGGTCTCCGAGGGCTCCCCATTAGTGTGTGGAGTCCCTCAGGGGCCATTCTGTCCCCTCTATTATTTAACATCTACATGCAGCCGCTTGCACAGCTGGTGCGGAGTTATGGGCTGGTCTGCCACCAGTACGCTGATGACACCCAGCTCATTCTGAGGATGGAGGGCAGGCCGGAGTCCGTCCCGATAATTTCAACATTGCCTCGAAGCCGTTACTGGATGGCTGCGAGCCAGTAGGTTGAGGGTGAATCCGCGAAGACGGAGATCTTGTGGCTGGGCCGCCCGGGTGGGTGGGGGCCGGCTTCCGACCCTGGACGGTGCGGCGCTGCATCCAGCGCCCGTCAGTGAAGAGCCTGGGTGTCCACCTGGACTCCCAGCTAACCATGGAGGCCCAGGTCTCCATGGCTAGCAAGGCTGCTTTTTCCACCTCCGCCAGGCAAGGAGGCTCGCCCCTACCTCTCCCGGAGCGACCTAGCCACGGTGATCCAAGCCACGGTCATCTCGAGGCTAGATTACTGTAATGCGCCTACGTTGGCCTGCCTATGTCGTCGATCCGGAAGCTCAAGCTGGTGCAGAACACTGCTGCCCGGCTCCTGTCTGGGGCTCCAGCAGGTTGCCGAATAACACCAATTTTGCAGGATCTGCACTGGCTGCCTATTGAGCACCGGGTCGCCTTCAAAGTGCTGGTTCTTACCTTCAAGGCCATTCACGGCCTGGGGCCAGCGTACCTGAGGGACCGTCTTACCCCATATTGCCCAGCGAGATCACTGCGGCCCGAAGAGGCCAACCTCTTAGTAGTTCCATCCGCGAGGTCAGCCCATTTAACATCTACCCGCCGGAGGGCGTTTTCAGTGATAGCTCCTACGCTATGGAACGCCCTCCCGGCCGAAGTCAGAGCCTTGAGTGACCTACTCCCGTTTAGACGGGCCTGCAAAACTTATCTGTTTAGGCAGGCCTTCGGAGAGTAGGCCATGTTAGATACTCACTCGGCTGAATGTATTGCTGCTGCCTGTTTTAATTGTACTGCTTGTTTTAATTTGTTTTAATTGTTTTATGCTTTTAACTCATGGCGCTGTGCCATTGGTTCTTGTGAGCCGCCGCGAGCCCCTGGGAGTCGGCGGTTAAGAAGTCCCAATAATAAATAAAAATAAAAATAAATAAATGTTTTACCATCCTTGTGGGAAGCTTCTCTCATGTCCCTTCATGGGGAACTGAGGCTGGCAGAGGGAGTTCACCCCACTCTCCCCGAATTCGAACTGCTGACGGACCTGCTAGCACAAGGGTTTATCCCATTGTGTCACTAGGGGCTCACAATAAATTGAAAGAACACTTATGAAGGGATTGCAAGATTGTGTGAGCGACCTTTCTCCCCCAATGCAAGTGTCAAGAATGGAAATGATTTCATCTGATCCATGTGCTTGGCCAGCAAGCAATAAAACTATATACAGAGACTGACATATGCATGGACAGCTCTTTCACCCAAGGGATTGTGATCATAGCATGAAGAAATCTCTGTTATGTATATAAGAAATGTACTAAAAGCCCTTTCCATGCTATCCAAACCCACTGACAATGGAAAATAATGCTTTTTTACATAACCTAGTCTAGATTTGTCACTATTATATAATATATATATTATTTGTTGCTATTATACTAACAGAAGTAGAATAAAGTAATGAAGTACAGATCTTCATTACCTGCTTCTAGTTAAAATATTGTATTTCATATCTGGAAGTCTAAATTCCAGTTATGAAATACAATATTTATCATCTTAGAAAAAGTTCTTATACGTTATTTGTGTATTCATGAAGGTAGCTCCTCCATATGTATAGAATTATTGCATTTGTATTGACAAAATACCTGGTTTCGCTATCTCGAGATGCTGCAGATTCTAGACTCGTTGTCCTTTCAGCCTGTCCAGGTTCATACATTTCATCCAATCCCGATTCCCTGGAAAGTTTCATCATGTGGTTCTGGTAATACATATGGATACTTTCTCGAGTTGGAACGTTGCCCTAAGACAAAAAGAGCAGAAATGAGAAGATCAGTTTGGGCATTTCAGTTGTGTGATGTTTTCAAATTATCTGATGTGAAGATTTTTTAAAAAAGTAATCTAAAGAAGGCCAAAACTAATAATAGAATCTTAGAGTTGGAGGAACTGCAACGAACATCTGTATTTATTATTAATTCATTAAAGCATTTACTGTATATACCATCCTTTATATGAAAGCTCTTAGGGCAGTTTACAATAAAATCAACTTAAAACAATAATATTTTCTTAATTTAAAAAGAGACATCTTTAAACCAGTTAAAACAATGAAACAATAAAATACATACAGGGTATACCTTGGATAAAATCAGTTGGGCCTGAAAGTTTTAATTAAAAGTCAAGTTTTAATCTGCTGCTGAAAATTATTCCAGTGTTGACACCAAACCGGGAATTCTCCCTGCCATGCATGAATATACGACTATACAATATACAAAATGGGTATATATCATATACAAAAAGGGTTCTATTGGTTTGTATATCTTGTTTTTAACTTTAATTTATTGTTGTGTTGTCACCTATTATTTGAATTTGAGTCATAACATGTCAATTACTCTTAGTTATTATTTTGTGTTACTTGATGTTACTCATCAATTTGAGCAAACTGTTGCTGTATTCTATATGTTCTATATTACATTTTTGTTGTTATGTAAGCTGCTCAGAGTCCCTTCTGGGAGATGGTGGAAGAATATAAATAAAGTTGTTATTGTTGTGTGTGGCTTCCCATCTGAGTTCTAAGGTTTTCTTGAAATCAATTAAAAAATAAAAATAAAAATGAGACATGTTTGTTCCAAACATTAAAAGAAAAAAGAAAATAGAGTATGGTATTATAATACAAAGCACACCCCATGAAACAACAGGGTGTGTCTGAAATCACAAACCTGTTTGCTTCCATCATATAAATGATGTGTTTGTCATATCATGTTACCTTTTTGATTTCTCTAGTAAGCATGCACCTCTCAATTCTTAGCACGGTGGAAATATCAATGTGCTCTCTTGAAATTGAATTCAGCCAAGCTGTAAAACTGTCTATTGTTGCCAGGAAAAGAACCCAGGTAAACTTCAAGATATTATATATCCGTTTGATGATGTTATCTGAGAAAAAGAATAAATGTAGCCTAATAAATCAACTGTCATAGCAGTAAATATTTTTAATGATTTACAAAAGTTTACCCCCTCCCTCCCAACCTGACTCACTTATCTGGAGATAAACCCTGAGTAAGTTATGTAGAATTGTATTGATTACTGGGTATTTATTATTTTGAAAATCCAAATTATTAGTCAGAAAGTGAAAGCAGTCTTACCCCCCTGCCCTGCCCCATAAATGACTACAATTTGTAGTCATTGTTTATACAGAAATACTTCCTATTGTGCACTCTGATTTTTATAATTCAGTAGATACTATTCCAAAAACCACATACTGTGGTTCCTTTATCATATATCTGATCAATTCCCCATTCACTGCAGCACACCTTGGCTGTTATTTTAAAGACCTTGAAGCAGTTGGCATGAAATATTTTCTACCTTTTCAAAACTTTCAAAATTTATCTGGCTGGCATACACATTTTGATAAGTAGTGAAACATCTCTAAATACAAAACAGTACCTACTTGGTAGGTACATACCTTACCTACTTTCCAACATATCTCACAACCTCTGATGATGCCTGCCATAGATGCAGGCAAATGCTTCTGGAACAGAGCCATACAGCTCAAAAATTTACAACAACCCAGTACTTACTTAATTCATCTAGCTACACAATTCTTTAGATTCAATATTGCTATTAAGAAATTCTGCAACATATATAGCCTGTGAGCCTGCATTTATGTTACACGTTTGTGCTGTTTTATTAGCACCATTTTAAAGGAATATCTTGTTTATTCTGTTACTTACCAGGCCCATCTGATTTCTTTTTGGTGGAGTCCTCTCTGTCTTCACACTCCACATCAATACTAACTGAGAAATTAATATAAAATCAATAAAAAGTCCTGACCACTTGTATATGTTCAATACAAATGAATTAATGCTATTCTGTTAACCATAACTCTGTTGCCTTCAAATTCTTCATAATTCATTCAGTTAAGACACATCAGCTGAGATCCTGCCTTGGGAGCCATAAGTATCTCCACAACTACTTGCATCTCCCAATGCTTACCTTATAAACGTCACCACTTTCCCAAACATATTAATTTCCACTTTTCAAGAGAGTGGGATGTATACCCAAGATGCTAGTTTCCTGGAGTTAGATGAAGAGAAAGGATGGCTTCATGGCAAAGAGCTCACAATGACCCAGAGGTCTCTGCCAATGCATGTTGCAGGGTGTCCAGTTGCAGAAAAAGACTTCGATCCATCCTTGCTCTTCTTCTGCTCTCTAACAACATGGAAGGAGCCATATTGGGAGGACTGTGCTGCTTACAAACTTAACTGTTGCATAGTCAGAGCAGAATACTGACCAATGCAACAACCACAGAAATGAATAGCAAACGTAAATATGATTTACATCCTCATAATTCACTAATGGAATGTAGCCATTATTTTAAAATGCTAGCAGCAAATCTTCTTCCCACATACTCCTTACACTTCTTTCTTTATCATGTGTGAAATCACAGTTCCCATTTCATAAACCATATTTCATATTGTTAAACCACAGTTTCTCACAATATCCAAGTTGGGAAACAGTAACTTGAATAATTCAGCTACAAAGCAGAATGAAAACACAATTTGTCTTATTTTGATCGGGGCTGCGATAGTGCTGTTGTTCTTGGATCATATTGTATTTTACTGTTTTAAATGTGTCTTTTAACTGTTTGTTTTAACCCTGTGGCGCTGTGCCACTGGCTCTGTGAGCCGCCGCGAGCCCTTGGGAGTTGGCGGCGAAGAAGCCTCAATAAATAAATAAATAAATAAAATAAGATGGATTACACAAATCAGAAATACCGAAGCATCATCTGCACCTTCAGAGCTATTAAGATATTAGAAAGGGATAAGAAGGGAACAGAAACCGCATGAGCCATCCCAAGTCCCTTCGGGGAGATAGTGGTGGGATACAAATAAAATTTTATTATTATCATCATTGCAGTCTATGGCTTTCCTCAACACGAAAGGTACACCCTCAACCAACAAACTCCTTTCTCAACGAGAAAGGACTGTTATATAAACTACGGTATATAAATGAGAACATTACTGAAGAATAAATACCATCTCCAGATCCTTTCCGCCTTCGTCTTCCTTCTTTCTCAATTTTTTTCTTCTCTTTTCGCCTCTGTCTGAGGGCAGTCTTGGGATCAGTAATCCAGGCCTGATAAACAAACTAGAAGGAACAAACCAAATTTTTTCAGGTTTCTTATAAATTAAATAGCAAAGAAAATAGTGACAAATGACAAAATAATACAGATCTGAATAGATTTAAATCCAGAAGATTAAAGAAATATTTCCACTTCCAAACAAATGTCTCAAAGTTGTGATTTTGTGGGTGAAATTTTCAATTGCTTAATGAACCAAATCACATTAATAAACTTGCAGATTCATAAGATATGTTCTGGGAATTAAAGCATTATTTACATATGGACTAATTCCTGTAAACAGTCTTACCTGTTGAATAATATTTCACATAGAAGATGAACATTAAGTTAAATCTAACTTTTCTAAAATGATCGAGTATCTAAATGCACTGATTCTGAAATCAATATTTTAATTGATTTAAAATGGGAGTTCATATTGCCACAACCAAAACCTGATTTTCTCCAGCACACTTGAATGAAAATAACAAAAAAGGTGAGTACTACGTGATAGCAGTCTGAGACAAAAGGTGTTTGCTTTTGTCTGTATGATCTTCATTATTACAGAATGAAAATCATCTTCAGCTAGCACTGCATCACAAGTTAAATAAATTAGCTACAGCCATGGAACAAACAAAGATATACATGCAGAGAAAAGAAGGGGAAAAGCAGAACAGTTTACCATTTACAACAGAAGCATGCACAAACTGTCTCACGGAAGCTGGAATATGCTTTAATTGGAGATTGAGAAGGGAAATGTTGCTTTATTTATAGCTCTTCTAATGCACAAGAATACTTTGGAGTTTTATGAAGACATGTCTTAAAATGCCAAGGAGCATATAATTGAAAGAAACTTCTGAAATGTGAACATGAAAAATTCTAAATGGGGAACAACTGACAGTATATATCTTTCCTTTTTTCTGCTGTATGTCAAAAGCCTGGTTTATTATCATAATTAAAGCCAAATACTACAGCTGATGTATGAAGAGATCTTAATAGATTTGATCCAAAGATGTCTTTGCACAAATGAAAAAGGGGCTTCTGCTCACTAGTGCCTCCTCACTTTTGATAGCCCTTTCGACCACCCACGTCCCAACCATTCTTGCTTCAAATGGCAGAAGAACAATGAAAGGTGCTCTCAGTTCTTTTGGTATTTAAATCTTTAATTTAAGCAGGAGACTTTCAGCACTTGGGTAAATGTTCCTCTGCTGAACAGAAAGTTGTGGAAAAATATAGCTTTGAATAGAAATTGAATAAAGATAATAACTGGAGCAGCTCAACTGTGAAGTCATCCTTTTTGTTGAAATTCTGCCCAACTAGCACTTTCATGCAGATTTTTATTTTTTTAAATAAAAAACCTGCAAATACCTTTAAGAGCAAATGATTTTGAGCCAAGGAAATGCACTACTAGCTAGCCTTGGGCAAGTCATGCTCACAGAGCAGTCAAAATCCTTCTAAAATATTGGAATGACCTCCAAAAGAGGTTCCACAGAAAACGAAGGGATTACTTAGCAATATTAGGAAAATGATGCCAAGGAAATATGCTGTGCTTACCTACAATGTGTTAGGGTTTACCAGCTTTCTGAGAAAGATTATCATGCAATGTGAAGTTCTGCTAAACTGTGCAATTTTAAAAGGGTCATCTCTCCCCCTCCCCTATTTTATATAGATGCATGTAACCCTGACACAACCCTCTTAAAAAAGCTTTGGCAGAAGTCCTGAGATTATACCAAGATGTCTCTCTGCATTTTCTCTCAAGAATCTATGATCACAGTCAAAATGGCCATGGCAATTCACCCTGTGATTCAGTTTATCAAATCTTACAATAACCAAATCTGTGATGACTGTAAGTCCTCATGACGTTTGCCTTTAGAGGGAAAATGCAGGAAAGGGGTACCCTTTGCCAGAGGAGTAAGGGAGGAGGTCACAATCTACACAGTATGGAACATCAAATACCTTTGCAGCTCTGATTAAATACTGAAGAATAGTTTTGGGCAGTTTAATAACAGACTTTGGCAAGGCTAAAATGGCTGAAGCAAATTTCGCAATAGCTTTCTACAAAGAAGGACAAAGTAAGAAAATTAGTGAAACACAATTAACTACTGTTACAAGAAATATTTTGCACAATTATATTAGACAACAGGATTTAAATTCTATTAAAACAAGCATATAATATGTGAACTGTGAGTATTCAAGCTTAGTAGTGTTCTTCAATTAGTGACAGCACTGTTGTGTGAAGGTTATTCATTCCACATATAACAATAATATATTAGTAAGACTGATGAAAAACAAACAAACTCTTGAATCAATCTCCAGCATGTGGCATATGTCAAAAGTTATAGATACCCATCCTTGATGCCATTCCTGTATCTTTGCCCTTTCTCTTGTGACCAAACATATACTTGCAATACTTCTCATTTTTGTGGATGAAAAATACTAGAATGATGTTTTTCATTATTATTGCAAAATAATGAAATGCATAGAGCCCAATATAGAATATTTCAAGCTGCATCAATGTAAAATAAGGAGATTTTGACAAAACTTATTTTGAGCAAATGAACAAGTAGCCTGAAACCTATGATAGAGTAAGTTGGCTAGATTTCAAAAAATTCTTCAAATTCATACAGAAACCTGCTTGTGGCATATAATGAATTTACTTTAGGTATTCTTCTTATATACCATTTCAGGTGAATGTAAATGAATAAATAGGATTAAATATAGAAACGAACTGAAACGAATCCACATGTGTTGTAAAAAGGTGCAGTTTCCTATCACGGTCCTCAACATACTCAAAAGCAGATATATAGGCCTAAGTTCAATCACTAGTATCTACTAAGAGAGAACTACTGAATCAGTGTGGTTTATATATTTTTAACTTACTATTCATAGCAATTAGCTTACTAAATTTACTGTAATTGGGACTAGCAATTGGAATTAGGTTACACTTATCAATTGGTCTCTATCATGAATTATGAAATATGAATTCAACTAATTGACAGATATGCTAGTGAAATATATTTTGTGAAACAGGGAGCTCCAAATATGATATAACTTCAGACAGGAACTCTGATCTTGATTTTTTTCATTTCAGACAACTGTATCCTATGAACGATCCAAGTAGAGTCTCCATGCAACAATCCATGGCCCATTCACTAGGACACTAATATTCCATGTCTATATAGTTATGTGATTACTTCAAAATGTCATATCACAAAATATACTATTACAACTTTATTGTCTTAACCTAGGAGAGATATGCTGCATTCTGATGGGAATGTTCATGCATTACTTTTATGGCTTACCTTTATTTAGCCTGGAACACAAGGACATAGTAACTATATTGTTACTTCTGGCTCATTTCTATCATTGATTAAAACTATTTCCATTCATACAAAACCCAGGTTTTGTTACAATAAATATATATTTATAAATCCAGCAAGGCTTTTTTCCAAAACAAAACAAAAAACCCCACACATTTAAGCAATATCAAGCAATGCTGATGAAAAGATGTTTTATTCACTTGTCTTCAATGCAACATCAGTAAAATAGAGTTCAGGATGTGAAACTTTATTTTTTAAAAAACAAACAGATGCTACATTTGTGAGTGAATGAAAATACATCTCCTATATCATCTTTGCATTGCAAAAGGTTGACAATATAAGCAAGCAGCAATAAAGTTTAAATTGGCATACATTTCCACAGCTTTCAGTAATGATTCAAAAAATTCAAGCCTATTTCGCAGGAACACATTGCTAAATACAATACCTGGAACGCAGACCTTTTTGGAGGTTCTTCCTCTTCCTTTTTTTCATCCTCTTCCTCTTCTTCACTATCCGTTTCAAATAAATAATAATCTCCACTTCTGACCACTAAGTGAAATAAAATATATATTTTTCAGTTTTGCAAGAGAAAAAGCGCATCATAAGCGTATCTGACCATGGGACTCAAACACGTGACAGGAAAGAGAAAAAGCAAGAGATGAATAGAATCAATGACAGATACATCATTTTATTGTGATGTTTGTAGACACAATGAATAAGTGTAAATTACATGAGAAATGTAGATCTAGCTGAAGAACACAAGGTGATAAAATAAAAAGATGAATGCTAGTATTAAAAACTTTCAATATTATTAATCTCTTTTTTTTAAAAAAAATCTTATTAATTATATTTCAGAGACTGGATTATCTCCAACTTCAATGAGTTTGCAGAAATTGAACATTTTTACACTGGAAGAAAAAGAAAAACTAAAACGTAATTCTCCTGGAAGTGTACATGCAACTGGAAACATTTTACTTTTAAAAAACTACTATATTTTTTCAAGCTTACCAACTTAGACAATGGAAACAATTTGTTGCTCAATATATATGTGTTTTAATAGTATATATGATCATGGCTAAAATATCCAGAGGCCTCCATATGTTCAAGATGGGATGTGAATGAACTGGGCCTTATATCCTTGAACAGAAGCACATTGTTAATAGACCTTACTTGATAAACAAGGAAAAATAAAAGGTGAAAAGAATAATAATCAAAAGTAAAGTTGGGACAAAACAGAGAAGGGACAAAAATTAATCCGGTCTCAAGAGCAAGAGACAAATAATCTTAAAGGGCAAATGTCACATCATCACATTTGCCCTTTAAGATTGTTAACATAATATCTGATGGTAAAGAAAAAACACTTTAATATATTTATAATAAATTCACAAAGCCATAGATAGAATGACATCCAAAAGCACATTTGGCCCTCATTATACAGCTTTTTCGATCATCAAATAGCTTGCATTATTATTCAATTATACCGTGATATCTTCTTCTTTTGAAAATCTCTATCATGAGCTGAAGTCATTTTCATGACCTGCTTAAGAAGAAAACTCACTCCATTTCTGTAGTAGGGATAGTCCTATAAAAAAAGTCAATAAAATAACAAGTGAAAGTTCTAACAGGGGACAAAACAAGAAGAGAAGGACTGTTTTAGTAGCATTTTATCTTGCATTTTATTTTTTTAACTTGGGATTTAAATTCTTTTAATACTATGAATAGTCTCAAGAGCAAGAGCTCCAATTTTGTGAGAAAGGGTACAAATACATCTCCTCCTCCTCATCGTAATCATCATAATGTTGATGCCATTTTAAATGAAAATAAAAAATGTCACATCATTGTTATCATACATTTTGCCCAGAGATTTAAGATGTTATTTTTATTCCAGACAATACTAATATTTCAATGGAAGAAAAGTTATTAAAATGATGGTAAAGAAAAACACTTTAATATATTTATAATAGATTATTCAGAAGAGTGGAAGATGTTGGTCTAAAGAAACATGGGGTTTATAGGGCTAAATCAATTCTGCTTTACTTTGGATATTGGAGTTTGTTGGAAATTCTGGAGTATCCCACAGTTTTTGCACAGTCACAACGTGGTTTGATCAGATTTTGACTGATCTGCTATCCAGATCTGACATCATCAACACAGGAAAAGAGGATGGACTATGCCCATGCCTATCTTTGCTGTTCAAGTGCACACTTCTGATGAAATCAAAACACGCCATCCACAACAGTCATGAGCTTGCATGAACCTCTATGGCTGGTGACTGTCCAGTGGGGCCAATGAGGCCTCAGTCTGGACAATGTGGACACCAACACAGTGCCACAGTGGGCTTGGTCAATGTGTCTGGGCACTTCTAGGGCTATTACAGAGAATTTATGCTTCAAACTGGCCCTGGATTTAGTGGCTAGTGTAGATATGCCTTCTGTTTCTGACTATTTGGATTCTCTTTTCTTTCTCTTTTCTTTCTCTTTTCTTTTTTCAGTTCTTTCTTCTATTTTTCTTTTCTTTGTGTACTCTGTACACTTTTATTTTTTGTTTTTAGTGTACTGTACACACTAAATTAAAAAGAAAAGAAAAATGTCATAGTGCAAATAATATGCACTTTCTGATGAGATGCAAGAAGCAAGGACACTGTGGACACTTTGTTAAATATTTTTAAACACATAGGTAAAAACAATCCATTTGAAGCATTCAAATATGCAAACAACTGCTCCGAACTTGTTAGCATGTATTTGAGAAAGGCGTATAAAGTTGATGGGTAATAACTATTTCAGGGCTTGGTGATCGATTACTTTTCATAATAATACGTACATTACATTGGCTCCCTGAAACATATAATGAGGGTGAAATGAATCAGAAATGCTAAATTGAATGGGAACAATTTAACAAATGTTGTATGGACACAGGCCTGTCTAAAACAGTGGACTTTATTAGAAAGCAGTGAATTGTACCATATTCAGAAATCCTTTGCCTGGTCTAAAATCCACTGTTATGAATAACCTGGGATCATGACAACTTCTGAATCATTTTCATCACCTTAATTTCAACAATTCTTCTGCAGCCTCAAACTGATAAAACTACACAGGTCTACTGTTAACAGCCAGCAGTTCATAATGTATTTATTTTTTAAGCTAAAACAGTTGGTCTTCAGCAAATGTTTGAAAAAGGAATGAGCTGTTATCATGCCCCTTTGGAAACAGAAGTACACACATACCACACACACAAACACACACATACATACACACCAGTATAGTTTCCTTGTGACTTGATAGAAACAGGAATTCAAAATGTTGGATGGAGCTGTTACGTAGGTAACTGTCCTATAAATGACAAAGAAATATGCAAATAGATGCATATAAAAAGTCATATTAAAAATGGGCCCAAGTCCTCAAAATTATGTATTTTGATTATGAATGCTGATATTTTAATAATGAATTATTGATCTTCTATACCATTACCATGCCTTCTTTATTCTCTTATGTAATAATAACAACCAGGCAGATTAAATTGGAAGAAAACAAACCATTGATTCTGAAAGCTTTTTCATGTTTATAGTAAAATGGCAAATATAAGGTCATGGTAGTGTTTATGTTGAGAAGGCATTTATGTTTTAGATCACTTTTGGAGATTTTCCTAATTTATTTTTCCTCATGAGATGAATGTGTACCTAGCAACACTGGAGATTACTATAAAGGTAATTCTTGCAAATGGCTGGTTCTTTCTTATTTCCACATAGTATTATTGAATTCACATCCATATAACTACCAAGTCACAAATACAGGGCTATGCATAAAAAGAAACAGGTCACGGGGATGCCCCCTTTCTGGTCAAGGATATAAGGATTAAATTCATGTATCTTAAAGATGACATAGAAACCTACTAGAAGCATGATCAACCCAAGGCCGCCACCACTGCTTTTTTTTGCCCTTGGCTTTTTCTTTGTCTGCTTCTCCTAAAATGAAATATGTCCAAAAATTAATTTTACAAAATGAGAAACATGTTACTGCTCATATTTTGCTCTTCCAGGCTCAAAACTGCACAAGAACAGATTCAGCCCTACTAAAAAAAACAAAAAATACAAACACAAATAAAAAACAAACAAAAACCCAAACAAACCCAAAATCCTCTTAATCAAAATAAAAATTTAAGTTTAAACATATTTTTGGAAATATTAATTTTTATACATCAGGGTGGAAAATCATGGGATTTTCTGATGTTGCAATAACTCCTAGCATTCCTCATTATTGGTTATGCTGAGTAGGTTTGATGGGAGATGCAGTCCAACAATATTTGAAGGATCACAACAACTAGTCCTGTTACAATGACAAACCAGAGAACTCTTTTGAGACCGATGCTTCAATGTCATTTGTTATGCTTTCAGTTAGGGTGGAAAGAAACGCTAAGTATTGTATATAACATTTCTTTCAATCTAATGTTAGCCTCAACTAGAGTAGACCAACTGAAATCAATGGGACTTATGACTAAGGCCCAATCTACACTGCCAGATAAAATCCAGATTATCTGATATAAATTGGATTATATGACAATGTAGACTAAAATAATCCAGTTCAACTCAGATAAGTTGGATTTTATATGGCCGTGTAGATGAGGCCTAAAAAGCTCAACTCTTTTCTAAAGGTGTACTCTGTGACTTAACCCATTATTGTTGGAACATAATTTCATCAATACTGGTGAAGGTGTTATTTTTATATAAACTATAAATTTGGAAAAAACCCAGTTACAGTCCATTTCATACAAACAGAAGTGTGAAATTGTTCATAAACATCTTACCAACATTTGTTAATTAAGTGTAACAGGTAGAGCCAATTGCGACACATGCAAACAATTTGCCTCAAAACAATTATCTGTTGAATGCATTTTTCACATGTCAAGGCATAAAGCTGTTGTCTGTGACATACAATATCATACAAATTCTTTTGTTAGTGAGAAGGACTCTTAAGTACACACCTGTACACAAGTAGTTATAATATTTAGGCTCTGCTTTAATGCAGTAAATGAGAATGTTAAGAAAGCTCCAGAAATTCATTGGCAACCTATATGAGTAATTCCCATCTAAATTTATGTCTGTGCATAATGTATAAGATAAAGCTGTGAAATATCTCCAGCATAAGGCCAAATCCACATGCATTAATATTAACAGTACCAAGGTCCAAACAATAAATACCAACGCCGGATATATTGAAGGAATAGTACCATCGTCATCATCATCATCTTCCTTTTGAATTGCTTGACCTTCTGAGGCTTCTTGATTCATGCTCAGCACCCTTTCTTTACCCTTTTTATACTTCTGTTGCCTGGCTTTGATACGATCCATTCTGTAAAAAGAAAGGATTTATACTGTTAGACCTACATAGTACCAGATATAGGACAAATGAGGCCTTGTATCGTTAAGTTATGTGCCCCTTACTTGGGCTCTGAAGGAGGAAGAGCTGATCCTAAGCAGTAAAAGTTTGAAAATCAGAAAACTGAGAGGCTCCCCTTAATAATTTGGTATCTATGCCATTGGGTTAGTGTCATGACTACCTACTTTATAGCACACTTCCATAGATTATCAACTCTACCATTATGTCTGGAATCACTCCGAAATGGAATGCCTACAAATTTAGAATTGCACCTTATACACAAAATCCATCGCAAAAAAAAAAGAATTTGGCAGGAAGATGCCCTAACAAGGACCTGTGCGTAGCACCAAAGCATAATGGTAAATTTGGCACTGGATGTGTTTTTCATGTTGTCTCTCATAGTTGAGGTCTACCTATTATGTCAATTACAGGCCTCTCTCATCTTTTTAAGTATCTGACTAAATACTCCCCCCCCCCCCCCTGTACATAATGAGAAGTGATTTTATATGACTGGATGTCTCTCTAAATTGTGCTCCTTCAGAAATGCAACATTTCTGCTTGCAAAGCTAGTTTAGCAGTCTGGAACATGCATTAAATTAAAGTATTCTTACCCTCCTTATTTCCTCAACCCACCAATCTTTTTTTTACTTCCCAGATTGGTGAATGGTGAGAATATTGTGGGAAGTGACTACAATCACTCATCAGGATGTTAAACCAACGTGCAGTCTATAGTTTAAGCTAACTGGGAAAACTATACCTAAACCAGGCGGTTCTATAGAGTATGTGGACAGTTGAGATACTTTCTGTAAGTCTAATATAGTGGTGTTATATTCCCTCCTACAAAAAAAGTAACTCGGTAATGCCTTAACAGAATTAGTAGGCAATCTAATATAGAAGGGAAATGTGCAAAGTAAACAAAGAAATGCATACTGTCTCTTCAGTTGATCCATTGATTTTTTCTCTTCCTCAATTCTTGCTTTTACAGCCTTCACAATTGTGGCTTGGAAAAGTTCAGCACCTCTGTAAAACAACAGAGAGATATATAGAACATAAAAGAATCAAATACCTTGCAAAGAAAAGATAGATTATGAAGGCTACCAAAATATTAAGGAACACCTGACAAATGTACTGGTATAGGAGACACTATGAGTGAGAGTCAAAAGCCAAACTTCTTCACCTCATGGGTAGGCTGGCAAGCTCACCCATTCATTCTTGGGATAGTTTTAAAGGTGCCAGCTGGAAGGCTACAAACACAGGGCTTAGCACCTTTTTCTTTTTCTTTTTTTGTTTTGAAACCACAAAAATGATGGAATAAATGAAGCCGATGTTTGTGTGTGTGTATGTGTGTATGTGTGTATATATATACATATATATAGGAACAGATTTCATAGTCCAAGCTCTCGTGAGGGTTTTTAAAGGAGATTTTGTAGTTTGCATACATTTTTTTCTTGTTCCTGATGAAAAGAGGTATCCTAACATACTGCGACATCCCATTAAAGAAACAGTCAAGATGGTTCATATTTCAAATTTTCTTTTGCGCAAAAGCAAATTATCACAAAGTTCCACATTATGAAAAATGATTGAAAAGTATTTTTTAAACCTGCTAAAAGTTTCATGCATCAAGGAGAAAATATTTGATTTTTTGTTCCTGCACTGAAGTAAAACTTGCTTCTTCTTCGAGAGCTCTGTGAATGCACACTTATGAAGTTTGCGCGCCAGCGCGGGCTTCCAACGGAAACTTTCCCAGTTTGAAAAGTTTTGGCGGTAGCTCCGCCCAGCCGGCCCGGAGGGCATAAAAGCGCCTCCATGCGCGCCCACCCCATTCCTTTGTTTTCCGCCACTTGGGCAACATCGAAATACGGCTGGTTGTGTGAGCATAGCATGTCCACAACCAGTTTCAAAAGGTGCTTATCCTGCAGTAGCAAGATCCCGGATTGCGACGGTCACTCGAAGTGCCTTCGGTGTCTCGGGGAGGGACACGTCGTCTCGACCTGTCGACACTGCCAGGCCTTCTCATCGAACACCAGACGAGCGAGAGCCTGCAGGCTTCAGGCCTACCTGACGGAGCGTGCTCTCTGCCCTCCGGAGATGGCGACGGCTGTCCCATCTGCCTCTTGGGGTCCGAGGCGGCTGCTTCGGCCCCACCGTGTCGACCGCTCACCCGGCCGGGAAGAAGCATCCACGGAAGGGAGAAGAACGCCTCTGTCTCCTCAAAGACTTCGGCGTCGAAGAGGCCCTGCACCGTAACCACCGAAACGGTCCAGCTGCCTCCACCTCGTAGAGTTTCGACAAGCTCGATGGCGTCGGGTCTCTCCCAGAGGTCGGCCATCTCGAGGACTCCCTCTGATCGGGCTATGGAGATGGCTTTCAAGGAGGTCAGTGAAGAAGCCCGTAGAGCCCAGACCAGAGGCCTGGTTCCTGTGACTCGGGCAAGTCTCTGGAGGCCGCAGCCTCGAGACCTCCATCGCCAAAGAGGCGCAGGACTCTGATGTCATCGTCTTCAGTCTCCTGCCCGACTCTCGCCTATCCCTGTTCTCGCTGTGGACAGGGTAGAGCACCACGTGTCACCGGAGGGGACTCAGTACAGACCGTCGTCCGAGTCCCACCCGGACAGACCTCGGTCCGACAACTGTTTGTCACCTCGCCGGACAAGGGCAGACAAACCACGAGGCTCGCTTTGGCCCCCGCCGGCGAAACCTCCCTCCTGTGACGATCTGCGGCCCCTTCAACCTCGAGGTCGCCGCCTCAGTCACAGCCTCCGGCGTACCAAGACACGGTTCGGCCTTGGTCAGGTGACGAGATGGACGATGGCGAGGTCCCTCGATCGACGAGATCGGGCTCCATCCTGTCCTCAACATAGACAGGACCCCTTCCCCATACAGGATGCGAAGTGGAACTTCGTCTTCACCGACCGACAATGCAAGAGCCTTCGGTGAACAGGTCGGCCGGATGGCAAGGTCTCTGGGGATGCAAGCCTACGTTCCCACGAGCCAGCGCCTGCCCCGTTTTTCAGCAGGGTTCAGGTCGAGGAAGCAGCCCAACCACACCTCCCCATGCTGGAGCCACTGGAAGAGGTGGTGAAGGCCTCGTGGACGACTCCATCGACCATCCCTCCTACGTCTGAGCGTATCGAGGCATGGTACAAGATAGATGAGAGGGAGAAGAGCTGGCTACATGATCACCCGACCCCCAACTCGATGATCGTCACCTCCTCCCAGTCTTCGGGCCGAGAATCCGCAGCCCCTCAGACCAGGAGGAAAGCGGTTCGACACAGTCAGCAGAAAAATCTACAAGGCCGGGCTCTTGCTGACCAAGATGGCCAACTATGGGCGTGCATGGAGCTTATCACCAGATCCTGTGGAAAGGGCTCAACCCTTTTTCCAGGATCTCTCCCAAACAACAAACTGCACTTCTCTCCATCTCCCAAGAGGCGCAGTCGTTGGCACACCACCAAATCTTGATGGCCCGCCATACGGAGAGACACCTCAGGAAAGCTGCTGGCCACGGGTGTCGCCATCCGAAGGCAGCGTGGTTGAAGTCTTCTGGTCTCTCTTCAGGTCGAAGAGAAGACCATCGAGGATCTTCCGGTCGACGCCCAAGGCCTGTTCTGTGCGGGCACGGACGATCAACTACAAGCCACTCACGACTTTAGAGTCCGGACGGCCAAACGGGATCGGCCCCAGCCACAAGCAAAGCCTAGGTACTACCAACGGGCGAAGTTTCAGCCCAGGCAACAGTACCGCCAAGCTCCACGGCCTTACTCGGGCCCTCAACAGCAGCAACAGCAGCAGCAGGCCAATCGACCCCGTCAGGGTAATAAATCAAGGCCTCGCCATAACAATGGCAATGGACAATCCAACCGCCGCGTTTGACGGGCGAAGGGCATTACACCGCCTCGTCGCTAAGTACCGCTGCCACCACCATGCCTCCACAAACCTTCGACCTCCACCACCTCACCCACCATTCGGAGACCGCCTGGCCCGTTACATCAATGCCTGGCGACGCATCACCTCAGATGCATGGGTTCTCCGGATTGTCGAAAACGGCTATGCCTTGGAATTCGACGAGCTTCCACCAACGGGGTTCATCGTCGAGACAGAGCCGCCCAGGGTGATCTTGGAGGAGGTTGACGATTGACCCTTCAAAGGGAGCGATTTCACAGCTCCCCAGAGCAAGGAAAGAGGGGCATTCTTCTCCACGGTATTTCACCGTGCGAAGCCAGACAGTTCCCTGCGACCCATCCTGGACCTCAGAGACTTAAACGCGTGCGTTTCGCCGAGAAATTCAGGATGGTGTCAGTGTCGTCCATTCTCCCGCTTCTGCGGTCAGGCGACCACTTCGCCTCAATAGACCTTCGGGATGCATACTTCCACATCTCGATCAGGCCTGCCCATCGGCGGCTTCCTCAGCTTCAAGGTGGCAGGAAGGGGCGTACCAATTCAACGTCCTTCCCTTCGGCCTCGGGGCGGCTCCCGAACATTCTCCAAGTGCATGTCGGTCGTGGCTGCGCACTTGAGAAGGGAGAAAATCCAGTTTTCCCGTACCTGGGCGACTGGCTGCTGGCGGCCCAGTCTCCAGACCTGCTGCATCACCAGGTCTCAACGGCACTACAATTACTCTCGTCATTTGGGCCTGCGGCTCAACGAGGAAAAATCCCAGCTCGCCCCGTCCCAGTCCATAAAGTTCATCGGGATGATTTTCGACTCCGTCGATCAAGCTCGCCCTATCTGCCAGACGTCAGATTCCAGGCACTTCGACGAGAGGTGAACACCTGCACGGCCCCTGCATCACGGCAAAGCAGATCCAGGTCACGCTGGGCCACATGGCGCCCACGGTGGCAGTCACTCCGCTGGCAAGGCTCGATTCAGGCCTCTACAGCGCTGGTTTTCGACCACTTCGATCCGGTCAGAGAACACCACTCGAAGAGACTCTCGAAGGCGGTTAAGGACTCCCTCCGGTGGTGGGCGTCTGAAGCCAACGTCTGCAAGGGGTGCCTTTCCACACGTTGACCCGTCCGCCACGCTGACGACCGACGCCTCGATGCTGGCCTGGGAGGCCACATGAACAACTTGTCGATCAACGGCCAATGGTCGGCGGTGGAGAGACTCCACCACATCAACTACCTCGAGCTCCTGGCCATAGCCAAGACTCTTCGGGCCTTCGCCCCTAGTCAGGGGACACGAGTACTGGTCAGGACAGACAATATAGTGGCCATGTACTACGTCAACAAGCAGGGCGGAACGGGGCTCGAGGAAGCTCCTGGCCCTGGCCCAGAGCCTGTGGGACTGGTCGTCCTTCATCAAGTGACCCCAGGGCCATTCATCTCCCGGGAGTCGAGAACGGGGGCGGACTCCCTCAGCAGAACCGGCTGGTCGTCCCCACGAATGGATGCTGCATCCAGGGACGAGCTCCACCGTGTCTTCCAACGGTGGGGATTCCCAGGCGCAGATCTCTTCGCATCGCCGGAAAACAACCAACTGCCAGTGTTCGGTGCCAGGCTGGCCCCGGATGCACGCCGGGGGAGCCTCGGGGACGCACTCCTGCGCGACTGGACGACGGGTTTCTTCTACCTCTTCCCGCCATTCCCGCTTCTTCTCCGAATCGTCGAGAAGATCCAGCTCTCAGGGACCGATTGCATCCTCATCGCTCCCTAATGCGAAGTTCCAGTCTTCTCGATCCGCCGCCGTCTTCCCACTGTCGGTCCCGGCGGTCCTGGAATTCCTGGCGGAGTTGGTCGACAGGGGTCTGTCCATGTCCTCGGTGAAGACCCACTTGGCGGCCCTCACCTGGCAGAACCAGCAGAGGGATGGTCCCTCGCTGTTCCAGTTCCCGATGGTCAGAGATTCCTGAGGGGTGTCAACAACACCCGCCCCCGGTGCATCCACCTACACCCGGTTGGAACCTCGGCCTGGGGCTGTCCTGCCTGTCATCTCCCGCCCGTTCGATCCGTTGTCGTCCATCGACCTGCGGCTCCTCTCCTGGAAGGTGGCCTTCCTGGTCGCCATTGTCAGCGCGCAGGCCTTCCGAGCTGGCGGCGCTCCGGGTCGGCGAGCCCTACTTGCTGTTTTTGGCAGATAGGGCCATCTTGCGGACGGACATCACTTTTTTGCCTAAAGTGGTGTCTCCGTTCCACGTGAACACCGACATTGTGCTCCCGGACATGGGGTCCTCCCAACCCGGGGACAGGGACTCGACGCTCAGAGCTCTCGGCGTCAGGAGAGCCCTCTGGAGTCTACAAGGACCGATCGGCGGACTACCGTCGGTCGACTAGACTTTGTTTCTTACGCCACCGACAAGCTGGGCTTGCCGGTGTCGTCTAAAGACTCTCGGTGGGTGGCTTCCTTGGTTGAACTGTGCTATCAGATAGCACGTCAACCGTGTCCCCTAGGGTCAGGGTCGCTCGACTAGGGCAGTAGCCACGTCGACCGCTTTTCTCAAGGGATCCCCCTGGACCAAATTTGTAGAGGCGGCCATCTGGGCCAACCCCTCCACCTTCACATCACACTACCGGGTAGACACCCTGTTTGGAAGGGAGGCGGCTTTTGGTAGGTCGATTCTTAACCCCAAGGGCCCTCGGGTGGTGCCGAGTAGGCAGCCCTGTCTCTCCCTCTATGCACAGTTCGGTCGACAGTTACGGTCGGTCGAACTTTTCCCCCTCGGTTGCACTAGCTAACGTTTAAGTGTGTGCCGTGCCCGGGTAGGGCACAGTCTACCCGGTAAGCGCTTTACCCACTCACGAGTTCAAGTTGCACCAGTTGTGCACTTATGTTCTCAGTTGTGCTTGTTGCACTCACTGTTATGAGGCCTGTGTGCCTGACATGAATGGTGCTTGTTGCACTTATGCTGTGAGGCCTGTGTGCCTGACATGAATGGTGCTTGTTGCACTGTGTTTACAAGTGGGAGCATGCCTTCCACTCATATTTATATGATTGATGTGTTATTTATTCGTGTTGTGGTTGTAATAAACCTATTCATTTGTTCTAGAATTGGCTGGTTTGTTCCCACCTCCTTTACCTTAGCTCGGTAAATCTTCATAAGTGTGCATTCACAGAGCTCTCGAAGAAGAATGGTAGGTTACATACCTGTGACCATCTTTCTTCAAGTGAAGCTCTGTGAATCCACACGAACCCGCCCGGCCGTCCCCACTCTCTCAAACCACCCTTTCCTAGTTGCTAATGTGGCGTAGGAATGGGGTGGGCGCGCATGGAGGCGCCTTTTATGCTCTCCGGGCCGGCTGGGCGGAGCTACCGCCAAAACTTTTCAAACTGGGAAAGTTTCCGTTGGAAGCCCGTGCTGGCGCGCAAACTTCATAAGTGTGGATTCACAGAGCTTCACTCGAAGAAAGATGGTCACAGGTATGTAACCTACCATTCTTTTCTTCTTCTTTTTACTTCTCAATCGCATGGCTACTTTGTGTTTTATTTCCTATCGATATTAATGCAGTTAAGTCAGTCGGGGTAGATTTGCTCAGAGGAAGAAAACCAATACAATGGTGTAAATAAATCACTGGGATAAGTTACCTGGATGCCAGAATCTGTGAAGCTTTAATGTCTGCAACCACATGGAGGAAGTAATAACTCATGAAGACTCTCCTTTGCAGCAACAGGAAAGCAAAGCAAATGCTGTCCCAGATGATCCCTGCCTCCCCACTTGGTATTTCACAGTCTGAATCTTTGTTTGAAGCTGATAAAAGTAGAAATCTTTAGGTAATTATTATTGTACTTACACATTGTAATATTTCTTGAAATGTAAGAAAGAGTAAAACAATTAAGGAAAAGTAAATCAGTGACCTAAATTCAATAGTTCTGTTGTTATGGAAACCCTAAGAATGAGAAACGTCCAAGTTAGCCTGTCATCAACAGCCTTGCTCAGGTCTTGCAGGCTCAGAGATGAAGTTTCCTTGTTTGAGTTTATCCATCTTGAATGAGGTAAACCCCTTCTCCTACTGCCTTCAACCTTACCATGTATTGTTGGCTTTCATAACAAATCATTATTTTTCATGATAATGACTAAAATACGACAATTGCAGACTGTCAGTTGGAATTACCTAAGACTCTTGCTCTTTGTCCTGTAGATTAGTCCTGCCTTTGCTGTCTGTCCCCTTTATTTCCTTTAACATATTGTATTTTAAACTGTAGTTTTCTGTTTGTTTATATGCCCACTGGTTTTCTTTTTTTTTTTAAATTGTTTTTATTAAGTTTTCAATTATTAAAATACAGTGTAGATTAAGCGGGGCTGAAAGGAGGGGGAGAAAGACAAAAGGAAGGGAAACCATAGAGTGGGGGTAGTTGGGGGTCGGGATGTGGGGTAGGAATGAAGTGAAGGATAAAGAGAGGGTTGTAGAAGAAGTTGAAATAGAAAACATAGTTGCGAAATGACCTTCCAGTCCGGCTCGCGAGAGTTTGGATGTCGCCCTTGAAGTCTACTTCTTCACCTTTGTGTCCTGCTGCCAGTTTTCCTGCTGTGCCTCTTTGTTAGTTTTTCTTTAACAGCTCGATATAATGTTTTAGAGGTGTCCAGTCTGTTCTATTTTTTGTACTCTGACCGTTGACTCTTCTACTCAGTACATCAAGATCCATCAGCTCTTGCAATTTGTTAAACCACTCCTCTATGTGGGGTACTCCTTCCTTTTTCCAGTTTTTTGCCAAGACTAATCTTGCCGCTGCTGCTATAAAAAGTAATAGTTTATCTAAGTCTTGGTCGATCTTCTCATCCCTTAGGTTGAGAAGATAATAGTCTGGCTTAGATTCAAAATTTCTCTTACTAATTTTTTTTGTGTGTATATGAATTTGTTTCCAGAACTTTTGTATTTTGGGGCAGGACCACCAGCAATGGAGAAACGTTCCTATTTGATTCCTACACTTCCAGCATTTGTTGTCTGTGTGCTTGTAAAATTTTGCCAGTTTTTGGGGAGTTAGGTACCACCGGAAGTACATCTTGTACCAATTCTCTGTTAAGTTAGATGGTCCTAGGTGTTTTATAATTTTCCTCCAGGTGGCCTCCCAATCTTGCAACAGTATTGAATGGCCCAGGTCCTGGGCCCATTCAACCATGACTTGTTTTACTGCTTCTGTTTCTACCTCCCACTCCAGCAACTTGTTGTATAGAATCCTGATTGTTTTCTTCTCGTGCTTTTGGAGCATCTCCCATACTGTTTCTTCTTCCTCAAAGCCTTTATTTTGGTCTTGCTTGAAATATTCTTTTATTTGGGCATAGTGGAACCAAGAGATTTCTGTTCCTGAGTTCCTTAAATCCTCTTGCGTTTTTAGCTCCCACGACCCATTCCTCTTTTTCAGCACTGCTCTATACGTGAGCCACTCGCCCAACGGGTTTTCTTTCCTGTGTTGAGCCTCTGAGGGTGAGATCCAATGTGGGGTCTTTAAATAAAATCTCTCCTTATATCTTTCCCACGTCTTGATTAGGGAGGCCCTGGTATAATGATTGGTGAAATTTTTCTCAATTTTTGCCTTCCCGTACCAGATGTACGCGTGCCAGCCTCTTCTTAAATTAAAACCTTCCAATAATAATAATCTCGTTTTTTTTAGTGTGGTCCAATCCAAGACCCAACTGAGGGCCGCCGCATCATGATATAATTGTAAATTGGGTAGCGCCAAACCTCCCCGTTCTCTTTTGTCGGTTAGAATTCTGTGATTTATCCTGGCTCTTCTCCCCTCCCAGATGAATCTTAGGATATCTCTTCTCCATATTTTAAAAATGTGGCCTGTTCTTATGATTGGTATTGTCTGAAAAAGAAAAATCATCCTGGGTAGGACATCTAATTTTATCACTGCTATTCTGCCCAGTAGGTTTAATTTGAGGGATTTCCATTTTTCTAAGTTTGCCCTTATTGATTTCCACGTCACGTCATAGTTGTTTCTAAATAATTGATTGTTATGAGCTGTCATCTGGATGCCCAAATATCTTACTTTGGCTACTATCTCAATTTTGGTCCTCTCCTTCAATTTTTCCACTCTTTCTCCACTTATGTTTTTTTTTTTTAATAGTGGTTTTTATTGTTTAAAAACAAGAACAGCATCACATACATTTCGCCACTGCGAAGACAAAAACTGACAGGGGATGGGAAAGGGAGGTTTTCCGTCTTCCCAGGGTTAAAAGGGAAAGCACAAATCTGGGAAAATGGGATGGCTAGGCTTTCCACCTACAAGCCACAGTGGACCTCAACAAAAAGGATGGTTGACGCAAACTGAGGGCCAAAAGGAAATTTATTGGAACAATCAGCATAAAACTGATGGCTTAAGCTTGGTTAGTCGCAATGTCCAAAGGGATTTCAGCCCCGATCGTCAAGTAACATCAAAGGCGGTACCTCTCGTCAAAGTCCAAAGGTGTCCTGTTGTCTCCTGGAGTGCAGGCAAACTGGGTCCTTTAGCACTCCCCAGAATCTCAGTCCTTGTTGAAGACGGGTCTTCCTGTTACTGGGAATCCTGGTTGGAAACGTAGATTAACCTAGCAGTAAAAACGGTTCCCTTTTGGAGCCGTCTGCTCTAAGACTTGCTCTGTGTCCTGATGGTGCTGGAAGAGAGCGAGGCAAGCCGAGGGCCCCTTTATATAACCTCTCCAAAGGGGCGGACCCGAGGGTGGATCACCCAGAGACCCTGGGGCCACATGACAAGCCTAAAGGTCACATGACTTAAAACAACATGGCGAAGGGGGAAACTAACATCAAAAAACAGCCACATGGAAAGTACCCACAAAACAAATATTCAAGCCCCCTGGGGCGGCACACTCCCAGTTCCCGAGCAGGGAATAACAAATGAACTGTTTATGGCTGGCCGACATAGCATATTTAAACATTCTCAATTAAAACTATGACCTCCGCAATAGGTCTTTCTAATAAGGTAACTTTGCCATGGCTCGTGGTCCTAATTTGCACTTTTCTGACCTTCCCGTCTGGGCAAGGGTAGATTGCCTCAATGAGACCCATGGGCCACTGTGACCTGGGTGCGGCCTTATCTTTCAGTAGGACTACATCTCCTGTGCGTAGGTTAGGCTGGGAGTTCTGCCAGATCTTGCGTTGTTGTAGCTGACTCAAGTAGAGCGATTTCCACTTTTTCCAAAAGGCGTTGGCAAGCACTTGCACCTGCTTCCATTGTTGCTTGTGCGCTCCATCTGGACGGGTAAGGAGACATCTTTCCATCCTGGAGTCTTCTGTGTTAGAATGGAAGCTGGCGTCAACACTTGGAGATCCTCAGGATCGGAGCTGAGAGGAGTTAAAGGCCTGTTGTTGATTATGGCCGTTACCTCACCATATCAATCAATAACAAATAACAATGTGCATAACCAACAAACGTTGCAGAAATGCAAACACTTTAAACTATCTCTAAACTATATTTATGGGAAGGATCTGTCCACCAGGTGGCCTCTTCCCTGGCTGGAAGCTCTAGCCTCCACCTTGCAGCGAAGCCACGGCGTCAGACAAATCTGACTCCTGTCATTTTGGAATGTCAGGCTCCGTGGTCCACATGCTGGACGTTGACGCTAGCTGAGGCAGATATCGTCGTCCCTTCCTCTTGGGAAACCATACATCATGGTTGGATGTTGGCAAGATCTTTGGCCTTCGCGCGAGGGCGCCACCTCCTTCGCACTCTCTGTGAGTTGCGGATGGTCAACTCTGGCTTGATCATCCGATGCGTGATCCTTGCCTTGCGAAGACGAAACTTCCCTTGGCCGGCTAGCTGACACCTTCTTCTCTGAATGGAGCAAGCTGGTGGACTCAGCGTGGTCGATCGCGGAGGCTGGTGTCAACCGCAGGAGATAAAGGCTTCCCTTTTACTCTGGCTCCAGGATCTGTCCTTGGTGACTCTGTGAACTCGCACACCCCTGAGGCTGTCTCACGCAGCTGGGTGGTGTTGGACATCGGATTGCAGTCAAAGCTTGAACTTTGGCAGAGCTCTGAAACACGGTCCAGGCAACTCTCCACTTGACTTGGTCGGTCGCTGGGACGGCTGTCTTTGTCAACTGAACCGGAAGAAGAGGGGAAAGGCTGCATTCTGTCGATGTACGCAGGCCCTACCACCGTCCAACCAAGAGGCGTCTTCTGAGCCAACGGAGCCCTTGGCGGTCCTATAACTTGTTCCTCTATGATGAAGAGGCTTGGGCAATTAGCCCCTATGAGGAGATGGATCCCCACATCCTTTTCAATATTCGGGACGCTCTGCTTCAAGTGTTTGAGGTGAGGATGTGCCTTGACTATTGCTTTGGTAGCAATTTGCCCCTTATCTCGAGGGATGGATGTGCATTCCACGAGGTCAGGCAGCTCAAAACACCTCTGCTGGCCGCACGGAGATACAACAAAGTCTGTAGCCACTCTGCCCTTCCTGCGCTTACTTTCAAAGCAAGTGGACGCCTCGTAGTCCACAGTTCGGACTTCGGTGTCAAACATGCTGAAGAACTCTGGAGTGGCCAAAGATGAGTCACTTTGGGCGTCGAGGGCCACGTAAACTCTCCTCTTCAACTCTGATCTGCCTTGAGGGTAGACCTCCGCGAGGCAGATGGGGTGACAGACACGGGGTCTGGTGCTTCCTTGATTCAGTTTGGTGCAGGCCACACTGGCTGACTGTGAATCCATGTGAGGCGTTTCGCCTCCCTCTGAGTCTCTTTTGGGTGACTGGCTCTTTACGCTGGAGCTTGCAGAAGAGCCCTCTGGGTTATGCATGGCCGTGCAGTGCTTCAGGCTGTTGCATTGCCGACACTTGACCTCAGCTTGACAGTCCCTGGAGAGGTGAGGCTCACGGCTGCAGCACTTGAAGCACACTCTGGCCTTTTTTACGATGTCTGTGCGTTCTTTGTATGGTTTGTTGGTGAACTCCCTACACTCTGCCAGGCTGTGTGGCTTTAGATGGATAGGGCAAGGTATGCTCCTGGCACTTGATGTTAGGTTAGGAGAACGTTGTTCTGTTTGGTAGCCTTAACGGTGGCTGAGCGTTTTATCTCCCTAGGACGCTCTTTTAAGTCCTTGGGAAGTCCATCTGAGGGAGTTCCTTGGTACAGAGCTCGAGTTTCTGGGTCGTTCCTAGACTTGGCCAGCTCCTTTACAAATTCCGCTAGTTGGGAGAAGGGGGTAGGCTTGTTGATGTGTCCTCTTGTACTTCGCGACAATATCAGCCCAAGTTTCCCGCACCCTCCCGGGGAGTTTGTCGAGGACGACATTTTGGAAGGAACTTTGGTCCAGTGCGACAAGTCCAGGTATTTCGGGATGCTCTTTGGCTGCAAGCATTTGCTCCAGCAGGTCACTTAAGTCCCAAAAGAGCTTGCTATCTTTGGCTTTAAGGACGGGGAACTTCTTCAGCCTGTCTTTCAGAGAGGCTTCCACCATGCAACCGGCCCCGTATCTGTAATAAAGTCGTTCCCAAGCTGTGTCGAGGGCTTTCGCTGGGTTCCTGACATTGGCCGCAAAGATCCCTTTGACTTGTTGAGAGGACTCCGGGCCAAGCCACTCAATGAGCAAGTTTATCTCCTCGCGAGGGGTCAAGCGAAGGTCATCAGCGGCCATTTGGAAGGAGGTTGACCACCACGAGTAATCTTCTACGCGGTCCGAAAACCTTTGCACACCCTGATCTTTTAGACTTCTCCTGGGATGCCGTGGTGCCGGGATCTGTTGGGGACTGGACTGCCGGGCGGACCTGTGCGGCACTGTGTTGAGAAGGGATTGAAGGGCCTGAATTGCCGGGCTGGTTCGTTGGGCTGATCGTCTGGGAGTTCTTGCAGGGTAGGTCTAGGTGGGACATTTGTCCCCGATGCAGACATCTTGCGGTGCGGCAAGACGGCCATCCACCCTGGTCATGTCTTGGCGGACGGAACGGCGGGTTTTGGATTTGCAGGCAGCTGGTCGTCTCCATCATCCCTTGCTTGTGTGCGCCTTCGAGCCAGGAGAACACAACGCTGGGCGGTTTTGGAACCTTCGTAGTGTCGTTTTCTCGATCCAGTGCCTCCAGCACGTCCTCCGAAAAGGCCCTGATTTGCTGCTTCCGACCAGAATTTAGCTTCTGCCGCCCGTTTAGACGCCTCCCTTCGACCTTTAGTGCATCAAGCTGAAGCTGGAGTTCCAGCGTTTGTTGTTTGATGCGCAGCTGCTCTTTCCGATTATGGCCTCTTCAGCTGCGACCACAGCTGCAGCCTGAGTCTGAAGTGCGATTTCCCTTACTTTAGCCCTTTCCGCTTCCAGGATGACCTGAACTGAGCTTGCCTGGCTCCGGGCTGAACGGCGGCTTGAACTATGCAGCGACGGGACTTTGTGCGACGATTTGAGGCTGGAGGCACGAGTCATGTTTTGGCTCAAACTCCGCCTGGTGAGAGCAGCAGGTGCGTCTGAACGTTCGGGAATGTGAGGTCGGGTGGCAGAAAGCAAGGAGTCCAAAATTCCACCGCACCACTCATTCTTCCTGGCCATGTCTCTGGCGAGTGCATCGGCCTTCAGCTGCGCCTGGGGATTGTTCAGCTCCCTGAGCACCCGATGCAACTCGTTGGCCGCAATTAGCCAATCGTTGATTGCTCCTTCGAACTGTTCTTTAGTGGGCTCGTTGTAATTGCCCGTCTGGCGGCCAACTCGTCGATACGCTGCCAGCACTTTCCCACCACACGAGAGAAATCTGCTTCCTTTTGTGTGAGTTGCTCAGCGAACCTCTCCGTAGGATGTCTGTCTCGGCTCGAACGTAGACTGTAATCGTGGGTCTTGGGACGAACGTCTGATAAGGCATCTGCAGCATAAACCTTCGCTGGGGTGGCTGAGGCCTGGGCTTCCCCATCGTTCGCGGAGCTTGGGGCCCTGCTTGATAGGCTGCGCTTAAGGAGCTCTCTTGATTTTCTGAAGTCTTGGCATTCTCAGATCCTCTGGCTGGAGTTCCGATAGGGCGTAGGGTCGGCGTACTCCATCAGACGTCGTAGAGAGCCCTTTACAGATCGTACGCTGTACCGCGACGGTGTTGACATGCCTGGAGGTTATGTTGTGCAGTAGCTTTGGTGTGGGGACCACGCGCAACTTTAAGCCAATGGCAACCTTATTCACCTATAACCTGGCTTTTAAACATTTGAAAATGCAAGAGCCCTGCTTAAATTGCACCACCACTGAAAGAAGTATACTGGCGCTACTTGCTATCCACTCTACGCAATGGCATGCACACTTTTAGGCATAAATGCTAGGCTAGCAATACAGTTTAGCATTCCATGAGCTAAGCTATGGCATGTAACTGTTGACATACAGTGCTTTGGAATACATACAGAAAGCAGTCTCAATACAAGTTTCAAGCCTGTGACTACAATGTGCTAACATACACGCAATGTGCCCTAGGACTAATCACATATAGTTACACTAAGCACCAAGCAAAGCTACACACTGCTACACAATGTTGATGTTGATCACAGTTAGAAAGGCTTTGCAGCATAAAGTTGCTAGGAGATCCTCAGAAGGCTGTCAAGCAGGGCCAGAGGTTTTTCTTTCTTCAGGCCTCTAAAGGGCCGCTGGTGCACAAACCCCTCCCCGAGTGACTGTAGGCCCTTCAGGACCAAAGGCTCACCACAGCCCGACACAGGAGCAGATGGAGGAGAAAGTGCTGGACATCCCACTGGAACCGCTGCTTGGGAACCACAGGAGGCGCCGCTGATGCTGTCCTCTGGGGCTCTGGGCGCCCGCAGGATCTCTTCTGGGCCACTTGGGGCCGCCTCTGCCGCTCTGGAGCTTTTCGGGCCACCCGGCCGCTTCGAAGCTCTCCGAAGCCCTCCCAGAGCAATGCGATGGAAAAAACGGAAAATTTCAAAAAACTACAAAACAAAATGGCGGCTGAGTCACTTCCTGTCCGGCCGAAAAGGCCTCCCCGGAAGCTGGTCCGGCAGGAAATAGGCTCGGGTGGAAACAAGAACTGAAGGATGGCAGTCGAAGGTTCCGCCCTAAACAACCCACAAAAACTACAAAACAAGATGGCGGCGGGCCAAAACTACAGCCAAGATGGCGACCGCCCTCTTTTTGGCGCCAAAACTGATCAACAGGAGAAACCTGACTGGCTCTTTGGCGCCAAAACTCTTCAGCAGGAAAACCTGACTTTCTTTTGGCTCCAAAACTCTTCAGCAGGGAAACCTGACTAACTTTCGGCGCCAAAACTCTTCAGCAGGAAAACCTGACTAACTTTTGGCTCCAAAACTCTTCAGCGGTAAGAAACCTGGCTTTCTTTGGCGCCAAAACTCTTCAGCAGGAAAACCTGACTAACTTTTGGCTCCAAAACTCTTCAAGGTAAGAAACCTGGCTTTCTTTGGCGCCAAAACTCTTCAGCAGGAAAACCTGAGGAATACCGGCTGCCAAATGCGCCGACGCAAGGGC
The DNA here is from genome assembly GCA_030556195.1 of Anolis apletophallus. Classification (NCBI taxonomy): domain Eukaryota; kingdom Metazoa; phylum Chordata; class Lepidosauria; order Squamata; family Anolidae; genus Anolis; species Anolis apletophallus. The sequence continues at coordinate 75,869,467 of JARBWK010000007.1, read as the reverse complement.
CGTTTTACTTTTCCGTCTTCCCAGGGTTAAAAGGGAAAGCACAAATCTGGGAAAATGGGATGGCTAGGCTTTCCACCTACAAGCCACAGTGGACCTCAACAAAAGGATGGTTGACGCAAACTGAGGGCCAAAAGGAAATTTATTGGAACAATCAGCATAAAACTGATGGCTTAAGCTTGGTTAGTCGCAATGTCCAAAAGGGATTTCAGCCCCGATCGTCAAGTAACATCAAAGGCGGTACCTCTCGTCAAAGTCCAAAGGTGTCCTGTTGTCTCCTGGAGTGCAGGCAAACTGGGTCCTTTAGCACTCCCAGAATCTCAGTCCTTGTTGAAGACGGGTCTTCCTGGTACTGGGAATCCTGGTTGGAAACGTAGATTAACCTAGCAGTAAAACGGTTCCCTTTTGGAGCCGTCTGCTCTAAGACTTGCTCTGTGTCCTGATGGTGCTGGAAGAGAGCGAGGCAAGCCGAGGGCCCCTTTATATAACCTCTCCAAAGGGGCGGACCCGAGGGTGGATCACCCAGAGACCCTGGGGCCACATGACAAGCCTAAAGGTCACATGACTTAAAACAACATGGCGAAGGGGGAAACTAACATCAAAAAACAGCCACATGGAAAGTACCCACAAAACAAATATTCAAGCCCCCTTGGGGCGGCACAGGAGGGTTTGGGGATGGGAGGGGATGGGTAGGATAGGGTACACGACTAACATATAGACTAAAAACAGCGGTTGACTTCACCCGCTGGCTCGAGTACCTTACTTTGTTGTTCTATAGCCAAATCATATATATCTTCTTTCCTCTTAGATCCAAAAACCCCTCATGTCAATACTTTTCTTCTTTTTTACATAATCAACAAAAGGTTTCCAAGTCTCCAAAAACAGAGTGGACGATCCCCTTCTTAATAAACCAGTCAATTTATCCATTTCTGATAATTCTAACATTTTGTATAAAAATTCATTCACTTCCGGTATCTCTTGTCCCTTCCAATGTCTGGCCAGAACAATTCTGGTGGCCGTTGCGATGAGGCAGAGTAGTTTCTCTTTCCCTTTACTCATCTGGTTTGTATCTACAATATGCAAGAGAAAGATTTCCGCTTTTAATTCTACCTTATGTTTTTTATGAGCATCTTGGTTTTAGTATAATTAATTTTTAAGCCTGCCACTTTGCCATACTCTTCCAATTTTCCTATCCACTTTTGAATTGTCTCTACCGGGTTTTCAATAATGCAGACCAAGTCGTCCGCAAATGCCTGCAGCTTGTATTCTTCTTTTTGTATTTTTATTCCTTTTAGGTCACCATCGGATCTTATATCCTGTAATAATAATTCCAACATAAAGATGAAGAGAAGCGGGGACATCGGGCATCCTTGCCTCGTCCCCTTCTCTATTTTAATGAGTCCTGCTGAAACACCATTGACTATGATGTTCGCCTCTTGATTGTGATGTATTGCATTTATAGCATTTATTAATGAGAAGCCCATGTCTTTTTCTTTTAGGGTCTGAACCAAAAAATCCCAATTTGCGTTGTCGAACGCCTTTTCGGCGTCCAAAAATAAAAAAAACCACTTCCTTCTGGGGGTTCACTTCATAGAATTCTATCGCATTCATAATCATTCTTAAATTATTTCTCAGGTATCTAGAAGGAAGGAAGCCCGCTTGATCGTCCTTAATCGTTTCCTCTAAAAAGGTTTTAAATCTATTTGACAAAATTTTAGTAAATAACTTATAGTCATTATTTAATAAAGAAATGGGTCTATAATTTTTAACATTCGTTGGGTCAGATCCCTCCTTATACAAAAAAATAATATTGGCCCTCTTCCATGAGTCAGGAATTATCCCTAGCCGCATGACATCATTAAAGGTATCTTTGAGATACGGTGTGATTTCTTCTGCGAATGACTTGTAATATCTGGCTGTCAGCCCATCCGGGCCCGGCGCTTTATTGTTTGGTAGAGATTTGATGGCCTCTTTCACTTCCTTTGTGCTCATTGGCCTGTTTAATAATTCTCGCTGTTTGTCACTTATTTTTTCTAATTTCTGATTCGATATGTATGAGACTATGTCGTCCATTTCTATTTTGTCTTTCTTGTAGAGGTCCCCATAGAACCTTCTAAAATCTTTTCCTATTTCATGACCCTCGTATATGTCAGTCCCCTTTACCGTTAGTTTGGATATATGTTGTTTTTGTTTTTTTTCTCTGAGAGTTTTCGCTAGTAGTTTCCCTGGTTTGTTCATATTTGCGAACTGATTCATCTTTAGATATTTCAGATTTTTTGCCATCTGCTCCTCTTGCTCGGCGTTTATTTCTCCTCTTAGTGTTTGGATTTCTAGTCTGATTTTCTTGCTGTCCGGGTTTTTTTTAGTTGTATTTCTTTTTCTTCCAAATTCTTATGTAATCTATTTTGTTTTTCTTGTCTTATCCTGTTTTTAATTGACCCTTGTTGCAGAAAGTGGCCCCTCATAACGGCCTTACTTGCCTCCCATAATAACGTTCTTGAAGTCCCTTCTGTGTCATTCAACTCAAAATATTCTTTTAGAAGGCTTTTGTTGTGTTCAATATCTTTGTCCGTTTGCAGCAGGCCGTTGTTTAGTTTCCACCTCCTTTCCTTTTTATATCTGTGTAATATTACTAATAGGGGACAATGGTCTGTATTTACCCTTGGCAGAATTTTGATCTTTTCAATTTTCGTTGCTAATGTATTTGAGGCCCAGGCCATATCTATCCTGGACCAAGAGGCATGCCTTGCTGAATAAAAAGTATAGTCCTTTTCCTTTGTGTGCCTCATTCTCCAGATGTCCTTTAGAGCTAGGTCTCTCTTCAGTTTTACCATCCCTTTTGGCAATTTACCTCTTTCCGCTTCTTTCCCCTTCTTTTTGGTTCTAGATCTGTCTAATTCGTTGTCTAGGACCCCGTTAAAGTCCCCTATTAATAAAATATTTTCGTAGTTTTGGTCCTCCAAAAGTTTCATAATTGACAAATAAAGTTTGTTTTTTTTCCCGTGGGAGCGTATATATTACAGATTAGCATTTCTGTCTGTTCGATTTTTACCTTTACTCCTAGGATCCTCCCATCATTGTCCTTAAAGGCCAAGGATGCTTCTATAGTGTCTTTAACATAAGTCACCACTCCCCCTTTTTTTTTGGTGCTGAGGAATAAAATACTCTGCCGAGCTTCTTCTGATTTAAATGAGATACATGTTTTTGTGATATATGCGTTTCTTGTAGGGTAATTAAATCAAAGTTACCTTTTTTTAATATGTTAGTAATTGCTCTGCGTTTATTTGGGGAATTTAGCCCATTTACATTGTTTGAGTATACCGTCACTGCCATTATTCTCCTAAATTAATTAGTTCGTAGTCCTTTTTCTCCTCCTCCTCCACCAAGACTATACTGTCTTCTGTCGAGTTGGGTCTTTGTCTCTTCTTATCTTGCTTTCTATACTCCAGGGTCCAGCTCGCATCTTTCGGATTTGTCTCTTTTTCTACATCTGAGGGGGCCTTCCCTTTAGCCTCACCTTTCCCTTCGGTTTCCATTTGTTTCTTAAAGTAAACTGGTTTTCCAGTGAACTTTGTAAGTCGCCCCGAGCCGTACGGGAGTGGCGACTAATAAGTTCAAATAATTAATAAATAAATAAATTATCTTAGCTAAAACAAACTCAATGAAACAATAGTATTTACATAAATTTCAACTTACTATTGATTCAGTGGATATACAGTACTTTCATTGGGTCTAACAATTGTATTCAGACCAAATCCCTTTAGAAGTCTTATTCCTACATTCATAAGCCCCTAAATTCCTTCCCTTTCTAGTTTCCAAGAAGGAAGGAAGAATGGAGGAAGAGATTAATCTCTTGCAAATATGAAATAGCACATACAGATTCCTGATTAATTATGCTTTCCTATTAAATTCTTCACCAAATTGGCCAGCAGAATACTATGGACAGAAGCACTGACTTTATTTCCTGCTTTACCCATCAATGGGCTGTGGGTAATACTTTTCTGATCTCCAAAAGATCAACATCCAGAATTCTTATGAGGATTATGAAGCCAATGGTCAGTCACATCAGCTGTGAGACGAGCCCTTCCAGAAAGGTTTTCAAAAATTCAGAGGGCCCTTAGTCTCTGTTGCGGTTTGGTTCCAGTATTCTCCGTGAATACCAAAATCCATGGATGTTCATATTCCATTGTATACAATGGCCTAGGAAAAGGGTGTTCCTTATATAAAATTGAGAACAACTCAAATGAGTGCTGGAGAGAGCCTGAAGACCTGTGGAAGGGTGGAAAACAGATATCAGCCCACTTGAAGATAAAGCTTCAAGTGCATGTCTAGAAAAATGCTTGTTACTAGGCTTGTGCAATCTGGGTAAACTTTGATCCGTTTGGGTGTTCCAAATTTTGGTGGAGTCCCCGATCTGTTTCTTGGGAGCCTGTCGAATTTGGGAGGAGAGAAATCAGTTTTCAATTGGGGAAGCCAAAAGATTAGTTTTCAATCTGGTCCATTGGTGGTAAGAACCCCCCTTCCTGCAATCTTTCCTTTCTCTTTTTAGAGAAGACCCAGATTTAAAGTAAGGCTTAAGAAATCCTCACTTCCTGTAATCCTTTGCCTTCTCTCTTCCTGTAATCCTTTGCCTTCTTTTCTTAAGAAATGCCTCTTCCTGCAATCCTTTAACTTCTATATTTAGAGAAGACCCAGGTTTAAGATAAGGGTGGAAGAAACACCTGTTCCTGTGATCCTTTCCCTTCTCTCTTTAGGAGAGACCCAAGTTTAAGGTAAGAGTGGAAGAAACCTACCTTCCTGTGATCCTTTCCCTTCTTTCTTTAGGAGAAACCCTATTCTTTCCCTTCTGTATTTAGAGGAGACCCAAGTTTAAAGTAATGGCTTAAGAAACTCTCTTCCTGTGAGCCTTTCCCTTCTCTCTTTAGAGGAGACCCAGGTTTAAGGCAAGAGCTTAAGAAACTTTGCTTCCTGTGATCCTTTCCCTTCTGTGTTTAGGGGAGACCTGGGTTTAAGGCATGGGCTTAAGAAATCATCCTTTCTGGGGAATATTTCCCATCTAGCGGCTGTGTTCCTTCCTGTAGCTGAATGTAAACAAAAAGCAGCCAGGTTTTTGTCAGCTTTTCTGTTGCGGCCGAAAAAAATGGTGGTAGAGCCCATGTTATCATGGGCACTGAACCAACTGAACCAGTTGAAGACTTTTTTTGAAAATTGATCCGTGCACAAACCTACTTGTTACTACAAATTCTAATTTTAACAATATTATTGTTGAGTCAATATTATTGTAAGCTAACATCACTATCTTGAAGTAATAGTGTTTAAACTGAATTTTCTACGCTGTCTATTATTATCTTCAGATTTAAAATTCAATCAAAATAAGTTTATTTATTAAAGTGCAATTATATCCATGTTTTATTTAGCCTTTTAAAATGTATTTCTTAACATTAAAACAGCAAGAAAAATCAACTGGCTTTTTTTTTAAAAAGGGGGTACATATTTAAAACCTTCAATGGGTTTAACAAAAAAAGGCCAAGTAATTAATTATACTTACGAATTTCGTAACCCTTAACTGTACACGACAGGCTAAATAGTTGAATCACCCAACAACTGTTAATCAATGAACTAATGTAGCCACATGCTCCTATCTGAAAGAAACACATTGATATATCCAATATCAGGGAGACAAAAATTACGTTTCAGGTGGAATTAACATTACTAGTTGTTATTGCTCAATCTAAAGGTGAAGGAAAAGGAGGGAGGGGAAGGTTACTTCTTTATTTATTTCTTTACAGTATTTCTAAACTGCCTTTCTCACCCCTAGGACTCAAAGTGGTTACAATGGTAATTCTCATCAATGTTGGTTTCTTTTGAAAAATGTATGAAACAATGCAAACAATTACAATGGCTTTAACAAGACTACCTATTATAACATATTTCTGATATAAAATATGATAATAGCACATTTTTAATTCTGTAAAACACCACATCACAAGATCCTATACACTATAAATATCTGGGGACATGAGGGGAAATTGCTAAGGAATGTTGCAGTGAATATCCACTGTCCCGAGAAAGAGTGACCCGATCCAGAGGTCCTGTCAATTTTGATCAGATGGTGCTATTTGGGGGCCTTGGTGTGTGTGTGTGTGTGTGTGTGTGTGTGTGTGTGAGTGAGTGAGTGAGTGAGAGAGTGAGAGAGAGAGAGAGAGAGAGAGAGAGAGAGAATGTGTGTGGTCGCCCCCCGACTCTGGAATTCGCTCCCTAAGGATATCGGACAGGCTCCCACATTGGCAGTTTTTAGGAGGAGCTTGAAAACGTGGCTGTTCAAATTTGTCTTCCTGGAATAAAGTAAATAACGCCCTGCTCTGATCAATCTTTGCAAAATGTCATAAGAGGCACTTTAATCACCTGTTGGGTTGTCTGCTCCACATTATTTTCTAAAAACCCTTCTGTGTCACACATTCTACCTCTGTTCATACCCAGTGTTGTTTATTTTAAAATTTTAATAATTTACATCTGGCCCAGCCACAATGTTTTTAAACTATGTGGTTGTTGTTTATTGCTTATTGTAAGTTATAATGATTGTATTGTTTTATTTGCTGTTGTGTTGTTGAGCTTGGCCTCATGTAAGCTGCCCCGAGTCTCTTCTGGGAGATGGGGCAGGATATAAATAAAGTTTAATAATATTTTTTAAAGTATGTGTGTCTGCGCATGCTGTGTGTGTGTGTGTGTATGTATATATTTACCTATAAGAGACAAAATGGCCTAATTGTATAATTTTGTCATAAACTTGCTCTTGTTTCTGTTGATGATTTTAATTGGTAAGCACCATTACATGCCATTCTTTAAACATTCTAACTATGTTCTCTGCAAAGAGCTTCCAATTATTTTGATTTATTTTTAAGAAGACAATTGATCAAATTCTGCAAAAAGAAACCGTTTGGCCAAACATTCACTTACAGATGGAATAGCACTTTCTTTTCATTGCCTGGCATATACTATTTGAGCTACTGTCATAGCATTTTGAAAGAAACCCTTATTTTCCTTACTGAGGCCAGTCCCAACAGAAATATATGTGGTAAAAACGGTACACTACACAAAGCTACAGAATTGGGGGGAGCGGGGGATCAAAAGTCAACAACAAAAAATGAAACTGATTTCTTCAGGCTTTAATTTTTTGCTTTGTTTAATTTTTTTACTTTCTTGTTTTGGGGAGTGTGAACTAAAAAGGTGATGTTAATAACGCCTTGTATATTTAAATTAATTAATTAAATTAATTCAAAAATATAATATTGAAAGACAAGACAGTAAAAAATAAAAATAAAATACCAGATGACAACTATTTTTTCATAATTCCTTATAGGTTTTTCTCTGTAACTGCGACAGATTAGAAATACAGACTCTTGCATCTAAATATGAAACTAACAAAAAAAACCAGGACACTTACTGAAAATATATTTTTCATTGTAATCACAAAAACGTTATATGCTATTAGCCAGTCCCAATAACGAAGAATGCTCCTGATAGGTTTTAGTAACAGATCTCCTCCAAACAGCAGAAAATAGAAACAGGCTATCAAGTAGCCCATACAAAATATACTGATCCGAGTGGTTCCTGTTATAAAGATGATGGTGAGTACAAACCAGAAGAGATAGCTGAACATTATCACTTTGCCCATATCTAGGTAAGACCTGTTGTGAGAAAAAACGAAAATAAAGGTGTCAAACATATGTTTGTTCATTTCAACTTGATAATTCCAAGTAGAATAGATCAAATATATAAGAAAGAATTATGAAAGGTAACAAGGTAGGATTTCCCCAAAGAAAATCAGAATTGGAGAACATTTTGGAGAAGGGGAATAAAGGACTAATATCCAGATTATACAAATGCAGTTTAGAATACAATTTAGAAGACAATTGAATAAAAACAGCAATGATTTCCGGGGCCAAAGACTTAGGAAAAATATTGATTTGGAAAAAATGGATTTTTTATGGAATAGAGGTTTTAAATTTTCAATAGCTGGGTCCACCAGAGTAAACATGCATAAAATGTTGTATAGAAGTTACATAACTCTTGAGGTGATAAGCAAAATAGATAAATCCCACAAGGGGGAATGCTGGTTTGCTTCTTTCTTTAATGACTTCATGTTTGCTTCTTTGTCTAATGTACTCCTTCTTTGGACAGCAATGTCTAGGCAGAAATGCACGAGAGCCAATATTCTGTCCATTCTGTGATCGATATTGGTTTCAATTTGTAACACAGCATCATGTCAAAGAGTGTATAATTCTGTCCATAAATTTAGAGCTTTGGCATCAACTAATCCATACTACCTAAATACTACCTTGCTTGTTTAGCATTATACAGATGGGTTATCTGTGAACGCACAAACCAAATTCTTATATTTTTTCATCTACACTGATCATTAGCTTGGTGTGATTTAGGCCTTACCGGCAATGGATAAAGTCAGGGACAGGATTGTGTTGACTAAATGATGCTGCATCAAGGTTCATGCAGATTTCTACATTATCCCCAGCCATAATACGCACAGCAGCCTTGTTCTCATCTTCAAAGGTTTGCCTTTGTAAGGATGCACATAGTAACAACATGAAGTCATCTGACAAGAAGAAGAAATATTGATGTAAGGTCTGTACATTGGGTTACTATAAGCATATCTAATCCTGTATTTTGTTGATAAAAGTCTATGTTGTAACTCTTTTACTGCAGGTATTTTGTAAGGTGTAAACACTGTTCTTCAAATTCAATCAAATCAGTGCATATGAAAGCATAACATAATTAGCACACAATTCCAAAGCTAATGAATAAAAATAAGGAATATAAACAATGGATTAAATAGCAGAGCACACACAGAAAAAAAACCAGAATTAAATAGTACAGAAGTGATTTAAAGCAATATAAGTGTTTGTTCTGTTGTTACTATTTGAATTCAAGCTTCACACCAATGGCAACTCCGCTGGTTTCCTTTTCTTCTTTTTCATTTTTCCCTTACCCTTCAGAGGTTACAATTAGTAGCAGCACCAAAGGTAGAAAATAAGAAGGAAGACCCTCTCACGTTTCCCTTCCCTCTTTCTTATCTAGTCACATACCGCTCTTGAGAAGACTACATGTCACTGGCCTTTCAGCCATAGCATGTTATTATGTAGCAGCAGAATGAGAGGACTCTCAGTTGCTGCTACAATCAGTGAATTCATATTAGATTAAGGAAAATTGGGGGCAGATGCTTGTGGGTCTGAATGAAATGTCTTTGTGGGCTAGAAGGCTCACAGGTATGCAGAGAAGGTATGGAAAGAACTATCTTCAGCCAGGATGTTTGCAGAGATTTCATGACAGGTGTAAGGCTTAAAGCTCATTTTTAATTTGAAACAGCTTTCAAAGAAGTCCACATTTACTTCACAGAAATTAGTAGTTGCAGAGACCTCATGTATCTTGTTGCATTATTACAACTACCTCCCCCAGTCCTGCAACATTTCATCGCCCATTTTTCAGTATCTATCATTCAAGTTAATATCAATTTTATATGCTCTACTAAATTTTATTCTAATAGCTTCATGTTTATTATGACAGAAGGAAATTTTAAAGCCAATTAGGACTTGTAAGCAAAAGTAGCTCAGATGGGCGGAAAACACAAATCTCTTCTCTTTTGCTTTCTCCCCCTGTATGGTTCACTCTAGTTGGCCTAGTGGTTTCCATGTCAGTGGATTAGTGTATTTAATCCAGATTTTCATTTTAACTTTAAATGTGTTGTTCAAAGTTAATACTATGAGGTATAGCAGAAAACTAATGAGGCGGATTTTCTTTTAACCATAAATTTGATTCTGTGTCCAAATCAAGGTGATTTGTGCCACTCCTGGGGTTGGCAGCTGGTCTCAAGTCCTACTCATAAATCCATGATTCATCACCTGTGATCACGTGAATGAAAGATTATGGCTCCCTCTCAAGATGTTTCAGAAGACGGCACACATCCTTCCAATTGGCCTCCTGCTCAGCAGTCAAGTTTTTTGGAACCATCTCTTTTCTTCTGTACATTTTTAAAAGCATCTCACAAAAATAATGTCATATCAGATGATTTTAACAACAGTATAGCAACTACAGCAAGTTCAAACTTGTGCTGAATTTTCAGCAGGGGTTAATCTAACTGTGATGTGAAGGGGGAGGTTGCAGCATTGTCGGTTTGTGTACAACATTTCCAGTCTCATTACTTTTCTGGCATACCTCATAAAATGCGAACCAAATTCCTTACTTCCACTCACATGGGAGTCAGCAGACCCCATTTTTCCTCTTTCTCAATTAACCTCTTTACTCTGCTTCTCTCACCCCACTCATTTTCTCAATAGTCTCCTTTCTTCTCTCATCTCCTTAACAACTGGAAGATATGGACTAATTGATGTATCCAAAATATATTGGGCAGGCGGTGTTCAACCAGCTGTCTTTCCAGACACACTGTGACATCAGATGCTTGATTGGGGTTTACACAGAGTACTTCAGGCTTTCCTTTTTTGTGAACCAAACTTATACTTGATAATTGGCCAAGAAGTGGCAGTTACCAGGGTTCTAATAAAAAACATGAGGTAACCCATGGAACAATAAAAAAAACCCCAAGAGATCCACATTCATGCTTAATAAATCATGCCTCGAAATTCCATACCAAAACCTCTTCAGACAGTCTTCCCAGTTTTAGAAACAGCTTAGAGATATGTGTTGTTGAAGGCTTTCATGGCCTGAATCACTGAGTTGCTGTGGGGTTTTTTTTGGCTGTAGGGCTATGTTCCAGCTTGAAGATAGAAAATGGAAACTGTTTAAAACTTTGATATCTTCTGGCAGCATTTAAAATAGTTTGCATTATCTATTCCAAGGCTGTTACCAAATTCAGTCGACTACCTGCTTGACCATGAATGCAATTAGTGACCCTGGGCAAGTCAAACTCTCTCAGACTCAAGGTGAGCTAATGGTAAAACTTCTTTCAATGCAACTTGCCTAGAAAATCCCATGATAGATTCACCTTAATAATGAAGGCACACAACAACTTTTCTGCATTTAACAATGTGTTTCGGAACCACTCTTTAAAGTGTCCTGAAAGGGATTATAAAGTAAAGGGGTTAGCGTTACTAAAATACTTACATACAAGAAAGACAGGATTTGGGCGTTGAATGAAATCTGGAAAGTATAACCATTTGATGATATTAGAGTTAAAACTGGTGTTAGGATTTCTCCATGGATAATCTGTGAAAGGAAAAGCAAGGACAATTTTAACAGATCATTCACAGTATTTCTCTTCTGCACTTTTTAAATTGTTTACTAATCACTGCAAAATGGCCTTCAAAATGGCCTACTATGTTTTTATGTGTTATTTGCTATTTTAGTGCTGTAAACTGCTCTGAGCTCCAGAGAGAGCGGCATATTAAACTGAATAAATAAATAAATAAATAAATAAATAAATAAAATTAAATTCTTCAAACTGGAGTCCTCCGTGTTTTGTTTGTTTTTTTTTACTTTTTAAAACCACGAGTCCTGGTCAGCATAGTTGATGTCAAGGCATTATGGGAACTGCAATCCCAAACATTTAGAGAGCACTAGACACAGGGGAAGTAAACTACTGTTACAGAAAAAGGTAATCGTTTTGTGTAGAAAGCTGAAATGCCCTTACCTTTACAAGGAGCGGGTGGAATGCCAATGCACATAAAATACTGGAATGTAATGATGCATGCTAGAAAACAGCAATACTTTGGCCAGACTTCTGCAATGGCTTTTCTTCTTCGTCGATACAATACAACAATTAAGGCAAAGGCATGAATCATGGCATAAAAATCCATTCTCTGACCAATTACATTTACTGACAACAGGAAACAGCTCTGTGAATCACAAGAGAAACACACAGAATTTGAATCCTACTGGATAGTCTATCTGTATATATTATTTAGCTTCCTTCTCAGAAATTCCCCGATTTAAAATGTAACATCTATTTTGCCAGGATATAACAGCTCCTAGATTTTCTATCAATCAATATTATATGCATTATGCACATATTTATACTGACAATGATTAGTTCGACATATATGGTAGGCCCTTTACTCTGCAAGGGTTAGGAGCACGGAACCACCCCACCCCCCCACACCTCTATGAAAGTGAAAAAAACACAGTTAAAAAAACTTTTTTGAACTCCAGGGAGCACTTCATATTAATCCAATCCACGAATAACAAAATCCACAAAAGTGAAACCCACAAATTGTAGGCCAATTACAACTACACCTTAGCAATGACCCCTTCAACATATATTATTGAATATATCAAAGTGAAAGTACAAAAATTCGCAGAGACAAAATACCTTAAAATTATTCCTTGCAAAACTAATAGAAACCAATATTTACACTCCTAGTACAATGACAGGAGGCCCATTATTTTCCCCATATTTACTGTAAGATTCCTAAACTCTGCTGACCTAGTGAATTGCGTGATGCATCTTACTGGGATCAATACACATGAGTTTTAGGTATCAGGTGTATCATGACTCTATGAAACACAGTATTACTGCCAATCTGGAAGTTGAAAAAGAATCAAAAGTGGCATAGGGTAAACAGATGCTTCTTATTTTCTAGAAGTGTGGGCCTTTCCTCATTTACAACTATCCAGATGGCCCAACAACGCCCCTTTCCATTACTGTCAACTGATCTGTATTAGTGTGCTGCAATGCAATGGGGCTCCAACCAAGTTTGGACTCACTCTGAACACAGCTCAGCAGTAGAGACTGGGCTGCCTCTAGCCCTCATCAGGTGACTGGCAGACAGAAATCAGAAATATGGACTAAGTCATATATGGCCTGAAAATACTGCACCCCCCCCCCCAATCCAAGGAAACTTTGATGGGATTTATTTATTAGAGCGGGGATATTTGTTTGACCTAGACAGTATTGCTTGCAGCTGTAGAAGCTTTAGTGGAAAGCAGATTTCTTATGACAGTTAGGGTATTGGATCAAATATTGTTTTGAGATGAACAGGGCTTTCAAGCACACTTTTCTGATTATTACAATCCCTTAAGGCAGGGGTGGGCAATTATCGGCCCTCCAGGTGTTTTGGACTTCAACTCCCAGAAATCCTAATAGCTGGTAAACTGGCTAGGATTTCTGGGAGTTGAAGTCCAAAACACCTGGAGGGCCGGTAATTGCCCACCCCTGCCTTAAGGTGTTGTAATAGGGATGGTTTTTTAGAAACAGCACCTGCCCTGGCAATGAGGAAGCCACTCTGTGGTTTACATCCCTGTAGATTTCCATTTCCTGCTAACCCATGGCTTTGTAATGTAGGCAAACTGCAAGATTTGGCAGGGTAAACATCCAATGACATGCCAAATATCTGTAAGTTCTACTAGATACACATTAGCTGTTTTATTCCAGCACTGTATCGCTTCATGGTCTTTATTACCCCTTTAGTTACAAGCATAGTTACAGATCTATTTATAAAATAAAGAATAAAGCTATTGACACAACATTTGCAAATTTAATTTATTAATTAATTTATTTATTTATTAAGTTCAACTTAATATACCGCTCTCTCTGGCGTCCAGAGCGGTTTACAAAATTAGTGCAAGTAAAAACAAGTAAAATACATTAAAATACAGTAAAACAGTTAAAACACCCGAATTAAAACATATTGCCAGCCAATAGCAGTAATTAGCAATGGCATGCTAGCAGCGAACCCGCAGGTGCAGATAGTGGCAGTTGGCTATGGGCCGAATGCTTGCCTGAATAATGAAAGGTTGGGGATGGGGGGTGGGGGGCAGTACTCCCAATGCAGCCCTTGATATGTTTTTTTTTGCCTTAGCACTTCTCCCACTATCATCTATGAAAGAAACAACTCTGCGTGCATTCACAAAGCTTTTTAGTGAATATTAGCTTTTTTGAAGAAAAAAAATGATCCAGAAAACACCAACTATTTATTTATTTATTTATAGTTTCAATCAATATACCGCCCTTTCCAAATTGGCTCAGGGTGGTTTACAAAATGCACAAGGTAACATAGCACTAAAATGATAAAAACATTAAAAAGTGTAAAAACAATGTTTCTGTCAGCATACATGGCTTAAAGATTAAATGCCTGCCGGAAGAGAGCTGTCTTACATGCTTTAATTAGCAAGATAGCATGCTATTAAACCACACCGGAGTTGTTAAGAGTTAAAATGTAACAGGATTAGATTTTTAAAATAAATTAATTTAAATGCTAAAGAAAAAAATAGGTAGAACTGCCAATGCTGCTGATACTATTGCAAACACTGCAGTCTTTAAGAAAAACAAAACAGTTTACTGCCCAACGTCTAGAGAAGCATCTTAATGGCAGGAAATTGCTAACTTGGACCAGACATTTTGATCATATCACACTGGTGCTTTGTCATCTGCTGCTCAATCAAATGGCTCCTACTCGTTCCTGGGTTCAATCCAAATGGATGATTTTGACCTTTGAAAGCCCCTTTTGGCTTGGGACCAGGGTACCACTTTTCTCCATGTGTATCTATACTGTAAGATCATTATCCTATTCTATTTTCTTGTTTTCCCACCATCTGAAGTACAGAAAGTACTCTGTTGTGATGCCCTGATTGTGAGACTCTCCCCAGGATTCTCATACGGTATTTACTTTCCAGGATTTTGGCATTAGGCATTAGGCAAAGATCCTTTTATTTTCTCAAGATTTTAAATTCATTCAGGCTCATTTGAGCTCAAGTCTTCTATATTTATTTAAACATCCTACTTTGTATCTAAAGATCTTAAAATTATGTATTATAAAATATCATTTAAAAATGTCAACATTAACAGATAGTTTAGAAGGCTATTGCATATATTAAAAGAAAAAACATTCTTTAAAACAATGGTTCCAGGACCTTTCATAAATCCATGGAAGTTCAAGTCCCATTATGTAAAAATCCAAAGGAAGGACAAAATCAAGGTGTGCTTTTTGGATTTCAAGCTACAGATAGTCTAATTTATACATACAGAATCTGTGGATAAAGAGGACCAACTGTAAATCCTAACATAAATATATAACAAAAAAGTGCAGGCAATATGGAGCAACCATAGACATTACTGTTTTATTTATTTATTTATTTATCGTGTCAGAAGTGAACCGAGAGTACAGTTGTAATGTATTTAAAAACAAAAAAAAAGTTTCAATCATGTTGGCTCTGAATTTACCTCCAAACCAAACTTGTAGAAGAAGTAGTTTATGAAGTACTTAAGACAGCTAATTACTCCATCGTCCAAATGTAATCTGGTAATATCATGAAAAATGGTTTTTGTATCAGGTGCAGTGAGATTGTTTCGACATCTGTAATATTCCTGATGCCTGTAAATAGTAACTTCAAAGGCCAGAATTGCCAGCATCAGCAAGTTATTCTGCAAGAGAAGAAGAATTACATAGAAACGATGGATATTTTATTGAAAACAAGCATTTGGAGCCGGTAGAGGGCGGGGGGAGGAACCATTCACACTTAATCTATTGTACTGTCAGATAAACAATAGCTATGACATTTTCTTATGCTCTTTGAAATCACATCATGTGTTTAATCATAGACTTGATTCCATTTACTTTAGTCTTTGCTGAATAAAAATACTTGATGTATAGGGCTTTTACGTGAGAAAAAATCCCCTTAATCTTTTAAAAATCTATCACTCTGCATTTAAAAGTGCTTTCAGTTGTCTTGTAAAAACATGTTTGTTACTCTCAGTGCTGTTTTCAGTTCTTGGTCTTAATCCTTGAATGTGTAGGTAATAAACCAAATTCAATTTTCCTCTAGAAACAGGAATGGGAAGTCCCACCAAATGAGAACATTATCCACCTGAACCATATTACTCTAAATCAGGGATTGGCAAGGTGTAGTCCATGAGCTATATGTGGCCCCAAGGGCCAATTTTGTACTATTTTGGGTCAAAATTTTATATTAAAAATAGTCCTCTAAGATATGTGGGAATATTTTCACCATATTTTTGTTCACCTGAGCTATTTTGGAGCCAGAGAGGCCTTAAAAATAAGAAGTAATGGGTAATGACTTTTCAATGAAGTGCAAATACATCAGGGCAAGAAAGCATTCAGCTTGTTTTCTCCTAAGATACACACTCTTTGTAATAAAAAAACAAAAAACCTCCTTTTGCAATTGAAAGTGAAGGAAACAATAATGGAAAGAAGAAGAAGGGATCTACATTTGATAGAAAACAAAACTTTTTTTGGTAAAAGGTGTCCTTTGGGTTCTTATTACTGTCAAGTCCCAAAAAGGGATAAGGGAAACGGCATATTTATGGCCAGGTATAAGCTGACTAGGACAAGTGATATCAGCATTGGTTTTATTTATTTTTATTTTCTTTGAATTGTGTTTATATCACTCTAGAAGACTAAGGCTCTCAGAATCGCTTATGTAAGATCAGTGAAACTAGACCGTTTCTGCTTATAAGCTTACAAATGTATTTTGGCAGTCACTGCACACAACCTCCTGTGGGAGCTGCTATCTCTTAGAAAAATGTCTGTGGAATGACATTAAGATGCACCATTATTCAAAGTGATGCACTATAGGGAAATACATTCACTGTCAACCAAAAACATAAACAACAGAGTAAGCAACATTATCCAAAAGGTCAGGGTGGTCTATTAGAAAGAGGAGAGAGAAGGGGGAAATTTCAGTTCTACCTCTTGTCCTGGTATGCCACAACCCTCCTCCATTCTTCATAATGTTTATGCCCTCCCACCCACCACATATTCCTAATCTTTTGGAGACAATATCAACCAAATTCTATGTGCCCTACAATGCTCTGATTCCATTGTAAGTATTCATTAGCAAAAGGCAAGAATAGAACTTTTTGACCACAAAAACAACAACATAATAATAATAATTACCCTCAAGTATACAAGCAAAGGATAAGATTTTTTTAATCCAACCCACTCTGTTGGATCAATGGGCTTTCGGTAGAGAAGTGATTCACTGAGGACCTCTGGCTTTACAGTTGTATTAGGCTAAAATGAAACAAAAGCAGAATTTTAATTTTGACTTCTTCACGGAGGAAGAGCTAGACTGTACATACAACGAAACATATAAAAACCTTTACATTCACAGAGTATTTCAAGGCACTTTCCACTAACAATATGGATTAAACATTTTCAGTAGGTTATGAAAAGCACCAAACAATAGCCCCAAAAAACAATCATTTGAAAGGACCTGGGTGTTTAGTTTTTTTGGCACTCTTAGGTGTCATCAGGCCAAAAAAAAGCTAAAATTTAACAACAGATGTTACCAAACGGAAAAATATTCAGTAGAGATCTGAAAAAAATAACTTCAAAGACAATGATGTGAAGGGAGAATTAATAAATTACATTGTTTAAGAACAGGAAGGAAGTTGGATTTACATACAGGATTTAATTTAATCGAAAGCAACAATGGAAGGAAAATAAAAGAAAAAACATTGTCACTCTCAAGGTTTTGACTTTATTATAAAACAGGGATGAAGGAGGGAATAACGAATATATCAACAGTTGTAAAAAAAAAAAAAGGATGCCAGGAAATGGTTAATTGAACAGGAGAGCTGAGATCTATCAGCTCTTCTATCTGATGAGCCATTTCCTGACTTTTGAATCAATATGATATGAGTAGAAGTTCATCTTTTAACCATAACTCATGGCATCTGCCTACCTGAAAATGTCCCTAAAACTACCCTAGTTCACTTTTTAAAACAAACTTTCTAGCTAACTACTACTTACCATTGTGCAGTTTACTGAAAAGTTTGCAGTATTAATAGATGCAAGTTGGTACAACATTTTGCAGATGATAATCACACAGGTCCAAACAGTGCAGACACTGGAGGCCAATGGGCGGAACTGAGAATATGGCAAAGCAAAAGCCCAGGCGATTAAAAATGCATAGTTAAGTAGAGAAACCTGTGGTCAATAGAAAAGAGATAATATGCTGAAAAAATTATATCCTTTAAGACATAGTACAAGATTTAATTATATGTGCAACAATATTTTAGTTTGACATTTTCAAAGGATATCATTTCACAGCATTTTAGTTTTTTAATAAATGCCAGAAAGCTTCAAACTGAAATGTACCATAGAAATTATGAGATGTATCTGATTTGAAATACATACATTGTCAACATTCTGCCATAACATTGACAGGAAAAGAAAAAGTAAACCTCTTAAATGACTTTTATTCACTCACCTCTTTAACTGTGACCCAGATAATATATGATGAAACTATTTTGATAATGTGTAACTCCAAAATCCACCACACAAAGACTTGCAGTTTATGAAAGCATTCCAGGAATTTCAAGAAAAGTACAGTGAGGCGGTCAATTACTAAATGCCATTTGTTCCTTAAATCTGAAAAAAATAAGTTAAACATAATGATGAATCATTCCTTATATCGTCAGTTAAGAGACATAAAGGAATATATTTTATATATAGATAATATTTCTTTCTCAAAATAGAGATTTTAAAATCATCTAAGCTGTCAAAACCTGAAAAGCTATTAAGACCAAATGTAATTCAGATTGAAGCCATTTATAGATTTCTGAAGTTTCATATCTCTCTTTAAATCTATGATCAATTATATTAAATTAAGTGTGTTTGATAAAGAAAATTAGATGTTGAGCAAAAATCAAAGTAATACTAGCTCTTTAATCTCTATGTTTCATTTGACTATAAATACTTACGAGACACAAATCGCTCATTAGAAGTTCCAGTTTTGAATAAATAACAGCTTTTACATTTATCAAGTAAAACGCTTTGAGAATGTATGAGGAAACAAAAATGTACTATATGTAAGCTCAATGAGTAAAAAGGAAAGAAACAGCATGAGAAAAAAGACCAATAAAAGACATATTTCTTATCTACTTGATTTATAACCTTTTCAGAAATGCAAGCCTAATGAAATAGCTTACTTAAAAAAACAATATGTCTTAAAATAATACGTACATATATGATTCAATAGCTGCACCTGAGAACAACCCAAATCTCGCCAAGCTGGTCTGGAGATTTGGATTAGAATGTTTCCAATATGCTGGTGACACCCAGCTTCTCCTAAAACTAGAACCTGGAACAACCTCAGTACCGGATAACTTCACCCGGTTTCTTGGAGCGGTGACAAGATGGCTACGTGCCCATAAATTGAAAGTAAATCCAGCAAAAACTGAAATCTTGTGGCTTGGCCGCCCATGAGAATTGGTTGGTCTATTGCCATCTTTTGAATGGGAGCCGTTAGCTCTATCCCCCACTGTGAAGAGTCTTGGTGTTATCCTGGATTCCAAAATGACGATGGAAGCCCAAATTGCCTCCACTAGTAAAAGGGCCTTCTTTCACTTACGCCAAGTGAGGCAGTTGGCACCTTATTTACCAACAGAGGCGCTGGCTATGGTAATCCATGCCACGGTTATGTTGAGGCTGGATTACTGCAATGCTTTGTATGTGGGCTGAATGTATTATCGTTTGGTGTCAAAGTATGACAATGTGTGTGATTTACTGAATAATAGATGAATATGAATGTACAATATGGTTAAATAGATGATTACAGATATAGATAAAGAACCAATACACCTTTTGTGAGATTTTTATTTATCTGAGTGATAACATAGCGGACCTAGGAATAATAGAACACTGCAACTCATATCCCATGGGAGGATTTATTAATGTTATATGACATAAGAGGAATGCACATTGCTCCATATTGCTGTTGATTTGCACTGTAAGGTATTTTGTTATTATTTGTATGTGGGCTTACCTCGAGCAGCAATTCACAAGATCCAAATTGTGCAAAATGCAGCTGCTAGACTCCTCACAAAAAAATCAATGAGATGCCATATAATGCCATCTCTGCAACGCTTGCATTGGCTGCCGGTTGAACACAGAGTCTTCTATAAGACTCTGGTCCTAGCATTCAAGGCCTTTTGAGGTCAGCTTCCTTCATATCTAAGAGACTGTTTAATGCCACTCCACCACCAGAGACTGCCATGGTCAGCTCATGAGAATCTTCTCTATGTCCCTGGCCCTAGAGAGATTCGTTTGGAGTCCACAAGACATAGATCCTTCCCAATCGCAGCCCCAATCTTGTGGAACTCCCTATCACCCGACCAAAGAGCCATTCCCAATCTACATACATTTTTAGGGGCACTCAAGACATGGCTCTTCAGAAGAGCCTATGATTGTTAAGTAATAAGCTGTGACTATGTAACCTGTCTATTTTAACTGTGTAAGTCGCTGCCCTAGAGCACCTTGGTGGAGGGCGACTCATAAGAAATAAAGTTGAAGTTGAAATTAAAAGTGAAGTACACAAAAATTAGCCAAATGTAGATTTTTTTTAAAAAAAGTCTACTTAAAATCCTTTTAAGGGACAGAGGGAAGATATAATCTATGATCACCAAGAAGGAGCCTGGGACTTGCTAATATCACATGCCAACTGCTACGCTTCAATCTCCAGAAGGTTTGTACAATTGCAGGTGCTCATTGTTGGCTTCCTGTCCATCAGCCCAGGTGCTTTCCCCAATGCCTCCTCTCTTCTGCACTCTGCGCCTTCATGTTGCACACCACTTGCAGAAGAGAGATAGGGATGGTGAACAAGGTGCCCAGATTAAAGTAGAGGTGACAGCTAGTAAAAAGAGGAGGGAAGAGTCTCTGTTCTCAGCATCATGGCCTACCAACATTATGCTCCAGGCACACTCCCAGACTGCTTCTCTCCTGCTGTGTTTGACACATATATATGTGTTTTAGTTGTGGAAGGGAGAAGCAGGGAGAGAAAGTGGGCAAAGAAAGCATCGGGAAGATAGAGTGATTCCCCCGAGGACCACGATTGTCCCTGGCCTTTCACTACTGCCAAGAGGGTCCTGGAATTATTTTCAGATTTCCCACAATTATGCAAGTCCTCCACCCCAAGCCCTACAAATGTAGAGGGCTGGCTGTAAAAACAATATATGCCATAATCTAAAATTGAAACAATACGTAATTTGAGAACTGGCTCTATAATTGGTCTCTTGTGCAATTAAAGTAATTTACCTTTTTTGTGTTAACTTTTAGGCACTGGTGGTAAGTGTTAAATCACAATAAAAACACCAAATGTTTTTCTCTTAAGACCTGTTGCTACATGAATAATTAATAAATATCTATTTACTCAAGCTACTGTAGATTATACAGGCAGCCGTCAAATTACAAACATCAGACTGACATATAACTCTTCATTACAAATGAGGATGAGACAACAGGAAGTGAGAGCAAATCTATCCCTAGGAAGGGAAAGTCACTCATGTAAGAGTTATCATGGGGAAATGGTGTTTCAATTGAACCAATTATTATTTTCATGATACCCGAAAATTTTCACAATCCAATTGTCATAAGGACAGAACGTGAGGTTAAATCTTCTGAACAGGGGCACAGACAGCATGCCAAATGTTACAGGGGTGTTAATCCTTCCCTATGTTATCCAAACATTTAATTCTTATGGGGTTTTTTTGGCATGAAATTATACTGAAAATGTACCCGTTCCAAATTACATGCAAACTCAACTTAAGAACAAACCTGAAGATAGACTCTACTAGAAAACATTCCAAGAAATGATAGGGATAAAATATTCCAGAAAGATCTCTTCTAATCTAAGACAGCAACCAACTTCAACAAATAAACTAGACAAACAAAGGTTAGAATCTCAGAGGTTACCTGATGTTTCTTCTGTCTCTGATTCATCTTCATCATAACCTTCTTCATCCCCTTCTTCCTCTTCTTTTTCATTTTCATTTTCCTCTTTCTCATGTTCACTATCTTCCCTAATCATTACACTGTTTTCATGTTCTTGTGACAGCTTTTCCTGATCTTGCAATATCTTTTCTTCTTCCTTTTCAATACTGGTATGTAAAGTCATCATTGTGATATCAGGCAAGCTTCCATCTTGATGCACCAGTCTGTTGAAGACAAAATTGGCATGTCAACAAATTATGCACTTCCAATATTGCCAACAAGCTCTCTTCTTTGCTATGTATAGTAAAACAAACAAGAATTGCATGATTAAATGGATAAACATTGTTTACAAAAGTAAAACTCTACACGGGATCACACTGCAGTAGCAATTGTCACTTTGTTGCTAGTTACTCATGTTACTAGTAAGCAAGTGATATTGCCACCTAAACTTGACACTTCCCCTAAGGGGAAAAGCGGTCAGAGTTTAAGATGCCGAAGCATGAAATGACATGTTGTAGCAGCAAGTATTTCATGACTTCATTTGGGGACTTACTCATTTTGGCGGATTGGTAATTTTTTCTTGATGCTGCTCAAAGTATTTGAAACAGAAAGAAAAAAGGGAAATGAGAACAGAGGGGTTATAAAAGGATAATAGAAATAAGATATCATGCTATATAATGCACTAGCATTCTCTCAATCCATCAATGGCAACCTTTAGATGAAAGGACATGCCATCCTTACATTAATATGATGTGTAATTAAGATAGAAAGTGATTATGCTATAGTTGTAAATGAACTTTTAGTTTATCATTCCTAATTTATGTAAGTGAAAAGCCTCTGAAAGAACTTAATTTGTACTCTACATATTTTATCATCTTTTTATAATGCAAAAATCAACATGCTAAATTAATATACACAGTTTTTCAGTCGCTAATATATAAACACAGACAAGAAAAATTATGCTAATACTGTTTAAAAAGGCATTATCTGACCTTGTAAGAACTTTCCACATTATCTCAGCTATGGTTTCAAAAATTCCATAGCAAAATGAATTACAATGAGTTGAAGACAGGATACAAGCTGTTTATTTTTATGTAGAAAATAGAAGTATAATAAATGTATTTTAGAGGCCCATGCTGGCAATTAGAACTTCATTATGCTATCAAATTACTCTCTCCCCCAAGAAAAAGGCTCACTTGTCCAGTTTCAGGGTTTCATCACACTCAGAAAAGCATTTTACTTTTCATTCTGTTTACAATAATGACAAATAAAACTGCCATAAGATCCCAACATTTCACGATTTCTTTCTATCGCTAAAATAAAGTTTATACTGGAACATGAAAGCTGCTGATTCACCTCTGCTATAAATTCTTCTACCATCAAATATGTGATTAGATGTTTTGCACCATTGTGCACCCAATACTATATTGCATGAATCAGGCCCCTTCTATGCTGCCCCATCTCTCAGGATCCCAGATTATCTGATTATCCCATATTATATGGCAGCGGAGATTCATATAATCCAGTTCCAAGCAGATAATCTGGAATCAGGCCCTGAGGTATAGGGAAGTGTAGATCCAGCCTTAGGGAACTGTTGGAATGCCCTAACATCTTAAAGATGCTTAGGATTGTAACAACATTTAGAATAATAATTATGCAAAGGGCATAATTGTAGCACTTTAGTGCGTAATTGAGAGAAAAAAGCTTTCTGTCAGTGATGGTTTAGAAACAAAGTATATAAATTGAAAACGGCTTTTAATGGTTTGAAGCAGTCAGCCAGATGCTAGAACCTGTGTGTGCACGAAGAAAAATTGTGCAGGCTGGGATTCAAGAGAAGTATTGGCGATGCTTGGGTATATACAAAAGGTATCAGGAATGAGTGGATTGTGTTTCTCATTTATGTTGACAATCTGTGTTTAATTTCAAAAATCAGATCAGATTGCAAAGGTACAAAAGGAATTAGAAGGCAAGTTCAGAGTAAAAGACTGGGGATGTCTGAAAGACTACATAGACTTAGGGTCAAAAGATCAGGATATGGAATGATGTACTTAAACCAGAAAAAGAAGATAGAACAGATAGTGGAGAAGTGTGGTCTGACTGATGCCAAATCAGTTTCAAAACCCATGACAGTTGATTTTTTGAACTTGGAATCTGAAGAGATGTTTAATAGGCCAGATATTTATCATTCAAGGATTGGCAACTTGATGTACATAGCAAATCACACCAGGCCCAATATCAGCTTTTCTGTTGGCTTACCAAGCAGAAGTGTAGCAAAACCCAGAACCATTGGATTGCACTGAAGAGAGTACTCAGATATTTAAAAGGAACCAGTGATTTGTATTTAATGTTAGGTGGAAGTGAGGGAAAGATGGAGTGTTTTGCTGACAGCTCCTTTGCCACTGAAAAGCACAGAAAATCAGTCACAGGTTTAGTGACCGAGTTCACTGGGAGCACGATTGCCTGGAGATACAGGAAACAGGGTTGTGTAGCATTAAGTACAAGTTGAGCAAAGTTGCTGCGTGCTCAGAGAACAGATTGTGTTTCCTGAGTGGCGAAGGGGGGAACTGAGAGAGGCAAGATTTATGGATGCCTTAGTTCCTAAACCATCACTGACACTTTCATAGACTTAAGTCTACTTTTATTTGACAAAGTAAAGTCTATGAAAACTAATGCTATCAACTTCTTTCTCTTTGTTAGTCTCAAAGCCTCTTTCAGCATACAGATCCAGAATAACACATCCATGTTTTTTTTAATGTTACCACCATAGAATAATAAGTATAAGACTGTGTAGTAGCACATGTAGAATCAAGCAAACAACTGGGCAATGCACAATAAGGAGTCAGGGATTAAATAATGTATGAATATATTTTTATATTATTAATGGATGTTATTTCCTTCATAGTCTGATGCAATTGCTTGTAGATGGTTTTTATTAATTCACTGAATGTATTTTGTGATATACCTAGCTTTAATTTTTGAAACAGCAAGAATTCAGTAACTTTTGCTGGACTTTTATTTAAGAGTTCAGCAACAAAGAATAATTTTAATCCAGAACTGTCTGAACTTAAACCTCTGAGCCATGATCCCTAGGGACCGGAGTTTCTGAGCTAGATCCCATCAAAGAATAACAATCTTCTCCTCCCTCCGCAGAAGACCTTGTATGTCAATTCTTTTCAATTCAAGGAGCATATACTGAACTAGTTTTTTTCACCTGAATTCCAATAAGAAACCTGAGTATGGGAAGAACAGTCAGGGTGAAAGTCTATGTAAGATAGAGATAGGAAAGTTGTGGTCTCCAGATTTTGTTGGATTGCTGTTCTCGCCATTCACTGGAATAATGTTGGTTAAGGCTGATTAAGATTACAATCTAACAATGTATGTAAACCAGAAGTTTCTCACCTTGATACTTGATATAAACATTTACTCAGCAACCACCTCCTTACTAATACAAATTGCCTCTTCCTTGGACCTGGCCTGTGTTCTCAAGAGCCTGTCTGACTTATTTTGCTTTCAGCCTATGCTTTAGTTTTAATCTTAAATTTAATAATTAAATTATCCAAAGGTCTCTTTATAACTTCTGAGAAAGCTAAACTGCTTTGGAAATGAACAGGTCAAGTACAATTTGTCTAGGGTCCCATTCACAGTTTATTTTGTCATGATGGTACAGTTGTAGTGCCATAGTTCTACTTCAATTTTCATGGTTCAATCCTATGGAATTCTGGGGTTTGTAATTTAGTGAGGAAGTACAGTGCTTTGGATACAAATTCTAAATGTCCCTCCCTACACTGTAAATCCACAGGATCCTTCCATAATTCTGCAGTGTAAATGGGTCCCAAGTCTGGTCCAAATTGTTACAAATCAAGCCACTCTGCTCAACCATACAGTCAAATTATGTGGATAGCTTTAGTAAAAAGTGCCTTAATAATTCTGGAGAAGTGATATAAAAGACTCATGATTGTGAAATTTAGATTGGAGAAGTCTAGAAACTGCAGAAGTCACTTCTACCACATTTAATCTTGCTGTGTCAAGTCCTTGGTTTTCTATTAAGGCTTGTTGTATGTGTGTGAGAAATGGGCTGAGAAGAAGAAAAGAACTGGTTTACTAAGACTCGCACTAAGACTCTAAACTATCTAGTCCGTGAGCTACTTTTTGCTGACGATGCTGCCCTTGTCGCCCATTCAGAAGCAGCCCTGCAGCGCCTCACATCCTGCTTTGCAACAGCTGCAGAGCTGTTTGGGCTGGAAGTCAGCCTGAAGAAAACAGAAGTCCTCTACCAGCCCGCACCACAGGAAGAACACCACCATCCTCACGTCAGCATAGGCACATCTGTGCTTAAGTCCGTTCAGCAGTTCACCTACCTGGGAAGCATCATCTCTTCAGACGCCAAGATTGACAAAGAGATAGATCACAGATTATCAAAGGCATATAGTGCATTCGAAGGCTTCACAAAAGAGTCTGGAGCAACAAGCACCTGAGACAAAGCACCAAAATCAGTGTGTACAGAGCTATCATACTGTCCATTCTCCTCTATGGGTCTGAAACATGGGTCACCTATCGCCAACACCTACGACTCCTCGAGCGCTTTCATCAGCGCTGTCTTCGCACAATCCTAAATATACACTGGACCGACTATGTGACGAATGTTGCTGTCCTTGAGCAAGCAGGGATCACCAGCATTGAGGCCATGCTATTGAGAACACAGCTGCGCTGGGCAGGACACATCTCTAGGATGGAGGACCACCGCCTCCCAAAGATACTACTCTACGGTGAACTCGCCACGGGTCAGCGCAAGAGAGGCGCCCAAAAAAGAGATATAAGGACTCCCTGAAACAACATCTCAGGCTTGGCCAGATTGATCACCAACAATGGTCCACCCTGGCCTCACATCGGGAGGCATGGAGAAGCACTATCCACAATGCTGCGGCCTCTTTCGAGAAGACACGCCGAATGGGTCTCGAAGAGAAACGACAACGCAGAAAGAACCGCAACTTGGAAAAAACATCACCCAAGGAGACTTTCTGCTGCGCTTTCTGCAACCGAACTTGCCTATCTCAGATTGGCCTTTTTAGTCATCAACGCGCTTGTAAAAAGCGTGGGATGAGTCCTTCCTGAATCTTCGTTCGCGAAGTAATGCCGAGAGAGAGAGAGACCTTGGCAGAAATGTTTATTAAAATGAGGAAAATAATGTTTCTGTATATACAGGGGTGCACACATATTATGATATGGATGTTTTGCACATGCCGCTTATAGTACACGGATGGTATGTTGGGAGATAGTGTAGAAAATGTGTAAAAGTTCCACTTTTAAAATATCATAGTAGCAGATCCTTACTGCCCATTTCAGATGTGGAGTCAGTGGTTAACATAAATATGGTAGACTTTTTATAGATAATATATTATACTAATTACATTTTCACACCAGATTGTATCACATCAAATGTGATTATGGTGTCCTTTCAGTGCTGTGTGAAGTTTTGAATATTAAAACCCACCCCCTTCAACATGGATATACACATCTAACATACATGTGAGGACCACGGCAGAAAGAATGGATTTCACAGACTGAAAATATAGCAAGCAACGAAAAGTTACACTGTTGACAGAAAAGGAAAAGAGCATTAAAATACCCACCTATTGATTATTAGATAAACACGGCCATTGACTTTGGCATGGCTTTTGTGAGATGGAGAGGAAAGTGCAAGAATGCATGAGATAGTAGGAAAAAATTAGGGGGGAGAGAGAGAGAGAGAGAGAGAGAGAGAGAGTAGTGTTAATCAAGTATATAGTTATCTTTCCAGAAGAAACACACACAATGAAATAAGATCATTAAATGCTAATTGCAAGGCATGCAATAAGAAGCACTTGTAAGCAGATAGGTTACCACAGCATTGTTAGACTGCTAAGCAAGAACTTTGGACAAATCTTTGGGCCTAAAATAACTACAAGATAAATGCAAGAGCAAGCTATGACATTACTGGTATCAGAATTAGTGGGACTTACTATCCAATGAAATGTACAACCTAACTCCTATTTCTTACTTGTAAGAAAAGGATAAAATATGTACTCAAATCATTCAAGGCTCTGTGAAAATATTCTGGAGGAGCGAGGTGAAATTAAACAGATATATTGTCAAAATTTGTAGATTTTAATATACCACCTAAACGTTGTTCAACTTATTTGAAAGGCTTGAATTTTACTAAAATCTACAGCTCAGACTATGAGTGCTCTTGGATATTCTAGAACAAACATGTATCTGCTTCTTGCATGTGTGTATGTGCATGCACACACATATAAGAGTCACAGAACAGATTTGATAATCAAAGCCATTCCTTTCAGACATCACTATAACTGAGGCAACCATTCTTAAAATTTTATGGGTTAGCTTTAGGGAAAAAAGATTGCAGTATAGAAATAGTAAAGAGAGGACTAGAATACACATGTCATCATCAATGTAGTGATACAGTTATATGAGTTGAGACATTAAAAGAGATTCTTACCCAGTGTGGTAGTACCACATCTTGTAAATGCCCTTCTTTAGCATCCTATGGGCCTTTCTTGGCTCATTTACAATAATTGTTTCAATATATATTTATTTTAGCATTTGGTATAATTATGAATTCTTGATTCAAACTAAGGTTAACTTTTGGTTGCTGAGATTGTAAGGATTAATTTACATGATTATTTTACAAAATTGTTCCACAAATTCCCCCTTATGCGATAAACGCATCTTACCCTCCAACTTTTGTTTAAGTATTGTTACCAATTTGGGCTGTGACAAATGAAACTCTCTTGATGTTACTTTGAAAATCTACTGCATTGTTCGGCATTTGTGCATAAACAGAAGTAACCTTTGTAGAGCATAAAACAATTTATTTAAATAGGAGAAACATATTGAAGCATTTGATGACCATTAAGCTGTTGATAAAAATCTGTTTACACCATTTTGGGAGGGAAAAAATAAAATATGCTCTGTCCATATATTTTATTAATGTATTTATTATTCAAATTTGTATGCTGCCACTCCCCAGGGGCTAGGAGCGGCTCATAAGACAAAAACAAGCACAATAAAACAATATTGTAAACGTCATAAAAATTATTAGTATGAAAAGAGTTGCAGATAGAAAATGGGATGCCTTTATATTTACTTAGTACATTTGGATACTATATATTTTTGGAGTTTTGTTTTTGCACTCATTGATACAATTGCATTTCCCTACTTTAAAACCTCTCAGGCCATTAAATCAACTCTTATCATATAGAAAACGTAGTTGGATTAATTGTACAAATACTCTATATGGCTGCCCAACCATATAGTGTATTATATGCCAAAATACACATGTGATTAATCTTTCATCATGTGTGTATATGAATCAATCATGGATAAAAACATGTAAGATGTTTAATATTAATTGTATACTGTATATAATTTCACTAGATTTTCCATCACTAATGTCAATTTGTTAGCTGTTACAGAGAATGACTGAAGTACAAACAAATACGTTCCATACATATGGGGAAATGCTTCCATTCAACCTTTTAGTTTCTTTTTGGTCAAAGAAACAAGTGCAATTTTCACTCCTTTTCTAAAGCATAAAATAATATAGCAACTGTGAGTGGCAGAACAATTTTTGCACAAAAGGGTCATGAAGTACACACAAGTGAGAGAGAAAACAAAAAACCAAGGTACTCTCAGCAATACACCTCGAATTATTAGATGCCTACCAACAATGTCCCAGTGGTAGCAAGCTGAGGAGGAGGCTCCAGGAAAGAAAACTGAACACTTTGGCACTCTAGACATCAGAGTAAATAATGCATTAGTGTTTCATGGTGACAGAATTGGTGAAAATGGAGTGGGTCATACCAGTCATTCTGGCAAGTTAATGCCTAGAAGCTTCATCTATGATGAAAAGGTGTCCAAGTTTCCCTTTCCTTCTGATGATGAATCTGAATCCTAGATTCACCATTGGTATCACCCGCAACCTTTCCTTCACGTGCACTTTCGCTGCTGAAAATGTCACCTACAAATGCTTTACCCATGTTTGTTTCTAGTTTATCAACTGGACTAGAAAATGTAGGTCCAAAATACAGTTTAACCCAAACACTTATGAGTCTGGTATCCAGTTTCATCCACCTGCATCTGAAAAAATATGTTCGCTCTCAGAATTTTGTAGGTTCTCCAGGCACGTCTACAAAATGCTTCCACCTGACGTTACCAAAGGATCACCCTGGATACCTTTCTAGAAATGTTGTAGGTCCTCCAGGGTGACTCTAATGTAAGTTGATAATTTTGACAAAGTTCATGCTATATATTATGCATGGTTTCCTATCATAAGTTCAGAAATGTATTCCCTATATATGTGGTGGGAGGGTCTACTGTAACTATAACACTAAATATGTCATTAGAAAACTTGTTGGTAGTTTTTTGTTATTTCTTTTTTAAAAGATATTCCCCATTACCATTATTGGTACTGTAGTGAATGGGGAACTTTAATACTTCCTCCTGTTGCAACACAAAGAGCCTTAAAGAGTCAGACCAGATATAAAGTATCTGATTCTTGCTCACAAGTAACCCGTTTTCCCCTCCTAGCTTCCAGTTCCATACTTTCAGGATCACTCAAGGGCTCAACTACAACACCTCCAGAGCATTGAATTCAATTAAAATCCTATCTCTGCCCTGTGATATTAACACTTTCTCCCTCCCTCCCTCCCTCCCTCCCTCCCTCCCTCCCTCCCCTCCCTCCCTCCCTCCCTCCCTCCCTCCCTCACACACACACACACACACACACACAAATATATATTTAAATGAACTCTGTTGATATACTGGGACATTTTAAAATAATGTTTGTATAATTATTTTCTTATAGTAAAATGAAATATTAGGATCTAGAAAAATATTTTAATAGTAGCAATAATAAAGTTTTGAACAATGCAATATTTCTAAGTGAGCTCTCATCCTCTGGAGATCATCATAGATTTAAAAATTTAAGTTTTTTTCAGACTCCAGTGAAGCATGATCAAAAAAGATAGGGCAA
Source organism: Anolis apletophallus (assembly GCA_030556195.1). Classification (NCBI taxonomy): domain Eukaryota; kingdom Metazoa; phylum Chordata; class Lepidosauria; order Squamata; family Anolidae; genus Anolis; species Anolis apletophallus. The sequence goes on along the minus strand of JARBWK010000007.1, from coordinate 75,838,741 downwards.
AGTGGAAATTGAAAGTTCCTTTAGCCAACATAGTCACAATAAAAATAAGGATTTTTTTCTGCTGTCTTTACCTGTAAATTGCACTGTCCTGTTTACTGATAATGGCTTTTAAATCAGTGAGCTGGAGAAAACGATCATGGAAATAATGGAGGTGCAATATGCACACAAGTAAGAAGGAGGTTGGGATAAAGATGCGGGTAAACAATTCTCCGACAGAAAATTGTTCTAAGCCAAGATCCCTTAGCCTGAAAGAGAAAACGACGAAGAAACAACTAATTTAACTGCTCAAAATGCATTTGACAGTGATTCACATTTGACAGTGCATACTCTTAATAGTATTTATTATTTTTATTTATTTTATTATTTCGATTTGTATACCGTCCTTTCCATCTGGCTCAGGACGGTTACAGCATATCGAACTACATCAGAAAACATATCAACAACCAACAAAGCACATAAAACAAGGCAATAAAACTGACTTAACAATATTCCACTAATACCAAGAGTGGTCACAGACTGAATGCACGCCGGAACAGTGCTGTTGTATGTAATGATCCACTCTTGCGAAACGAACAGGTTAACTTTAAGGAATGATACAGTTTTGGGAATCATAGTAGTTTCTTAGATAGTCATGAAAATGTGGACAATCATCTGCTTTTCTGTGTAAATGCCCTGCCCAGAGAACACCAGAAAAAGCCATTCATAACTAGGTTATTTACATACAATTAACATCTATGAAGCCTTCGCAGAACAACCGTTTAGGAGCTTCTAGAACTTTGGAAAAGTTCTACCCTTTTTTAAAGAGAGAAAAACATTGGTAGGAAACTTGTCATCATTCTTCATGGTTTCTCTCTGTGTAGCTACTCTGTGCAGCTACACAGCTACACATACAAAGTTTTCCAAGCTTACCTACATGGAGGCATTAATCTGAAGTAGCAGAAAATACTCACTGTTCATCATTCATCCCTGTAGCGTTTCTCCACAGTATTGGGGATGAGTCAAACTGATACGTGTATATGAGAACAAGCACTAGCATAGTGTAGACCACCACTGACATCCAAAAATATTTCAGAATTCGACGCCACCATTCATAGTGCACCTGACAACCAAACAATATATTTTCAAACATTTGGTTTTCTGTAGATATTGTTTTATTAAGTTCAGTGTACACATCATTTCAGCATTATTTCAGCAGTGCACACATTATTTCAGCATATATTTGTCAAGTTGCCCTGAAGTGTTTTCAATTACTGCTTTCCCAGCAGTACATAAAATCATTAAACACACAGCTGTGACTACTGAAAGCAAAGTGAGGGCACCCCCCCCCCCCAATTATTTTATGGGATTGGGAAAAAGGTAGATCCCATATTAGAAGTCATGAAGGATATTAAATAAAATATTGACACTACAAATGGTCTCAACCAATATGGTTAAAGACTTATTAACAGCAAACAATACTGAAGCTGAATCTATATGAGTTACCAGAAATACAAGGCTGTGTGATATGGGAACACCATGGCCCCATCTACACTAACAATTCAATGCAATTTCAAACTTGTATTGAAGAAAATGGTTTCACTGTGCAGATGATTAAATAGGAAACCCTGGAACCAGTTTGAGGCCCTGATGGTCACTACACAAACCACTGATACACATAAAGGGTTTTCTTTCATACTCTTGTGGGAGTTTGTTGTCTGGTCATAGCAGTTTAAAGCTAGATCCGAACTGAATTGCATGGTCAGTGTATATTACCCATGATAGTTACCCTATATCACCATGTCACCTAACAAGCAATGCTACTGCTCTTGGTGAACTGATGACAGCAATAATAAAAAAGAAGCCACCCATCAATAACATGTCAACATGGTCCTGTGGTGCTTCTTTTCTAACAAGAACATTCCACTGTCATCCATGCCTTGGATTCTTTGAGGCTGGATTACTGCAGTGCACAATTTGTGAGGTTGCCTGAAAAGATTGTTTGGAAGCATGAGTTGTTCCAAAGTCACAAAGATTATGCCCAACACTGGCTGAATTTAGGATATGAGAAAATTCAAAGAGCTGGTTAATCATCTTTGAACTTTCAATATGGCATATTTCACAAAATATAAGGCACCACTGAATGTAAGGTGTACCTCGTTTTTTAAGCAATAGTTTTCTTAGAATATTTTTAGAATTTCCTCAGAATGCACAATGTGGCTTTGTAATGCAATCTTTTTTGTGGAGGGAGGAGGAAGTATGAAGAATCCATCTTGCCTGCATGAGTCTATTTTACTGAGACTATGGGCCCATTGGGGAGGTAATGGAAGTGGTGTTTAGCTCAGTCAGATGGTAAACAGCAGTTTGGCAGAGGCTGAGAACAAAATGTTGCGGGCTAACAGAGCCATTTGGGGCTGGGGCGCTTCCCTTTCTCTCAGAGATAAAACAGTTTAAAAAGAAAAGAAAATCCCCAAACTGACAAACCTAAGGTGCACCCTGCTTTTGAAGTCCCTTAAGTGGAAGAAGTGTACTTTACATTCAATGAAATACGGTATTCCACCCCCGCCCCCGCCCTGGGGTGATATGAAGACATGTTTTACTTAGAGATGCTTCTTTTCAAGACAAGGAACTGTTTTTATCTGTAAATGCAATAAAAGATCTTAGACTGTGCCATAAAGATAATATATCCACTGTTTATGTTTTTACTACTGTACATCCACAGTCAGAACATCTTAAGTGCTGTAGATATGCATGAACATGCATTTTATAGTCATCAATTTCAAGAAAAAAGAAGTTTGAAAATATTATCTGCATGTATTAATGTATATACTCAAATCCTATTTTAAAAAGTGTGACTCTGGGGTTCCAACTAAAACTGGGGAACTGTCTCTTCAGAAACAACTATTTATTTCTAAATAAGTCACAGCCTGTCTCCCTTCCACCCCACTCCCAGTTTAGCATTCTTTTAGAGTCCGGTTTTTCAAATCGTAACTCATCTTCAACGTACTTCTGATCCCCACCACCACCCACATTTTGCTGGTCTGTGCAGAACCTGCAAGATCCCTATGGAAGAAAATTGGCTCTCAATTTCTTCATTACCAAAGTACACTAAAAATGCACTGGTAGCCTAAACTATGCTTCCTGTAAGACACAATTACACATATATCTTAGTTAGTTGGATATTAACAACGTTTTGAGCATCAAATTTCGTATTACTTACCTGATATAGGACTACACAGAACAGGAAGAGCATCATATAGATGATTTTATACATGACAATTTTTCCTTCAAAGCTGACAAAGAAGAACATTCCTCCACAGACATATATCCAGTATTTAACGAACATAGCCATCACTAGATTTCCCAAGACCTTCATTACATCTTCTTCTTCCTCTTCAGATTCCTCCTCCTCCTCTGCCTCTTCCACCTCCTCTTCCTCTTTTGGAGATTCCTCATCCTCTTTTTGAGACTCTTCTGTAAATTAAAAAAAAAGAGATCTCTCTACCATAGTTTACAGGTCTTATACCAATGATAAGAAGACAAGAAGTAGTCCATAGTGCAATGACGTTGGATAGGTTATCTGCCACATGGTATTGCCATATTGTGTAGCTGACATCCAACATTACCACCTCACTACAAGTTAAAGTAATAAAGAAACGGAGGTGTTTCATATTTAGCTAAGGGAACCTGTTGTGATGAGAAAGAAGGAAAAGGGGAGAAGATGAGTAACAACCTTGACAATAATGCAGTCAGCAATAGTCTGTATCTACACACATGAATACACACCTGGCCTTCTACAATAGTTTGTGACTTAGCTCACCTCTCCGAATTGTCTTCTCTTTATATTGCTTAAATCCTTTACATCTGTGCTTTCATCCATGATTTAATTCCTTGACTTGGGGAGTGTTTTTAACCTTAATGTCAATCAACTCAAACTGTGAAAGTGTTGTGTGTATTCTAGGTGTCTGTAATTTGGCTTACTTTTTATTGATTTTGGCTGCTTTTACATTTCTAACAATTAGACTGAGGATAAGAGCTGCAACACAGCAGCTTATATTGTTAACAAATATAATTTGGAGTGTGATGCAGGTGTCTGGTTAATGGTATCAGGATATTAATAAACACATAAAATAGCTATGTATTTCAGATGTACAGCTTCCATAGCCTGTGCACAAATCCCAGAAGACCCTGGTCCCAGAATACAAATTTCATAATGTGTTTGTGCCTCTGATTCTTCCTCCCTAAATGGAGCATTTTATAATGATTTCTACAGAAAATTATTTTGTTAGTATGGAGCAAATTATCTGTGAAGATGATCTTAAATCCCATTTCTGTCTCTTAATCTGTTAATTCTTCCACTTCTGGGAGATATTTTATCTGTTTGTCACAAGATGTTAACCGTACAGTACTATATGGGTCCTATGCTGGACAAAAGGCAGTATATAAGTTAAACAAAGCAAAGCAAACAAATATAACTTCTCCCTTTAGGCTAACAAGGAATTATTTATGAGGACCTTATAGGTACCATCTTATCAATCATTCATTTATACATTTATCCAATGATGGGTCTGTCCAACATACATTTTGCAAACTTGTCAACAAGAAAATTGGAGGAAGACACTGAAATGAATTAAATTGAATCATTTATTTACCCTTTTCTTCACTGCCTTCCTCTTCAACTTTGACTTCTGATAAGACAGCTTCCTTTAACCGCAAAGCTTTCTGCTCAGTAAGATGCTGTCGAAGCAGTAGCCAGAAAGTAATTGCAAACAGGATCTACAAAAAGAAATGGAAACAAGAAAGAAAAAAAGTCAAAGTAACAACTATACTATTTGATTTGATCGCCCAGGATATAAATATTATGAGTGGTGTTGAAAGAACTCAGGATGAAGTCAAAGCATGATACTTAAAATGAAGTTGAATTATGATAATTACAGGTAGTACGAGATTCACAACAGGCTAAAATGACAGTGACATGCTATAGGTGATAGCAATGATTGAATTCACTTTCACAAGTGATGCTGGTAATCTCAGATAGCTCAGATAAATTCACAGATAATAATACAATCAACAACAACAAGTTGTGATGGCTAAACAGAACCTTCAGTTTCAGAAGGAGTGTGCAACTGAATTCTGTTTGTAGTGAAATCATAGAATGAGGCTGTTGCTGTCCAGCCCTATTTGTAGGCTTTTTGCGGATCTGTTTCTCCTTGTTGCCTACAATGCACATCACTGTCATGGATCATTCTTGGTTCCCACTTTTATAACAATTTTTTTTATCAAGTTTTGATGGCAACTGGAGAGGCAAGCATCTAAGATATTAAATGACTGTATATCACTTTTCCTCTCAGTACAGCCATGATACTATTGTGGATAATCAGAAAGTAGATATGATGGGCAGCCAAAGAGTCTCATTTTCAAAAGGAAGGTTTGCCATTGATATTGTTATTTGGCATTAAATAACAAAAGTCCAGGTCATCCACTGCTTTGCTCAGATCTTGCAAACTCAGGGCAGTGGTGGCTTCCTTGACCGATATCAATCTAGATGCAGTATAGTCTCTTTTCTTACTGCTTTTCAGTTTAGCAAGTATTGTGGTAATTTCCAATGGATGTCATCTCATAATATATCCAAAGTACAACAGCTAAAGTTTAGCCATCTTCACTTCTACTGAGAATTCAGGCTTGATTTGCCCTAGGGCCCATTAATTTGCCTTTTAAACAATCTGCAGTATCTCCAATATCTCGAACTAGCTGATTTTCATGCACCTCCAGACAGGAGGGACCAACTGGATGGCCTGAGGGGAGCAGTTGAATCCCCCTGCGAAAGACGAGTTGGTTCTGGCTGAAGTTCCTGCCAGCCGGCAGAGGGGAGGGGCCTAAGGAACCTTCCGGCAGGTAGCAGGAAGGGGTGAAGAGGGGAATTTTGGGTTTATCTCTTAGGTGGTCCCCCAAAGTATCTTGCTTAGGGCTTTCCTTGGGGAGTTGCCTCTCTCCTATGGGGCTTTATGGTCTGGGGGAGTCTCCCAGAGATGATCTTCCAGCAATGACCAACCAGGACAGCAAGCCGTCAATGTGGAATGCCCTTGGGGTAGGTGTTTCACCCAGTTGTTTGGCAGGTGGTCCCAGAAAGATACCTGGCCTCACACCATTACCCATGTCACAGTGCTACCCCCATAACTAGTCAATTAGCTCAATTACCAGTTTCTAATTAGGTCAATAAATGGCCCATTTATTTCTCCACATCTTGTGTCTAGCCTCTTTATTTTGCTGTGGGATTCAACTTCCTGTTATTTTTCTTCACAAACATAAAAATAAAAAATACGATGGCCTAAATATTTAAGACTTTGACATTTAACAATATTTCTTTATTCTTGGAAGGTTTCATATTTTTCCTTCATGGCTGAATTTCAAAGTCTTCATCTTCTCATTTTTAAACTACAGTTCCCATTTTGGTTCATAACTGAAGAAGAAATCTTTAATTTCAACATCTTCATTACCCACTATAAAGTTCTGTAAATCACCTGTGATTATTATTTTTATCTTCTTTATTCAACTGTTCCCCTGTATTTGCACTTTCGTCCTTAACTTTCATCAGTAGTTGTTCCAAACTTTTGTTATTTTCTGCAAGTGGTATGCATATCTTAAATTGTCGATAAATTATGATAAAGGCGATAAAAGGCAGCCTTGCCAATCTGTGCTTCTCCCAATTCATTTCCTATTTTGAGTCTTCTTTTTCTTTTACCTATATAGATTCGTATCAAGTGTGCTTTTAATTTCAATATATTTCCAGAATGCACTGCTTTCCACAAAAGCAACTCATTTTTATTGTCATTATACAATTTGAAAAACACAATAGAATAATTATGGTTATTTTATCTCTTTGCTTCTGTTGAAGGTAAAATTAAATCTATGTGTAAAATTAAATCTATGTGTAAGACCTATTTAATATCAGGTCTAATATATCTAGAAGATGTTCTTTTATTATAATGTGTACATTCATCTCCTTTGTCCATACTTTAATTTAATGTTTCTGATAGCCCCTAGTGTTAGATAAGACATTTTACAAAGCACCTAATCAAAGTTTATGGCAAAATTGCTGGCTATATACTAAAGTAGTTAAATCCTTGGGGAGAACTTTATAGCATCAATGAGAGAAAGCATGAAGCAGATCCAAAAGAACCTCTGGACCATTTAATCTGTTTCGAGAGCACTAATGCTACCTTTGAGATGAGATAATATAGTCTTTGCTCATTTTCACATTCATTATAAATTAAGGAGTAGCCAGCAGGGAGTAAGAAACACAGAATATACTTTGGGAGAGAATTTAGCACATCTAATGAAGGCACTCATGCTCAGGCCAGTGAAATAAAAGGAAATAACATTTACATTTTCTTGATGGGATCCATGAAACAGGTTGTTATTTTTGTGCCTATAACCTTTCAAGAAGTCTTCTGAACCTCTTCAAAGCACATAACCTACTGGAACTAGGAGTATTGGCCTTTCCACACAGCCATATAAGACCGCTCTTAGTCCCCTTCGGGGTTGAGAAGGGCGGCATATAAATATTGTGAAATAAATAAAAATATAACTCAGAACATCAAGGCAGAAAATCCCACAATATCAGCTTTGAATTGGGTTATTTGAGTCTATATTGCCATATATTCCAGTTCAAAGCAGATAATGTGGGATTTTATTCAGCTATGTGGAAGGGGCCTGAGTGGAAAATAGAATTAGAGCATTGAGAGAATGGCCAAAAGAGGATAGAATAAGTGGGGGAAATTGTAATTATTCAAATCCACAGCACTTTGTGAGCAGTAAACATACTACAGAGATTTGAACCTTAGCCTCCAGTCATAATCCAATGCTCAAACTACTAAACCTCCTGGCCTTATATAATAACATATTAAAATATTAAATCAATAAAACCAGAGAGTAGAAATGACTAGCAGACAACTCCTGCACTAATAGGATCACCAGATTTTTTTATTTAAAAAAGCAAGAACAGCAGAAAAACCACCTGCAAAATTTGTTATGTTGTTTGCTACACACAAAACACTCCAAGGCTTGCTGTTGTGAATGTGGCTGTAGCTCACTCTTCCCATTCAAACTGGATAGAAAAATGTCCAGCTGGAGAAGAGAATCCAACAATACCCCTAGGGGTCAGCAGGTATGTGTGTTGTGTTGGAGAGCTACAATCTTATTTATGTATTTACTTACTTATTTATTTACTCCACCCTGAGGGGGACTCAAGGCAGCTTACCTTTGGCAGCTATTAGATGCCTTCATAAAACAATATACGACTTAAACATGCATTAAAACATTTAAACCATATCAAAAAATACCTTCACTATTAACCATGTCATCCGAAGTCATAGTCTGAGCCGTTCCTATGGTCATCATTACACATAATTCCATATTTATCTATCTATTATCTGTCTACTATCTCTTATTTATTAACCCTAATGGGCTTGACATTGTAAGTCAATCTTTTGCTGAGCAAACAATTGCACTCTATTTTTCCATTATTCATTTGCCCCTCTCACAACTATGCCATTCTAATGTATGCTTCCATTGGGGGCTAGATTTCACTGTTGTCCTACTTTGAAAATACACAGACACTAGACTAGTTACCAAAAGCCATTTGATGCATTTCTTTCAATCATAATGCTTTTTTCTTCTTGAGTATTTATAACTTATTCTAATCTATTACAAAGAGAATCACTTCGTGCCATAAGATGTTCTAATGACTTCAATATTGTGTTAAAAGTGTAGAATTAAGTCCTGTGCTAATCTTTAAAATTTATCCCATTACTGGAAAAAAATTCACAAATTAGTATCAATTCCAACAAACACTGCTTTGAAATCCTTCTTCTTTTGAGAGTTCTTGCAATGTTAATGTACAATCTTACATGAACCCCAATGAACTGAACCAATTCATTGCCAAAATGAAGCTTGTTTTTAAAACACTGCTTACCTTTGAGGCTAATTCTGTAGGAGGTTTTCGCTCTAGAAAATCTGAAACTTCTGGAAGTTCATGATTATTCAGTTTAATGCTCCATATATATTGTAATGTTAGTAACAGATTTCCATATACCACCATAAAAGGCGAACTGATCATAGCATATTTCCTTCTATCACGGAGCATCCAAAGTATACAGGACCATATCAACAGCACAAATGTTAACCAACTGTGGTAAGTAATACTCCAAGCCTCAAAAGAAAAGAAAAAGAAGAGTTACATTTACTACCACAACGTGAGAAAGCATATGGTTTCATCTTCTCATAAAATGCTTCAGGTTATATTTTGGAATTGTATATGGACTTCCAGCCATTCAACTTCTATTAGGTTTTTAAAAAAAAAATGTAGGAAGGTTCAATTTATAATAGTGATATCACAAAGCTTGTTGAAACATTTTTTCGAGGGTGTGCAACACTTTACACTATTTTCTGATACGTTCTACATTTGGGCCATGGTTTTCTGCTCCAAAGAACAAATCAAAACTATAACAGGTATTAAACATATGGGATTTACTTGGATTCTTAGAACAATAATATTTTTAGCTTCTTCACAATAAATGTAAACAATTTCTCTAATCACCCACCCAGTATTAAACAAACACTGAGCAAAGCAGTCTTATGGCATATATACATGTATGGTCACACACAAGCACTCAGTATATATATTATCAATTTATATCTGCTAAAGCTCAAGTTCTCCCAATATTCCAAGGAGCACTACACACACACACACACCAAAATATTTTATACCGCCTTTCAGTGACTGAACAAAAAGAGCATAATATGAGGAAAATATTTGCAAGCATGTATCACTTGTGCTATCAAGCAAGAAATTACACATTTAAATAATAATGATAATTAAGTACCTTGATTACAAAACTCTCCCAGTTCTGCGATAAACCAATAATTAACAGACTATTCAACCTACCATCATAGCGATCAAAGCACACACATAGCTTTGCTTCATGATAAAATGGAAAACGGTGACCATAGCATGAACTTTGGAATTTTTCTCTTGTTCAGTATTTTCTTCTTCCTCAGCCTCTTCTTGTTCTTCTTCTTCCTCTTTTGTTTCTAAAAGAATAAAACAAATGGTATTGATGGGCAAAATCCCATAAATATTGGCTGGATGCAAAGGTTCACTGTTCAAATCACCTCTGGAACCAACTCAGGCTCAAAACTGGAAATGCACAGATGAGTCTACTTCTGGAGAGTGTACATGTTCATTCATAATTCCATGTTCTAACAGAGGGTGGATACGTGGGATTCTTGAAACAGTACTCTGCAGATAGAATGATTTAAGAAAGGTACTTTGGTACCTTTACTAGTATAATAAATCATACAAGCAGTTGTGTTTTCTCAGAGAATGTAAGTTGTGTACATTCCCTAGCACAGCTAATGCTTTTTGCAAGTACAAGCACATAGTTATGTTTCACCATATTAACAGTGAAAGACCACACTCTGCTTGTGAGCTAAGTTCAAAGCCTTTGTGCAGTTGCTTGTGCAACTGTGTGGGATCTTGGCCTCCATGTTTTTCCTCTTTCTTCACTGCAAGAAAATCAATATCAACTACGAAGTTATTGTAACTCAAGTGTCAAACATTGCAACGTGTAATAAAACATATAAAACTTTCATAACAGTCTCATATCCCAAGAAACTTCAGGAAAGAACATAAAAAACAGAAGCCAAGGTTTCTCTCCATGATGCAACTTAGAAGAGTGACACATGGAGCAAGGTATTTTAAACCACAATAGCAAGGTTATAAGTGATTGCTCAGGTAGAATACTTTACTAAGTTTCTTTGCTAGTATGTAAAAAAGAGGAAAGGAACATTAGTTTTGTGTTCTAAAAACTTGATTTTGGCTTTAGCATTTTTGGCTTAATTTTTAACTGAATGCAGCTTTAAACATGGTTGACTGGTTGTATGAACAAACATACATTCCATCATATGATCTCAGAAACTGCTTTGAACCTATAGCTTCACAAAATAACGAATGGCCTATTAAAAGAACAGTTATGTAAAATTAACAGGAAAATGTATTCCAAAACAATTTGTGTGACTACCTAAGTCATCCACTGTTGGGTCCCATCTGTAGTGTGGTCTTGAGTATATGTCTGCATTGGCAGGCCCATTCTCTATGGGACGTAAAGGGTGTATGTTCTGATAATCAAGAGGTGTGCCATTCACTGTCACCAGTAGAATCTGTTGAAGGTTAGAGAAGGCAAATACTTTTTATAAGACACTATGCTAAAGAATTTACATTTTTTAATATCAGCAGAAGTTCAAGTCCTTTTTTTATTTACTCATCATATAGCTTATGAATTTAGAAGAACAAATACATCTCACACATAAAATGCATGTTGAAATGAAAAAGTCAAACTAGTTTAATATCAAATCAACACATTTAATTGGAAATAAATTCTGCTAAAATCAATTAATGTTATTTGCAAATAATTCTGTTCTTTCTTTTTTTTAAAGCTATTTGCTCAAAGTTTTAATATGAGTCAAGACCACAGCAAGAATCTAACACATTTTCTTCTGAATTTCTCCATATATCTGTACCTATAAAGTGAGTGTACACATACTGGCTCCAGGATCAGAAGAACCTTATACTGGATACTTGCATCTTCTTGGCCACATTGGGAAACAGGATGTTAAATGTGGGAGCTTTTGATCTGTTTCAGCATGGCTCCTCTCAAGCTGCCTTCTGGTCATTGCCACTTTTATTTTAAAACTAGCTTGGGGACGTGGCGCTTCCCGGGTTATTTGAGAAAGCCATTGTGTGCCAAGGTTGGTCTTTATCAGTTATTTATGTGGCTTGCAGTGGACTCCAGAAGTTAGTGAAGGTACTGCGAGTCCCATCGTCCATGTTCCATCCTTCTCCAAAATGCACCAAGATGATGAGTGGGTCATGGGGGCTCTGTGTGCCAAGTTTGGTCTTGATCAGTCATTAGATGAGGTTGGCAGCAGTCTCATGAAGTGGGTGGAGGTACTACAAGTCCCATCATCTGTGGTCCATCCTCCTCCAAACTGCACCAGGATGTAGAGTAGGTCATGAGGGCTGTGTGTACCAAGTTTGGTCTTTATTGGTGATTGGATGAGGGTCGCATTGTTTTCAGGAAGTGAGTGAAGGTACTACAAGTTCCATCATCCATGGCCCATCCTCCTTCAAATTGCAGCAAGATGTAGAGTGGGTCATGGGGGCTCTGTGTGCCAAGTTTGGTCTTGATTAGTCATTGGATGAAGGTTGCAGCGGTCTCGGGAAGTGAGTAGAGGTACTTCAACTCCCATCATCCATGGTCCATTCTCCTTCAAACTGCAGCAGGATGTAGAGTGGGTCATGGTGGCTCTGTGTGCCAAGTTTGGTCTTTATTGGTGATTGGATGAGGGTTGTATTGTTTTCAGGAAGTGAGTGAAGGTACTGCAAGTCCCATCATCCATGGTCCATCCTCCTTCAAACTGCAGTAGGATGTAGAGTGGGTCATGAGCACTCTGTGTGGCAAGTTTGGGTCTGGTCTGTGATTTGTAGGGGCTACAGTGTTCTGTGGGAATTGAATCAGGTGACAGTACTGCAAATCCCATCATTTGTGGCTCATCCTGCCGTAAACCACACCAGGTTATAAAGTGGGCCATTGGGTCTCTGTGTGCCAAGTGTGGTCTTGAGCCATCATTGGTGTGGGCCACAGTGCTCTAAGCAAGTGAGTTAAAGTACTGCAAGTCCCGTCATCCATGGTCCATCCTCCCTCAAACTGCACCAGGATGTAGAGTGGGTCTGTCTTAGTTAGTCCTTGGATGAGAGACCATCAATGAATACTAGGTGCTATAGGCTGTATTTCAAAGGAAATAACTGGCAAAACACTTCTGAGTATTACTTGCCCAAGAAAAACCCATTAAATCCATAGTCATGAATCAGACACCATTTAGTAGGCTAAAAGAAGACATTTTATGTCATTGGGGGAATGGGGGCATGGAGTATATCAGAGTGGGTGCAGCCCATCAGGATTCAGAAAATTACTCATCCCTGATTTAGGCATTTGAAGACAATCACCAGTATTTAAACTGCACTGGCCATCTATTAAGCTTAAATATTGTGATCACTTAACTCCTGTAAGCAGATGAGCAGGTGCATTTGATATTAACTGAAGCCTCTGAACTATTTTCAGAGGAGAGCTCACAAAGCATATACTACAGCAGTCTATATGAAGTTGGATATGAGAATCAATGATTGTTGAGTTTTCTGAAGATGTTAGCAAACCAGCTGACCTTGCAAAAAAGACACCTCTAGCAATTAGTGTCATTTATGCCTCCACAGAAAGCAGTTTCTTCTTCGAGAGCTCTGTGAATGCACACTTATGAAGTCTGCGCGCCAGCGCGGGCTTCCCAACGGAAACTTTCCCAGTTTGAAAAGTTTTGGCGGTAGCTCCGCCCAGCCAGCCCGGAGGGCATAAAAGGCGCCTCCATGCGCGCCCACCCCATTCCTTTGTTTTCCGCCACTTGGGCAACATCGGAAATACGGCTGGTTGTGTGAGCATAGCATGTCCACAACCAGCTTCAAAAGGTGTTTATCCTGCGGTAGCAAGATCCCGGATTGCGACGGTCACTCGAAGTGCCTTCGGTGTCTCGGGGAGGGACACGTCGTCTCGACCTGCCGACACTGCCAGGCCTTCTCGTCGAACACCAGGCGAGCGAGAGCCCGCAGGCTTCAGGCCTACCTGACGGAGCGCGCTCTCTGCCCTCCGGAGATGGCGACGGCTGTCCCATCTGCCTCCTTGGGGTCCGGGGCGGCTGCTCCGGCCCCATCCGTGTCGACCGCTCACCCGGCCGGGAAGAAGCGCCCACGGAAGGAGAAGAACGCCTCTGTCTCCTCGAAGACTTCGGCGTCGAAGAGGCCCTGCACCGTAACCACCGAAACGGTCCAGCTGCCTCCACCTCGAAGAGCTTCGACAAGCTCGATGGCGTCGGGCCTCTCCCAGAGGTCGGCCATCTCGAGGACTCCCTCTGATCGGGCTATGGAGATAGCTTTCCGGAGGTCGAGCGAGGAAGCCCGTAGAGCCCAGACCAGAGGCCTGGTTCCTGTGACTCCGGGCAAGTCTCTGGAGGCCGCAGCCTCGAGACCTCCATCGCCGAAGAGGCGCAGGACTTTGACGTCATCGTCTTCAGTCTCCTGCCCCGACTCGTCGCCTATCCCTGTTCTCGCTGTGGAGACAGGGGTAGAGCACCACGTGTCTCCGGAGGACTCTGTACAGACCGTCGTCCGAATCCCACCCGGACAGACCTCGGTCCGACAGCTGTTTGTCACCTCGCCAGACAAGGGCAGACAAACAACAAGGCTCTCCTTGGCCCCGGCCGAGCGAAACCTCCCTCCGGCGATGCCTGCGGCCTCCTCAACCTCGAGGTTGCCGCCTCAGACACAACCCCCGGCGAACCAGGAGACGGTTCGGCCTTGGTCGGGTGACGAGATGGAGGATGGCGAGGTCCTCGATCGACGAGATCAGGCTCCATCCTATCCCTCAACTTGGACAGGTCCCCTTCTCTGGCAGGAGAGGTGGAACCTTCGTCCTCACCGACCGACAATGTGAGAGCCTTCGGTGAACAGGTCGGCCGGATGGCAAGATCTCTGGGGATGCAACCCTACGTCCCTGCGAGAGCCAGCGCCTGCCCCGTGTTCAGCAGGGTGCAGGTAGAGGATGCGGCCCAACCGCACCTCCCCATGCTGGAGCCACTAGAAGAAGTGGTCAAGGCCTCATGGACAACTCCATCGACCATCCCTCCTACGTCCGGGCGTATCGAGGCATGGTATAAAATAGACGAAAGAGAGAGGAGCTGGCTACACGATCACCCGACCCCCAACTCGATGATCGTCACCTCCTCCCAATCTTCCGCCCGAGAATCCGCAACCCCCTCAGACCAGGAGGGAAAGCGGTTCGACGCAGTTGGCCGGAAGATTTACAAGGCCGGACTCTTGCTGACCAAGATGGCCAATTATGGGGCGTGCATGGGAGCCTATCACCAGATCCTGTGGGAAAGGGCTCAACCCTTTTTCCAGGATCTCTCCCAAGAGCAGCAAACCGCTCTTCTTTCCATCTCCCAGGAGGCACAATCGCTGGCACACCACCAAATCCTGATGGCCCGACATACGGGGGACACCTCAGGAAAGCTGCTGGCCCACGGTGTCGCCATTCGACGACACGCGTGGCTGAAGTCCTCAGGTCTCTCGTCCAACTCGAAGAAGACGATCGAGGATCTTCCGTTCGATGCCCAGGGACTGTTCTTTGCGGGCACGGACGAGAGGTTGAAGGCCACTCACGACTTCCGAGTCCTGACGGCCAAGCTGGATCGGCCCCAATCTCAACCAAGGCCGAGGTACTACCAGCGGGCTAAGTTTCAGCCCAGGCAGCAGTACCGCCAAGCTCCACGGCCCTACTCGGCCCCTCAGCAGCAACAGCAGCAACAACAACAACCAAGGCAGCAACAACAGGCCAACCGACCCCGCCAAGGGGGAAAGTCGAGGCCCCGCCATAGCAATGGCAATGGACAGTCCAACCGCCGCGTTTGACGGGGCGCTGGACGACACCGCCTTGTCGCAAAGTACCGCTGCCACCACCATGCCTCCTCCCATCCTTCGACCTCCACCACCACACCCGCCATTCGGAGACCGCCTGGCCCGCTACATCGATGCCTGGCGACGCATCACCTCAGATGCATGGGTTCTCCGGATTGTCGAAGACGGCTATGCCTTGGAGTTCGACGAGCTTCCGCCAACGGGGTTCATCGTCGAGACAGAGCCGTCCAGGGTGATCTTGGAGGAGGTCGACGCGTTGCTTCAAAAGGGAGCGATTTCACAGCTCCCCCAGAGCAAGGAAAGAGGGGCATACTTCTCACGGTATTTCACCGTACCGAAGCCAGACGGTTCCCTGCGACCCATCCTGGACCTCAGAGACTTAAACGCGTACGTTTCGCCGAGGAAATTCAGGATGGTGTCAGTGTCGTCCATTCTCCCGCTGCTCCGGAGAGGAGACCACTTCGCCTCAATAGATCTTCGGGATGCGTACTTCCACATCTCGATCAGGCCTACCCATCGACGCTTCCTCAGCTTCAAGGTGGCGGGAAGGGCGTACCAGTTCAACGTCCTTCCCTTCGGCCTCGGGACAGCTCCCCGGACATTCTCCAAGTGCATGTCGGTCGTGGCTGCGCACTTGAGAAGGCAGAAAATCCGGATTTTCCCGTACCTGGACGACTGGCTGCTGGCGGCCCAGTCACCAGGCTTGCTGCATCAACAGGTCTCAACGGCACTTCAATTACTCTCGTCCTTAGGCCTGAGACTCAACGAGGAAAAATCCCAGCTCACCCCGTCCCAATCCATAAAGTTCATCGGGACGATTTTCGACTCCGTCGATCAGCTCGCCTATCTGCCAGATGTCAGATTCCAGGCTCTTCGACGGGAAGTCAACGCCTGCACCGGGCCCTGCATCTCAGCAAAGCAGATCCAGGTCACGCTCGGCCACATGGCGTCCACAGTGTCAGTCACTCCGCTGGCAAGGCTCCGATTCCGGCCGCTACAGCGCTGGTTTCTCGACCACTTCGATCCGGTCAGAGAACACCACTCAAAAAGACTCTCTCCCGAGAACAGTCAAGGACTCTCTCCGATGGTGGAGGTCGAGAACAACGTCTGCAGAGGGGTGCCTTTCCACACGTTGACCCCGTCCATCACGCTGACGACCGACGCCTCGATGCTGGCTTGGGGAGGCCACATGAACAACTTGTCGATCAACGGCCAATGGTCGGCGGTGGAGAAGCTCCACCACATCAACTACCTCGAACTCCTGGCCATAGCCAAGACTCTTCAGGCCTCCCCCTAGTCAGGGGACACGTAGTACTGGTCAGGACAGACAATATAGTGGCCATGTACTACGTCAACAAGCAGGGCGGAACGGGCTCGAGGAAGCTCCTGGCCCTAGCCCAGAGCCTGTGGGAGTGGTGCGTCCTTCATCAAGTGACCCCCAGGGCCATTCATCTCCCGGGAGTCGAGAACGTGGAGGCGGACTCCCTCAGCAGAACCGGCTGGTCGTCCCACGAATGGATGCTGCATCCGGACGAGCTCCACCGTGTCTTTCAACGGTGGGGATTCCCAGACGCAGATCTCTTCGCATCGCCGGAAAACAGCCAACTGCCAGTTTTCGGTGCCAGGCTTGCCCCGGATGCACACCGGGGTGCCTCGGGGATGCACTCCTGCTCGACTGGACGAAGGGGTTCTTCTACCTCTTCCCGCCGTTCCCGCTTCTTCTCCGAATCATCGAGAAGATCCAGCTCTCGGGGACCGATTGCATCCTCATCGCCCCCTACTGGCCAAGACAAGTCTGGTTCCCGACCCTGCTCCACCTAGCAGGCCAGAACCACATGCCACTCCCTTGCCGGCCAGATCTGCTGACCCGGGAGAAGGGAATGCTCCTCCATCCGGATCTTCCATCCTTGCACTTGACGGCATGGAGGATCCACCAACACCAGGAGTCTCTCCAGCAGTAGCAGCGATCCTGGCAGCAGCCCACAAGCCGGCTACGTCGAAGGCGTACTCGGCTTGCATCGCCCGCTACACAAGGTTCCAGGCTTCTCGATCCGCCGCCGTCTTCCCGCTGTCAGTTCCTGCGGTCCTGGAATTCCTAGCGGAGTTGGTCGACAGGGGTCTGTCCATGTCCTCTGTGAAGACCCACCTGGCGGCCCTCACCTGGCAGAACCAGCAGAGGGATGGTCCCTCGCTGTTCCAGTACCCGATGGTCAAGCGTTTCCTGAGGGTGTCAACAACACCCGCCCCGGTGCACCCACCTACGCCGGGTTGGAACCTCGACTTGGTCCTGTCCTGCTTGACATCCGCACCTTTCGAGCCTCTGTCTTCCATCGACCTGCGACTCCTCTCCTGGAAGGTGGCCTTCCTCGTCGCCATCACGCCGGCTCGTAGGCCTTCCGAACTGGCGGCACTCCGGTCGACGAACCCTACCTGCTATTTTTGGCAGACAGAGCCATTCTGAGAACGGACATCACCTTTTTACCTAAGGTAGTGTCCCCGTTCCACGTGAACACTGACATCGTGCTCCCGGACATGGGACCCTCCCGGCCCGGGGACGGTGGCTCGACGCTTGATGCCCTCAATGTCAGGAGAGCCCTCTGGGTCTACAAGGACCGATCGGCACACTACCGTCGGTCGACTAGACTCTTTGTTTCCTACGCCACCGACAAGCTGGGCTTGCCGGTGTCGTCACAAAGACTCTCCAATTGGGTGGCTTCCCTGGTTGAACTGTGCTATCAGATAGCACGTCAGCCGTGTCCCCCTAAGGTCAAGGGCCGCTCGACTAGGGCAGTGGCCACGTCGACCGCTTTTCTCCAAGGGATTCCCCTGGACCAAATTTGTAGGGCGGCCATCTGGGCCAACCCCTCCACCTTCATATCACACTACCGGGTGGACACCCTATATGGACGGGAGGCGGCTTTTGGTAGGTCAATCCTTAACCCCAAGGGCCCGCAGGGTGCTGCCGATTAGGCAGCCCTGTCTCTCCCCCACATACCTGTTCGGTCGACTCTTATGGTCGGTCAAACTCTCCCTTTGGTAACGTTCATGGGTGTGCCTTGCCCCAGTAGGGGCTAAGTTTACCGGTTAAGCGCGCTTACCCTCTCAAGGGTTCAGGTTGCACCAGTTGTGCACTTATCTTGTAGTGTGCTTGTTGCACTCACTGTCATGAGGCCTGTGTGCCTGGCATGAATCGTGCTTGTTGCACTTATACTGTGAGGCCTGTGTGCCTGACATGAATGGTGCTTGTTGCACTGTGTTTACAAGTGGGGGCTTGCCTTCCACTCTTATTTATATATTATTCTACTGTTATTTATTAATATTGCTGGTTGCAATAAACCTGTTGGTTTTTCAAAATTGGCTGGTTTGTTCCCACCTTCCCTTACCTGAGCTCGGTAAGTCTTCATACGTGTGCATTCACAGAGCTCTCGAAGAAGAATGGTAGGTTACATACCTGTGACCATCTTTCTTCGAGTGAAGCTCTGTGAATCCACACGACCCGCCCGGCCATCCCTCTATCTCAAACCATCCCATCCTAGTTGCTTACGTGGCGTAGGAATGGGGTGGGCGCATGGAGGCGCCTTTTATGCCCTCCGGGCTGGCTGGGCGGAGCTACCGCCAAAACTTTTCAAACTGGGAAAGTTTCCGTTGGGAAGCCCGCGCTGGCGCGCAGACTTCATAAGTGTGGATTCACAGAGCTTCACTCGAAGAAAGATGGTCACAGGTATGTAACCTACCATTATGTAGGCTTTCAATTGTTCAGGCTCCCTGTAAAATCATGAAACATCATTGCTGATGAGCAATTCAATAGCAGGGAGCAAAGCCTGCTTGTATGCCTTCAATGTGTAGATAGGAATCCCAACATGGAAAGAGTGGGTTTGTGCTGTTTGAAGTTCCACTTACAGGCAATATTTCACAAGTCTTTCACAAGTTCTACACATCTAACTACCATGTAAAGAAATATACCAGGAGATGCCTAACTATATGCAATATAACAAACATCCACAGTGGAAATTAAATGTGATAATGCCACCATGTAACGGTACTAACATCAGTTGGCTTGTGTTCATCTTGAGTTATTGAGAGAAGCTGCAAAAGTAAGCCAAAAAACAGAGTATTAGTTGGGAAATAGAGCTGAAGCATAAAATATTTTAAAGAATATTAGCGTCAAGTCTCAAAATCGATAACTTGCTTTGAGGAACTTGAACTACTACATGGAACATATTTCCAACTTCCTGGAAATAGAAGTAAATTGGGCACATTAAAATTGTACAAAGATTTCACACTGAATCTTATGTGAAAAAAATCTGGATATATATCCACAAAGTAAGTACATGCTTCTTAATTATGAAGATACAATTTAAGTTTTTGTAGGCCATGCTTCCAAAGGTATCTGATATGCCATTTGTTGCTATTTTGAATAGATGATGGAACAATGCCAAATACCGACAACAACCTTTTCTTTCTTTTTTGGAAACGTAGCATGGATCAGTGGTTGATTGCTCACAGGCCAGCACTGGTTTGGTTCACAAACAGCTATTCTGAGTCGACAAAGAAAATATAGAGATTCATGCTACAATACTATTTTTTCTGTGGAGGTTTTCAAATTGTCCATATAGGAAGACCTTCAAATAAAACAACTAATGGAATGGCCTTGGATTTGACTCTGGACAACATGATTTTAATAAATGTTTTAATATTGCTATTGATTTTTCGTTTTAATGTACATGTCTATTTTACTGTATGTATGTATATACACAGCATCCAATTTTGGCCTTTTTGTAAGGCCGCTCTGAGTCCCCTTTTTGGGGTGAGAAGGGTGGGATATGAATAAATGAACAAATGAATAAATAAATAAAAGTATCACTGGAGGCCAATAAGCACTAGATCCTAAAGATGCACTCTAGAATATAGCTTCAAGAACTGGGGTGTCAACCTTTTGGCTTCCCTGGATCATGCTGAAAAAAGAATTACCTTGGGCAAAACATATAAAAACACTAACTATAGCTGAAAAGCAAAAGAAAAAGAAAAAAGAAGAAGAAGAAGTCTGTGCATAATTTTTGTGGTATCTACCACCACTGATAAGCAAAAATAGTTCTGACATAATAACCCTAATTATGCGCCATCCCATTTGGAGGGTCTTTTAAAATTATTGAACAGGTTTTCTCACTGAACTATTTGCAATTACAATAGATTAGCATATCCTGATGATTCCATGCCGTTTTGTTGTCACCTACAAAGTTTGCGCTCAAGCACTGTGTAATTGAGTGACAAAATAATAACAGAAAAAAAAACTCATAATGTTTTCAGTAAGTTTACGATTTTGAGTTGGGATGCATTCATAGTTGTCCTGGGTGACATGTGGCCCATGGACTGTGGGTTGGACAATCTTGTTCTAGACTGAGAGACAATTTGATAGTACAGCTACAAGATTTCAGTGATCTCGCTAGTACATTACGATAATTTATACCCTGCTTTTTCTCTCCACAAAAGAGACTCATAGTAGCTTACATCAAAAGCATTTCAATACAATATAAAATAAAAAATATACAAACATTAAAATAGAACTAAACATCAATGGTATTAATTACAAACTAATACTTTAAATCCACAAAACTGATTAAAAACATATTCAACTGTATTCCAGTACATCTGTACTGGAAAGAAAAGCTGAGCTCTTATGTTTTTCCAGTTACTTGGTCTTCTGCTTTATCTAAAATCTGATAGCAAAACCATTGAGGAATATATTAATAATTGTTAACATGGACTACAACACTCTCAATAATTGCTTAGTTCATTATAAGCCTATTCTTTTATAAGCAACGCTATAAACTATATTGATATATTCTTATAAGCCTTACTTTTCTTTCATCAGTTGGGTAACGGCTTGTATACCACAGGCTACGCCTTCTCTCTGCAGTCATTTCGTTTGGATGACAATCTGTTTCCTCTTCCCTGTTACCAGACTTGTCCTCGTCAGGCACATGCTAAAGAACAAACGCATTTTAATTAACACCATTACAATTACAAGAATGTGGTTAATCTGCTATTTTCTCCCTGAGAACTAGGATAACTGCAAAGTAAATAAAATAAGTACTTTAGTAGCCATTGCTCTGTCTCAAAAGTCTGGTAAGCTTTTATTTTATATTATACCTAATTGGGAAAAAGGTCAAAATTAGTCCATCTCCTTACTTCTCAATATACAGATTTTCACAGCACTGAAAATGTAAGAGTTGAAGAAATCAGCCTTAAAATAAAAATGTATCTGCTTCCCTTCCAACAATTTATATTGGATTTAAGCAGGAATTTTTTTTACAAATTATGCACACACAGAAATATATATAAAATATTCAGCACCTTTCGATCCATCAGTATAAATATGTTCATCCAAATCTCACTGTCACTATATATGAGAAGTAGAGCCTGTGTGATGTTGTGTCATATATAGGTTAATACATGGTGAGGGAATAACCGAACCAGCAATTACAAGGGTCTCTATCACTTCTCAAGGACACCAGCCCGTTGGTTCTTTCAAGCAAATGCTTTTTCTTCTGCATTTACCAAAGGTCATCACTTGGGTTTTTTTGTGCATCAGGAGCAACTTGAGAGACTGTAAGTTGCTTCTGGTGTGAGAGAATTGGCCGTCTGCAAGGACATTGCCCAGGGGATGCCCGGATGTTTTACCATTCTGTGAGAAGCTTCTCTCATGTCCCCGCATGAGAAGCTGGAGCTGACAACAGGAACTCACCCCACTCTCCACATTTGAACCACCAACCTTTCGGTCAGCAGTCCTGGCGGCACTGGGGGCTCCATCACTGGGCTGAGAACACTGTTTTTCTTCTCACACTGAGATATGCCCTAAATTACATATAACATTAGCATATCTTTTTAAAGACATAAACCACTGAGTACCTTTATTTATTTCCTACATAATGTACTATATGCTATATTTTAAAGAGAGTAAGTGGCCTAGGAAATCATGGTGTCACCATAAGTTGACAGGGGATGTGAAGGCACAAGTACGCACAGATACATGCCTATCTAAAACAGTCAGAAAAGATGTCTATATTCATTTTCTAGAGCCTATTCTCATTAGCAATCAATAATCAAGATTGTTTTATTCACCTGTACAGCAGGCTCATTTAGCCAAAGTCGAATGAGAGTTGCTAAGATAAAGTACAATAGCAGTATTAACATAGGACTGGTATGGTAGTACCAATCCAAGTTTGCGTTGGTTATGATTTTCCAAGTGCTTGAACAGTTAGTTTGAATGACAGAAGTGACACCGAATAATCTGTTGAAAAAACAATGAGATGTCACAGAAAAATACAGGAATATATAATCGTTTGAACCTTGTTTAACTAAAGACTGTTATATGACATATCTCTTAGCCATTGTAAAATTTGTAAAACTGCATTTACTGGAAATTTGATTGGAACAACAATGTCAATAATAACTCATTTTTTTCTGTGTCACCATAGTCATCTGGTTTGAGCAGCCGACGTTTCGGTTAGCAGTCCTGCTGACACAAAGGTTTAATAACTCATGTAATTCCTTAATACATTTACAAATTATTTAAGTTTGGTTTATCTCTCCATTTTCATATGAAATATATTTTTCAATATTATTATTCCATTTTATATTATTATTCCATTTTATATTCCGCTCCTCCCTGCAGGCTCGGGGCGGATTACAGCAGTTTAAAATGTGCAATAAGACATTCGGTAAAACATACAATAAAATATACAATAAAAACAAATACATAGCCATAGTGACCGCAGGACTACAGTTCTTGGATCAGGCGTGAGCATGTTGATTGCGTTTAGGTCTAGCCAAACGCCAGCCTGAAGAGGACAGTCTTACACAAACTTCGGAAAGGGGCGAGTTCTTATGCATACAATACTTCATGAAACTGCTCAAAGTATGTTCAAAGAATAGAGGTCTTTTCTCACAAGATGCACTGTTTTTATGCTTTTAAATGCTTTGAGATGTTCTTACTTGCTAATTTATGTATTTTATATATGGCATCAAATTGTGCCGACTTGTTCGCCACCCTGAGTTGCCTTCGGGCTAATATGGGCGGGGTAGACATAGCGTAAATAAATAAATAAATGTAATACAACAAGTTCTTTATTCTTATCAAAGCAATATTCACAGATCGGTATTAAACATTTTATAGAAAGTTATGGCTTTCCGTATATGATTTGCAGAATTTGATTAATAGAACCAGTTGAGCAGAAGCCTATATTTGTTTATAGTGCAGCATAAACTTATAGATACAACAACTTTAATTCTGGTGGTGCACAACAGTAGCACAATGCATATCCTGGCTTCATGCAGCAATGGTGAAGGAAAGCAGACAAAATATGCTAGCTGTGATAATTTTTTTCAGTTTTTGACTACATTTTTCTTCTGTTTTCTATTTATGGTGGAATAAGCTGGATAGGGACGAAAGCTGACAGGAAATAAATCATCTGAAATATTGGACTGGAGAACAGTTCTATAGGTACCATGGACTACTAAAAACACAAATGAGTGGATTCACGACAAAATTAAGCCTGGACTCTCACTGTAAGTAAAATGTCTAAACTGAGGCTTCAGACACATCTTGAGATAACATAACAAAAAAGGTGATAATGCCTGATAAAGTGGAAAGCAGTAGGAAAAAGGAGGAAACCACATTAGAGATGGATTGACTCAATCAAGGAAGCTAGAGATGCTCTGAGTTTGCAAGACCTGACTGAGATTGCTGATGAACGGGGAGTTGTCATAAATTAAATTTGATTTGATGGTAAATAGCAGCAACAGGTATATCAATATGACTGTGGTCCATATTCCACTATGATGAAAATGGCATTCTGCAGCCAATAATACTTGTATATCTTCAGAAAGGGGCTAAACCTGATAACTGAAAGGCAGAAATCTAGAAAACAAGAGCATTATGTTTACCTTCTTCACCCCCCTGCCAAATTTCTTGAACATTTTTTCTAACCACCTTAAGGATAAGGTTAAGCACAATGCAAGCAATACATAGGTAAAGGTTTTCCCCTGACATTAAGTCCAGTCTTGTCCGACTCTAGGGGTTGGTGCTCATCTCCATTTCTAAGCCGAAGAGTCAGCGTTGTCCGTAGACACCTCTAAAGTCATGTGGCTGGAATGACTGCATGGAGCACCGTTACCTTCCCTCTGGAGTAGTACCTATTGACCTACCCACATTTGCATGTTTTTGATCTGCTAGGTTGGCAGAAGTTGGGATAATTCCGAAAGCTCACACCGCTCCCCGGTTTCGAACCTGTAACCTTTTGATCAGCAAGTTCAATAGCTTAGCGGTTTAACCCACTGCACCACCAGGGGCTCCTGAAGCAATACATACTCCAATGTATAAATAAATTACCTATGCACTGCTTACCAAGGGAAGCACATCCATATTACCACTTTTTAAAAAGCCATTATTGGGGACTACAGAATATAGTATGTTTTTCAAACCACAATAATAAACATCAGTGTTTTCATTAAAATTAAAATTCTAAACAGTTCCAAGGATAGCCTTCACTAGTGCAGAGAAATCCATATGTGTGAATCAGAAACCACAAAACAGTAGTGCTCTCCCTGCTATGAAAACTGAGGTCATTACTGCTTTTGTTTTACTATCATGTTTTTATTGCTCATTCCCAGATTCCTGCCGATGCCTTTTCGACTAACTGCTGGTTTCCATTGCTTTGACTGAATCAAAGCTTCTCTGACAATGACTAAACCAGCACTCATATAAAATTCCTTCTGGCAATGCTTTTTTTTCTTCAGCAGGGAACTAATCTGAAATGCAGAGTGATTGAACATAAAATGCTGAATAAATAATTTTAAGCATATATGTCAGTCATGTAATGCTGTTAAGTGAGAGAGAATAATTATAAACTATTAAACCAGGGATAACCACACCCCAAGAGTTCTGAGTTCTGTAACAATTTTAAAAGATTGGTTTTTTTAAAAAAAGAGTTAAAGATGTGTTATATGTACAAACGTAACAGTAATCCATTAATGTTTTTGCTCTCTCAACATTTACCCATGTAACAGGATGTTTGATATTATTAAGCTTTAAAAAATACTAATAAGGGATTTGTTTGGTTGTGTTAGAACAGGGCTGCCCAGGAAGTTGATCGTAATCGACCAGTCGATCACAGGACCGAAGGAGGTGGATCACAGCCGGATGGGGCACTTCTGCTCTGCGCGCGTGCACTTTCCACCCGCGTGCACCTTCCACGCTGCGCACTGTCTACGTTTGCTTCCGGACGAGAGAGAAGCAGGGCGCTCCTCTCTCTTGCCGGCAGCAGAGGCTCCAGGGTTGCTTCCGGACGAGAGAGAGGCAGGCAGAGAGCGAAGCGGGGCCTCTGGAGGCCCCTCCCAGCTTCAGCTCTACCAGCAGCTTCTCCAGTCTTGAGGAGGGCAGGGCCAAGCCAGCCTTGTGCTAGCTATGCCACCACTGTCTTGGCACTGCCATCCTCAAGGCTGGAGAAGCTGCTGGTAGAGCTGAAGCCAGAGGAGGACGGAGCCAGGCTGCACCAAGCCCCGCCCCTCCCCAGCTTCAGCTCTACCAGTAGCTTCTCCAGCCTTGAGGAGGTAGGTAGATCTTTCTTGGTTTTATTATAAGTAGCTCGCATGCTGAAAAAGTGTGGGCACCCCTGTGTTAGAAGAACTATATTTTTAAGGATTGTAAACTCTCAAGGCTTTGATTCTAGAATTAAACATATTTTTATCAAATGCACCCTACTTGGCTTTTGTGTCTTGAAAATGTCTGTATCATATTCCATCCTAGGAACCTCTTTCCTGAGTTTAGCCATTTTGCTCCTGTAGTACAGCATCATTCTATGCTTTCTTCCTCAGTCAAACCATCTCTATCTGAACCAATGCACCACAGGCAATGAGTTGCTGTGCCAAACCATAAAAGGTGAAGGCAAAGGTTTCCCCTGACATTAAGTCTAGTCATGTCTGACTCTGGTGGGTGGTGCTCATCTCTGTTCAATCATTGAATAGCAGCAATGTGGGAAGAAGATTTAAGCCACTCACGATAATGAATTGACCTGGACCTGGTTTTGGATTTTAATTGGCGTGTTTTAATCAACTGTTTAACTGACTGTTTTTAATTAATTGTTTAAGGCTTTTAATGTTATTGTTGAATGTTTATAATTGTTACAGCACTGGAGGTGCTTGCTGTGAGGCCACCCTTAGTCCCCCCTCGGGGGTGAGAAGGGCGGGTTACAAATGCAGGAAATAAATAAATAAAATTTCTAAGCTGAAGGGCTGGCGTTGTTTGTAGACTTCTAATTTGGGGTGGGTAATTGTTCTCCGTACACACCTACCCATGAAGAAGCAGTAAATATGATGGGGAAAATCTATTCTCAGTTGCCTCAGAGGAGTCACAAGATAGCCTCCTTCTTGAGCCTTCTTTTGGTTCCTCATTGTTCCTTCTCCACCTCCATTGTTTCCCTCTTTGCACAGAAACATCAACATGCTTTTCGTATGCAAGCTAAGGTTCCTCTTTGTTTGAACTCACCCTACAGTTTAATACCAGACACAATGGAATTGTTTTGCATGCCTTGGATTGTATGACTGAGCCCTGCAGATCCTGAAAATTCCTATCAGCCTTGGCCAGCTGCCAGTGATAAGGCAGGGTGAGAATAGCTGTTTATAGAGGTGTCAATGACTTTATTTCTCACCCCTGCTTTACATACTCCTGTCACTCATATGATATTACATTTTACCAAAAGACTCTAATAAATTTGGAGAAAGCAAGTCATTAATTTTATAAGATATGATTTTGATTTCCCAACAGACAATCATGTGACCACCCTGACTACTATATCTATATAGATGTAATGTTTGTTTGTGGGATTAACATAACTCAAAAACCACTGGGCAAATTGACACCAAATTTGGATACAATACACCTATCAAGCCAATGAATGACCATCACTCATACAAACACGAAAAACATAGCAGAAGAGACTTAAAAAGCCAAAAAAATAAAAATACATTACAATGCATGCACAAAACCACATATATACACAAATATATACACACACAAAACACATATACACAGACTGGGCCACAGCAATGCATGGGGGGGGGGGGACGGCTAGTTCTAATATAAAGATGAAATATGCAAGACAGTGTTTCCCTCTGCCCCCTCCATATATACAAAATACAGATGGGCTGACAGTTGAATTTGACTTCCAACAGTAGTGTGGTGGTGTCGCAACTTCAGGAATTATTGGTAGACACTGATTATCCTGTCTGGCTTTAGACCGGGACATGGTACTGAGACAGCCTTGGTCGCCTTAATTGATGATCTTCGCTGGGAGCTCGACAGGGGGAATGTGTCCCTGTTGGTTCTGCTGGACCTCTCATCGGACTTCGATACCATCGACCATGGTATCCTTCTGGGACGCCTCGCAGGAATGGGCCTTGGAGGTACTACTTTGCAGTGGCTCCAGTCCTTCCTTGAGGGTTGTTCCCAGAAGGTGTTGTTAGGGGACCCGTGCTCGGCCCCACAGCCATTGTACTGTGGGGTCCTGCAGAGTTCAGTATTGTCCCCTATGCTGTTTGACATCTACATGAAGCAGTTGGGGGAGATCATCCGGAGTTTCGGGGTGCGGTGTCATCTGTACACAGATGACATCCAGCTCTGTCACTCTTTCTCACCTGCTACTAAGGAGACTCTTCAAGTCCTGAACCAGTGATTGGCTCCTGTAACGGACTGGATGAGGGCGAACAAATTGAAACTGAATCCAGGCAAGACAAGAGGTACTCCTGGTCAGTCGCAAGGCCAAACAGGGCATATAGGGTTACAGCTTGTGCTGGACGGGGTTACACTCACCTTGAAGGCGCAGGTTCGCAGCTTGGGAATGATCATTGCTGAGCCTGGAACACCAGGTTTCAGCAGTGGGCAGGGGAGATTTTGCAGTTAAAGCTTGTGCGCCAGCTGTGCCCGTACCTTGGGAAGTCTGACTTGGCCACGGCGGTCCATGCTCTGGTTACATCCCGTATAGACTGCTGCAACGCTCTCTACGTAGGGTTGCCTGTGAAGACTGCCTGGAAGCTGCAGCTAGTCCAACGCTCGGCAGCCAGATTACTCACAGGAGTGGGGTACAGGGAGCGCACAACTCCCTTGTTGTGCCAGCTCCACTGGCTGCCAATTAGCTTCCGAACACAATTCAAAGTGCTGGTTTTAACCTTCAAAACCCTATACGGTTCCGGCCCAGTTTACCTGTCCGAACATATTCTCCCCTATGAATCATCAAGAGCGTTAAGATCTTCCGGAGGCCCTGCTCTTGGTCCCACCACTTTTGCAGTTGCGTTTGGTGAGGACGAGGGACAGGGCCTTTTCTGTGGTGGCTCCCCAGCTATGGAACTCTCTCCCGAATGAAATCAGATCTGCCTCCTCCCTCCTGACCTTCAGGAAGCTCGTGAAATCTTGGTTGTGGAACGAGGCATTGGCAGAGTGATGGCTGAGACCGGTTATGACTAAAGTTATTGACCACAATGTGCAGACTGAGTTGGATATGATTTTATCTTGGCGAATGGTTTTTTATATGCATTTTATCTTATATGTATTTTTAACTGATTGTTTACGTATGTTTTAAAGTGTTCCTATTGTTAGCATTGAATGTTGCTGTTAGTCGGTCTGAGTCCCTCTACGGAGGTAGAAAAGATCAGGATATAAAAGTCTTAAATAAATAAATAAATAAATAATAGTGAATAAGCCCTACCTCCACTCCATGTGGGGCATCAGATTTAGTTAGGGTGAGCAGAGCAAGATAGCAAAGGATAATTGGGGAAAATAGTAGGGAACAGCTGCCCTACAATGCCAGTCTTATTCTGTCTAATCATAGGTTTGTATATGCACACAGAGCTCGCGGGCTACAAAGCCAACAAAAGAACTATACCCACGGAGGGTTCAAAGTAATAAATCACAAATTCAATAGTTCATTAAATGATATTGTATTAATTTCTCATATCAAAGTCACAGAAAGACTTGTGTCATAAGGAAGGGTAAGGACCTAAATGAAATCCCACGCAGGGGTTAATGCAGCAATTCACTCAATGTCCCTCGCAGGGGTTAATCCAATAAGATATTACAGCTTGATCGCATATCATGAAATTATACAATGTAAACAGTCCCTGTGTAGGGAAATTATGAATGTCGGACGCTGAGGAGTAATTAGTCCCCTCTAGACAGATAGTTCAGGCCGACGGAGTCGCCATGCGTATTGAAAGGCCCAGAAGTCCGTTTCACCGGTAATCCAGTTTTGTCAAGGCAAATCAATATGCGTCCATAATCAAAATGAAGTATCAATGATATATAACCCAGGCGTAGTAGCCGATCATGGGTGATCGGCCTGAACTATCTGTCTAGAGGGGACTAATTACTCCTCAGCGTCCGACATTCATAATTTCCCCTACACAGGGACTGTTTACATTGTATAATTTCATGATATGCGATCAAGCTGTAATATCTTATTGGATTAACCCCTGCGAGGGACATTGAGTGAATTGCTGCATTAACCCTCGTGGGATTTCATTTAGGTCCTTACCCTTCCTTATTATACAAGTCTTTCTGTGACTTTGATATGAGAAATTAATACAATATCATTTAATGAACTATTGAATTTGTGATTTATTACTTTGAACCCTCCGTGGGTATAGTTCTTTTGTAATCATAGGTTTGTCCTGACATTGGTACATTATATCACAATCTTTCTTTAGTGAGGAAAGCAACAATTTTGGTGAATATCTGAACTATATAAATTGATGTTTGATTTGACCATAAGGTTTATATATTATTATAGCAACAAATTAAAACTGCAAATGTTCACATTGTATGCAATCTCCTCTTCATGCATAAATTAATCAAAACATTACTTGAATCAAGAATCACAAGTTTGGAGCCAAAAGAATGAATGAGAAAAGATGAATATAAGTTTCTGTTTTGAAAGAAAAGGCTGTGAATGTGAATTTGTGAAAGAAGCATTTAAACTGAAAAACATTTTGAAGTCATCAATGCTACCCAAAATGGTGTTGGAGGACATGTTTCTATACTTATGAGTTTTAGGGGCCATTACTGTAGAAATTCCAGTTTAACCATACTTTGTTTCACACCAGCTTTGTAAATAGGATCCAGGCCAGAAAGGGAAGTAACTAGCTGAGCTAACAACAAGAACCAGTCACAGGACAAAGAACAAGGAGGAGAAATAGGAGCACAGGATACAATACCAGTCCTATTTACATTGTTAAGAGTGAAAAAGTGGACTCTTGTAAGTATGTAACAATACTACTTTCTCTTTTGAGATAACTGTATTTCTCAGAGATTTCTATATGCTATAACCATCAGACAGTAAATCCTCAACACTGGAAAGTTGGAATGTTTTGAAAGTATGGTCACTTTTGAAACAACTTTCTACAAATCCACTACTCCTAACTCATGTTATTTTTTACCATTGATTTTAAAAAGGTTAAGATTCTCAGGGTTTTTTTAAAAAAAAAATCCATGAAAAAATACTCACAGATAAACTTACAATATTAACATGAACTGGAAACAATGGTAATAAATAACTAGCAAACCCAACCAACCTATAAGAAAACCCAATAATGGAAATACAATGGGCCCTTGGTATCTGCTGGGGTTTGGTTCCATGACCACCCAAGGTTACCAAAATCCATGGATACTGAATACAATGATGTAGTAAAATGACAAAATCAAGATTTGCTTTTTCAAATGGTGGTGCAGTAGGTTAAACTGCTGAGCTGCTGAACTTGGTGACCAAAAGGTCACCGGTTCAAATCTGAGAAGTGAGGTGAGCTCCTGCTGTTAGCCCCAGCTTCTGCCAACCTAGCAGTTCAAAAACATGCAAATGTGAGTAGATCAATAGGTATTGCTCCGATGGGAAGATAATGGTACTCCATGCAGTTATGCCAGCCACATGACCTTGGAGACGTTTACTGACAACGCTGGTTCTTTGGCTTAGAAATTGAGACGAGCACCACCGCCCAGAGTCGGACATGACTGGACTTAATGTCAGGGGAAAACCTTTACCTTTTACTATTTTCAGGCTACAGATGGTTGGATCTATTGATGCAGAATCCATGGATACACAGGGCTAAGTACCATACTTCTGAATCACAGCTGTGTTATTAAAAAGTAGCTTGTTATAATTAACTATATTGTTTTTACTTCTGAATTCTGGTCCTAGAGGAAAGCTAAAGGGAAACTTACCTAGTTATTGCTATCAGGTAGTCAAACTTTTAGGGATATCCAACAGGCTATTTGGAATATGTGCGAGATGGAACAAGAACATTATCTAAACAAATGTTTTCTCAAAACAAAATAATAAAATAACAGTTTCTTCAATAAACATCAATATGAAAAAGGTAAGTTTGGAGAATACTATGAAATAATAATTGTTCCAGGAAGAGGTACGGTATATTCCGGCACTCAAATAAACATTATGGGTTGTCCTACGACAATGAATCAAAATGAGCTGATGATTCTTCACTGTCAACTAAAAGAAATGGAACTAAAGGGCATCCATTTTCAAGATTGCATACCTAAGCAAAGCCAAGCAGATCATCTTTCTCAGATGAAGACATTAATCTTGATGGGTCAGTGCTTTTTGTAGTTCACAAAAGTAGATAATGCCCATGATCTATGGCTAATTCTCTCAAGAAGTAATAACATTGTGCACTGTATATGGGTTTGTTTGCTACTAACATTTACATTAAAAGAAAATCAAACAACAAATGGGAGTTGTGAAGCTCCTGTAAATGAGGTTGGTTTCCCCTTCCTTTTATATAGGCAGTTGCCCACATACCACAATTCTATTATTTCAAGTAACCTTATTTCTAGTAGTAGGAAAATAGCCTTAAATTTCTCAGTTTCTAGAACACTGAGAAATACATAGTCAGTTCAGATATTTCATTACCACAAATATTAAAGTGACAGTATTATTTATTTATTTATTATTTCGTTTTGTATACCGTCCTTTCCAGGTGGCTCAGGACGGTTTACAGTATATTATGAAATGAAATCCTTCCACGGAGTGCATATTTTGTTAAAGTATCTGAACTATAGTAATCTTTCATGCATTCACCTTCTGGTGGCAATTCAAAGGTTTTCTTGGCTTTGAACTGCCAGGTAATATTACTCAATTTGGTTTTTATTGATTCTACAACTAGAGCGGATGGAAAGGACAGAAGTTGGCTCTTTTGCTGCCTGTGTTCAGAGACAAGCAGATAATTAATTAAATGCATATTGTTTTTCTCCCTTTTCATTATAGTTTGACAACATATAAAAGATCACTTTCCATCAGTCAAGTTTAAATGTTTCAGCATCACTTCCAAATTTCCAGCAACCTTTGTTCCTTCCATATTTTCCACTAGCTTCTCATTATGTTGGCAATGCTACTTCTGCATTGTCAATAGTAAAAATGTATATATTCCACAACAGTGAAAGCCAAATTCTGTAAATTCATCAAAGGCAGGAGAAATTGTGCAAAAGTCATTTGATATAATAACTAACAGTACAGTCCTTTCAAAAGCAACTAACTTGAATATCACTTGTTGCGAGATAAGTGAGCATTGGACTCTAGCCTCGAACAATCTGGATTAAACCCAAATTTTAGTAATTTCTAATAGAAGTCAGAACTCCAGTAAAATTGTGCATTTGCGGGAGACCACTGGACCGCTGCTCAAGTATTTACATATTGTGTATTAAACTACTTGTGCAATTCTAAATGTGACAGCCATTTCTTAGCCTTTAACATCCATACATTTTGGGTTTTTTTTACCCCTTTCCTTTTATCCTGGGAACATATCCCTGAACTAATTTGTAAGTATTCTTTCACTTTATGAATTTGCCTGGAATGAATTTCTATCCTTTTATATACAAGAAAAAGTAAAAATGAACTGGGAATTTTCTGTATAAATGGGGAAAATACCTGGGAAATTAGGAGCTGATAAATATTTTGAAAATGGTTTGAGATGGAAAAGTTGTAAATGGAAAATTGGGGCTTTTTCTAAAAATAAAAACCCATTGAATTTGTTCATATCATTCTTAATTTGTTTTTGTTTTTTGCATATCAACAGAGATCAATAAATATGCCATTTAATGTTACATTGTTGATTTAAACAGTAAAATGGTGCTCGTCATTCCAAACATGATTGGAAAAGGTATATTCCAGACAGAATATTTGTTTATTTAATATGCATTTTAACCGTATCATACAGTGTTCATGACAAGATTTATTCATTCATCAACACCATCTTATAAGTCTGAGAGTCAGACATGACTAGGGATGACATGGGATTCAAACCTGAATCCTAGGGCACAGTTACACTTTAGAATGAATGCAGTTGGATGCCACTTTAACTGCCATGCCTCAATGCTATGGGGCCCTGGAATTTGTAGTTTGGTAAGGCACCACATTCTTTGACAGAGAAATCTAAAGACCTGGTAAAACTACATTATTCCATTGAGCCATGACAAGGAGTGGGATATTAAAATACATACACACATGAATTCATCTAACACCAGAATAATGGATGCCCTGGCCCTTGAGTGCTCCAACTGGAGGTCAGCTGTGAATAGCAGTACTACGGAATTCAAAGAGGCACGAATGGAGGATGAAAGGGAGAAATGTGCCAAGAGTAAGGCATGCCAAGCCAACCCTGACCAGGACCACCTTCCACCTGGAAACCAATGCCCTCACTGTGGAAGAACATGCAGATCAAGAATAGGGCTCCACAGTCACCTAAGTATCCACCGCCAAGACACTACACTTGGAAGGCCATCATAATCGGACAATGAGGGATCATCTAAGTAAGTAAGTAAGTAAGTAATAATAATAAATATAGCACTGATGGGAAATGCAGCTCATGGAATCGGAGCCCAATATTTTGAAGGCCTCATTTTTCATGATGCCACCAAACCTGTGTTCACTGATCACAACTAGAAGTGTAAACAATCACAGATCTTGTTGTCAATAACCAGTGGTGTTCTGATTGGTATACTCTCTTGAAACAAGAAAATATCAATTGCTACAGGAGTATTTGAAGTTGTGGATTGGGTGTGTGTGCTTGTGTGTGTAAAAAATCGATTTTCACAAAATATATTGCACATACAATGCTTTTTTTGGGTCTAAATTCAGATTTTTCAAATGCTAAGAAATCATCAAGATTTCTTAGCATTTGAAATCTTGATGATTTCTTAGATTTCTGTACAAATCTTGTGTGGCAGAAAATGTTCCTCATGTGTATGTACAATAAGTGAAGATTTATATTATGTCTGAGCTCACCTAGCCAAATTATGAATGTACGCAGCCAAACATTAGGAAATTAAGAACCCATAGATAATAGTTGTTTAAACTCTAGCCTGTAGATGGCAGAAGATAACAGCCGCAAAATACAATACATTGCTGTTTATAATAAAACGAGCAACTCCCTTAATTCAGAAAAAGTATTATGTCAGCACAATGTAAACAAATGTCAAGGATAAAAGAAAATAATCTTCTGAGCTATTGTTCTACACACCAAGTGTGTTGGAATAATTGTGTTATTGCTATATGTCCGTCCCCCCCTGAACGCAACATGAAAACCATTACTTGTGGATATCAATTATACTGTGTTGTTTTAGGAACTTGAATATAGGTGGATAGCTTATATTATTTACATTCCAATAATTACACATGCACTTTTATTGTTAGCAGTAATACATTTTAAGTAATGCAATAATACCTTGTTTCTTACAAAGTCATCCAAACAAACTAGGTTAACAGAACAAAGTAAAATATTATTTTCCTGACTGTAACTTCATTCATTTTCTTTCTGTTCTCATGACAAAAAGATTTAACGTTTTTACACTTGTTTAGAGACCACTTTTCTCCTTACTCTCCTGGGCCATTATCTGACTTTACAGACTTCAAATGTAGCTCCTGATTGTTTTAACCGTCATTTTGGCCTTCAGATCCTATTTTCCAATCAGATTTCCCATCTGTAAAATCAATCATTCCAACACCAGGCCATAAGTTAAATTACCAAACATAGAGGAGTTCCATTTCTCCAGCCAAAGGAGAAAAATATTTCAGGTCCTTTTTTCCCCCTCAAGCTTAACTTCTCTTATCTGTATTTCACTTTTCCTAAACAATTCTCTTCACCTTAAATAACCAACACACAACTTCTATTTTTTTTTACCACAAACAATTTAATACATTTTAAATTTCTTTAATCTCATTTGGGTTATATTACTCTTCTATAATCCCCAAATCTCAATTCTTAAAAAACAAAACAAAACCACAGCCCAATTTACTAAAAGATGAAAAGAAAACTTCTTACCTGGCATAAAAATCATCTGGAGGAATAATTTCCTGAAAAAACTGTAACTGGTACAAGTAAAGTCCAATTAAGTGGCCTGCACTGAATATTGCCATTAACACGCAGAGACAGCTGAATATCAGCGGATCAAATGATTGGCAACAGGACCACCATGTACACAAACCCAAAAATAAAAAGAAATACACAGCTGAAGTCAGTGATGGCAACATCATTCCTATTAAAAGAAAAAGACAAATGATAGGTTTCAACTACAAGAAAGGGATTTCTTTTTATATTATTTATTTACCGCACTTGCACCCTGACCTTCTCACCCCGAAGGGGACTCAGAGTAGCCTTACAAAGGCAATGATTCAATACCACACATATACATATTGACAAATAAACAATGCATTAAAACCCAAATGAATTAAAAACATCAATTAAAATCATGCAATCCAAGTCACAGCCCAGGGCTGTTCCATTTTGTAATCTATCATTGCACTGCTCAAATTTACTAACCAAAGTCTTGGTCCCAAAGCCATGTTTTTAGTTTTTTCCCCTGAAGGTCAGGAGGAAGGGGTTGATCTAATTTCACTGGGGATGAAATTCCAGAGACAAGGGGCCACCACTGAGAAGGCCCTGTCTCTCGTCTCCACCAACTTCACCAGGGAAAGTGGTGGAACCGAGAGCAGGACCTCTCCCAATGACCTTAGCCTCTGAGGTAGATCAAAGAGGGAGATACACTTATAGCTCACATTTCCAGAGAAACAGGTCCCAAGGTGACTGAAAAATAAAATACAGAAAAAACGACAAAGTAGACCTTTAATTTAGGTGGGTTAGGGGTGCAGGACCCCCGTTAAAGTGGAAAACCCTTTCTAGGAATCTCTAAGTCCTCCAGCAACTCATTGTCTGCTGGAAGTTGACCACAGAATCATACTGGAGGACCTAGAAATTCCAAAAGAGTCCATATTAATCAAATCTGCCAATAATGATATCTGCAAAAGTTAAATCCACAAAGATGGAGGTCAAACATTCAAATGGATACATTAAAAGAGAGAGCCAATAAAATCTATCAATAGAAAAGAGCATCAACTATATTTAAAAAAACCACTTTGACAATAAAACAAATTAGACAATAAAGCCTTTCTGAATAAACATATTACCTGCAAGCGGAGCAAAACAACAGAGATGAAATTACCCTGGCCATCCCAGGGTGCATCTGCACTGTAGAATTAATGCTGTCCGATACCACTATAACTGCAATGGCTCAATGCTATGGAATCACAGGAGTTTTAATTGCACAATTTCTTCAGCTATCTCTGCCAATGTTTGCTGGTGCTTCACCAAAATACAACTCCCAGGATCCCACAGTATTATTAAACCATGGCAGTTAAAGTGGTATCAATGCATTATTTCTGCAGTATAGATCAGTGGTTCTCAACCTGTGGGTCCCTAGGTGTTTTGGCCTGCAACTCCCAGAAATCCCAGCCAGTTTACCAGCTGTTGGGATTTCTGGGATTTGAAGGCCAAAACATCTGGGGACCCACAGGTTGAGAACCACTGGTGTAGATGAACCCCCTGACAGGACATTCTAAATCCTGGGCAAGATTCCATGATGTGCTTTGCGAGTCAATGCCAAGAGAACCAGGACTCTCCCTGGGATTCCTGGCAATCGACCACTCAATCATGGCTTCTAGAGGAAGCCCTCTCTTGTGTTCCTCCAAAATGTATCTTTGGTAGAGCTGAGGAGACAAAAGAGATTATTTCAAGGTATTAGAAACATTGGTAGTCTCACATGAGAGACAAGGGGTTTCACTATATCGTGATTTATAGTTCATACTTTGAAATGTGTATAGAATGGATTGGTACATGAGTGAACAAGGCTATAACGCATGGGCTACTTGTTGGGGTGTTCAGGTACCCCTGTTGGCTCCCAACACTGTGTTGCCCTGTGCAAGAAATGTATGTTTAGTTCAAAATGGCTCAAAATGGCCTCTTGTTCATTTCCATGTTTTACAACTTCTGATTGTAACAATGGACTCTCTTGGTCTAAAATGTCTTGTCCCTCCAAAAGAGAAATAAAAAAATAAACCCACATTCTTAGAGAATGATTGAGAATGTTTTGGGGCAAAATAAAGAGAATGTGAAGTTAACCATACAAAACAATATGGTAAGGGCCTGCATATAGCCCATGGTTCACATCCAATCCCAATCTTTAAAATAATGCATAGGAAAAAAACCCTATAAAACTATTTCTAATATGCAAGGCTAAGTAACATAATTATAACTCCATGTAAATCAAGCTAACATACAATTATCTTCATCTGTTGAACTGATGCATAAACAGGGCTAGTTTCTATGCTCAGGACAATGTCTATACAATTTAAACTAATATCCAAAAAAATCCCTAAGGAAATTTTAATTTTTCCAAGTAAATCAAATTTGCAATATATTATCCTAACTACAGACAGTCAATTTCCTGTTGTCCAATAAGTACTTTGGTGTTCTTCACCACATCAACTTTTAAGGAGCTGTTCAAAAGAAGAGAAACCCACCTGTTGCACCGAGTAAAATTGTAACAACAACTTTTCCAGCTGTGGTTATAATGTTGCCAATAATCTCCTTTAGTTTGGAAGCTATCGATGCAATCCGACGCAGCAGTTTTAATTTTGTGGTTTCTTCAAATTCCTCTTCCCCACATTCATCATCCAAATCTTCACATATTAATGCATCTTCTGCCTCTAATCTCTCTGCTTCATTCTGAAAATGAGAAAAAAAATCACTAAAGTATAGTGAACTCATTTAAGACAATACATGATCTCATCAATACTGATTACATGCCACATATCAAGCACTCTCCAAAGGTAAGTGGAAGGTTTTTCTCCAAGACATAAATAAAAACATATAGTGAACAAACAATTGTGTGTGTGTGTGTGTGTGTGTGTGTGTGTGTGTGTGTGTGTATATATATATATATATATATATATATTAACCCAATAAATGTAAAGAGATACGGGCTTATATTTAATAATACTACATGTGCCAAAAACAACATAGCAAAAGCATATGGATTTGCAAGGTTATGTCACAAACAAAAATATTAAATAGAAAGCCACAGGGAGAAGAAATGATTAAACAGTAATCTATGGGAAGAAATCTAAAGACACATGATAGGAATCCAGGCAGTCCTCTGTTTCTTGTAGTCAGATGAAAGACTAGCTGCACAGAAAAACAACAGGAGACTTTATATCCTTGCAAATTGGTGTATACCAGAGAAACGTCTAAAAAGGACAATATACGGTAGTATATTATGTATCATTTATTAGTGTACCATACCATTGTTTACTGATTAACCTTTATTATATATGTCAGTTAGCAACATTTCCTATATGCCCTTATACAGCAGTGATTCTGCTATGTTGCTTTGGGCATACACACTAATACTATTAAAACATAAGCATGCATCTTTTAAAAATACATATTACATTTTTATTTCTGCAACGTATTACAATTGACCAACTTTTTATAAGCTTGTTATTAGCTAATGAATTATCAAACCTTGCTTTAATTCTTCCCAAATCATTTTTTCCCTAGAAAAATAAAATACTTTCCTTATTTTTCAAGCTCTTTGGTCCTGCATTGCCTTTAGAACCCACTGCATGATATAGTCATATATCAGCATCCTTCTATTTCAACCCTTCCATTTGAAGATACGTTCGGAAGCTTCAACTAGTCCACAGATCGGTAGCCAGATTACTAATTGGAGCGCCGTACAGGGAGCAGACAACTCCTATGTTACGGCATCTCCACTGGCTGCCGGTCTGCTTTCGGGCTAAATACAAAGTGCTGGTTATTACCTATAAAGCCCTCAATGGTTTGGGCCCAGACTATTTGAATAACTGCATCTCCATGTACAAACCAGCTTGAGTGCTGCGGTCTGCAGAGGAGGCCATCCTTTTGGTCCTGCCCCATCTCAAATACGGTTGGTGGGAACGAGAGAGGGGACCTTCTCCGTGATCGCCCCCAGAATCTGGAACTCCCCCCTTAAAGAATTAAAAATGGTCCCCTCTCTCCTCTCCTTTAAAAAGCTTTTAAAAACACATTTATGCATTTTAATCTATGGAGAGGAGGACTAATTACCTTATTTACAGCCTGCCTTGTTGTTGAACATCTATCTTTGTTAATCTGCTGTATACCATCTTAACCTCAATTATTTTAGTCAGATTTTAAGAGCTTTTTAATTGATTTAACATGTTAAATGTGTTAAATGTATTATGTCATGTTTATTTAAGCTGGTTTTTTAAAAAAAAAATTATATGTTTCACTGACATTGAATGTTTGACACTGTGTTTTATATTGATGGGTAGATAGGGCGGGCTATAAAAAAGATGATGATCATCATCATCCCAACAGTCAAACTATGTTATCTTTTATATTTACAGCTGTATCTGTTCCCTTGTAGATGAGAGGAGCCAAATTCAAATAGTCATGGTATTGACATGGATCCAAAAGATTGGTTAGCTGGTACTGCAAATCTAACAATACCTTTTGGTCTCAAATTTTCAGCTGCCATATGAAAGATTTTGACTCAAGAGGTTTAATAAAGCTGTCATTGTGGACCCATCAAACAAAAAAAAAGTTTGCTCCTAATCACTGGAAATATGTATCGACATAAAAGACCACCTTAAAATAATGGGATTAATAGCAATAAATATTCTTTGATGATCAACCATAGGAGTTACTTCTTTAGTATTTGACATTTTGATTTGAGAGGATCTACTCAAAAGTGAGTCAGGGTTCATTTTAATGTTTTCATGGAAGACTATAAATATAATCAAAATACTGATTTGTTAATATAGCATACTTTGGATGATGGTGGTGGTAGTGACTTTCTCATTTTCATATGGATAATGCTGTAATTTGATGCAGCACATTTATTACACGAATTTTCATTTTTCTTCCCTTGGAAAGGAACAAATGGCATCAAGCACTTTTCTCTCCAGAAATAAAAAGTCAGAGAGAAGACTTGTCTTTTAGAAATTTGGTTTCAATGCAAAGATAACAAAAGAAATACTTGGGGAAGAGCATCATTCTGCATAAGAATGATGTTCATAATTTTAATATAATTTAATCACATGTCTCTTTTGATAATGACTTAAATAAAACATTTCAATGAAAATATGGTATTTCTTGGGTTAATAAAAATTCGGAATGGGGGTCAAAATGACAAGAGCAAAACTAAATGAATTACTCTGTTCTTCAGGTCAAGTCCAAGAACCCATCACTGAGCACCACTTCCTTAAAGCTGTCAAGCGCAGATAAAGCACAGACAGGAAACACTAGTGCTTCTGCAGCAGCTGTGTTCGCTACTACAATGCACAGAGCCAGAATGTCCATTAGACATGTTTGAGACTGATTTATGAACATTGGGCTTTCAAATGTTTCCTCTGTTATACTATAAACATTGATGGTCTGAAATAGCCTCTTATTGGCACACACACTAAGAAATTGCCCCACTTCATACAACACTCTTTATTTTATGGAACACTATGAGTAGATTACCCATAAACATATTGCTAACTGGTGTCATTAGAAAAAACAAAGATATT
The DNA here is from genome assembly GCA_030556195.1 of Anolis apletophallus. Lineage (NCBI taxonomy): Eukaryota > Metazoa > Chordata > Lepidosauria > Squamata > Anolidae > Anolis > Anolis apletophallus. The sequence continues at coordinate 75,797,221 of JARBWK010000007.1, read as the reverse complement.
ATCTGCATTGGTATTTTAATGAATTAGAAAAATCTTTGTTAGAAAGATTCAAGGAGTAGTAGTTAGGAATACCACCATTATACCACTGATTAATAGCTACCATCCATATCCATGCCCCGCTCGCCCCAACAGCTCAATAGATGTCTTGAGCAATGATCAATCTATTTGCCCCAAGGAACTGGGAAATTGTTGCTTCAGTTTGATGTTTTGTTTTATGTCTGTTATAACAGACTGCATTTTTTATTTAATTTTAGTTGTTAAGCCATAATTTATGCTTATATATTGGGTTGTTAAAATTTGTTAGTATGGATGTATTGTTGTATCTGGGCATTGAATGTTTGCCTTTTATGTTTGGAATCTGCCCTGAGTCCGTCCAGGGAGATAGAGTGGAATATAAATAAAGATTATTATTATTATTAATTTGCACAAGATTGCACAAGATTTTTTTTAATAAAAAACCAAAATGTAGGGTATTACAGTAATTATCTTAACACCATGGGCTTTTGGAATCAGATTGTTGAGCTTTCACATCAAAGTCTTACTGCAATACAGGTGTTTTCTCAACAGATCTACTATGTTAGTCAAATTAAATACTTTATGTGTATTATTATTATTATTATCTCACTCTCCTCTGGACCAAAGCAATTCATAACTTTAAAAACAACACAATTTAAAATCTATAAACTGTACATATTTAAACAGAATCAAACATACAATTATTAAAACAGGTAAAAACTGTTTTAAATCATTGAATTTGTTAATCTTATTCCAATCAGAAATGTGGGAAATGGGTCTCTGAAAAAAAACTAGCCTTGATAGAAAATAACATGCCGTGGTTTTAAAATTTATTGTAAGAAAAAAAAACAGGCACAGACTTGCTATCCATTTAACAGTAGTTGATAATCTTTGTAGTAGAACTTGGGATAATATATATTTAAAATTGTGTGAAAATGACTTTGGGAGAAATGATTTTGTAAAGACCACATCAAGATTTTTTTTCATTACACAGTCTCACATAACTTATTGTGTAATTATGATCTTTTTGATCTGAAAGGTACAACACTCAATAGAGAGTTTACTCTTGGTGTATATATAACTCTTCAGTGCAGTGATGACTGCTATGCAAACTATTTCAAGATAAAATGCTCCCTGCCTTCAACACGAGATAATTTTCAACGGTTTTACTACTCTAGACATTAAGATGAATGTGGCTCGCATTTCAGTAACAGCAGAAAACACTTTGAAAAGTAGTATGTTATTTCATGTTACTAGTTAACCATTAAATGGAGGGAAAGAATAAAATTACTCTGTCTAGCAATTCTTTTTAGAGTTCTAAAATGTCTGATTTTTCCTTCTCGGCATTAGTCAGGCCCGGTCCTTTGGGAGCCTGAGTAGAGAGTTGACTCGCTCTTGAAGGAGGAAGCATATTTAAAGACTCTTTGGCTCTCTCTTTGGCCAAGCAGCTTGACACAAGAAGCACAGTGTTTCCACTCACATCCCTTTTGAACTGAAATAATAGGGAATGAAAGTGAATCTGATATTTCTAAAACAGCATACAGAGCCTTTTTATATTCGCACCATGTGCAGCTTTGTTTGCTAATTCCCGCCTCCTCTCCCAAATTTAGCAGCAATGTTGTAAATCACAAATGAAGGAATAGTCTCTCAAACAGCACACTGCATTAGCAACCTCTAATGCATGTTCAACGCACAGCCCAGATCAATTATGGCCAACCATAGGATGCAGGGCATACATCAATGTCAAATCTAAATGCAATATTTATCAGTTCCATATCCTTACACAAAGGAACTGCTTCTGAAGGGCAAACCAAAAGAAACAACAAAAAACCCAACCCTTTTCTAACTCATATATTCTATATTGGTATTCCATTCCTATATATATATATATATATATATATATATATATATATATATATAGGGAGAGAGAGAGAGAGAGAGAGAGAGAGAGAGAGAGAGAGAGAGAGAGAGAGGAATGGAATACCAATATAGAAGCACGTCAGGATTTCACTTTGTGGTTTTTGTTTTGTTTTTTAACAAAATCATATTGACAAGTTTTACAGACTTGCCTTTGACATGTCACTGAATAACTGAGCTCTTATGTTCAAGAAAGAGAGCTTCATAAATTTTACCACTATCTACCTCATCATTTTGATCTGTCATTTTCTTCTCCTCAATATCAGTTGTTGGAAGTATCAGTGGCTACAATTATTACATACAGTATTCCCTCGCTACTTCGCAATTTGCTTAATGCAGACTCACTGTTTTGCGGCTTTTTCCTTCCCACTCCCGGGGAGTCATCAGGGAGGGGAGGATGGGAAAGAGGAGGAGGGGAGGTGGAGCCAGGTGCTGGGCCTTACCCTGTGGCTTGTCTCCAGGCTCTTCGGTGGTGGCCTCCTCCTCCTTGCCACCTTCGCTGCTCTCTGCTCCTTCCTCAGAGGTCCCTTGAGTTCAGTTGATGGCACTGACAGGCTGGGCTAAGGCCTCAGACCTCAGCCCAGTCTGAGGACTCGGATGGGCCAGAAGGAGGAGGCCACCGCCGAGTAGGAGCAGCATCCCTACTTTGTGGATTTTCACTTATCGCTGGTGGTCCTGGAACAGAACACCCGTGATAAGTGAGGCAACACTGTATTTGTAGCCACTGATTTTCATAAATGTATACAGCATTATAAGTGACTATTAACAGAGACATATTTTTTTCGCTGTTTTCAATCTAGTCAGCCCTCCCTATCCAAAAAACTACGGATTCAACAGCACACAGCTTGAAAATACTTTAAAAAAAAATATCCAAAAACCAATCTCTGACTTTGACTTGCCCTTGTGCACCATTTCCAAACTGGAAGGGCCCTGGCTGCTCCTTATCAGAGGAAAGAGAAGTGATGATGAGTGGAGTCAATTCAGAAGATGACAGTCTCATCTCTTTCATCCCTGGGGGAAGGAAAAGGGTGATTGTGCTCCATTTCAGAGTTCACTTTCATTTCTTTGCCATGGACTAAGCTGAGACCAGCTGGGTCTTCATGGCTTCACATCCTGTCCTTCCAGTAAACAAAAGCAGCAGGGATCCCTCCTTCAGCTACAGGATCTTGGCCTAGACATGCAAAGTATGGTATGAGTGACATAAAACTGATAACCTCCTCTGTCCTTTGCTTCTATGCTTTCCTCATAAAAATTATTCACCCCAGTCATGCATCCTGTGATAGAAATCTAAGACATGAAGTAATTCACAAGAGAAGCAGCAGTTAGGGAGAGTAGCATACCCGTGTTCAGCACTATGTCCTTCATATCTTTGCTACACTTTAAATGGTGCCTTTGCACTTTAATGCTGTTTCAAGTTCTCTTTTAAAAGAATATGCTTAAAATGTAATGATAACTATCAGAGTGAAAAAAACAAAACAAACGTGTGTATCACTGATCAACATGTCTCAGGAAGTTACAGCTACAAAACGTTATCAAATGAACTGGCTTCATTTCAAAACTCTTAAAATTTCAGGCTCCATATACACAGAGGAATAAGGAGTCTCCCTGCCAAGTCCTCCTCAGCAGTTAAGGTGACATCTGCATTCTCTCACATAAAAAGGGCCATCTGTACCAAATCAGTATCTTAATTCTTGCAGCTGTGAAATGTTCTTTTTCTTCCTTTTTCACCTTTTACACCTTTTGAATCAAATTGTACTGTGCAGAGTCTGCACTCTGGGCATTTCTCCAGCTGAATTCACCTGCTTTAAATTGTCTAAAACCCCAGTAAAAAGAGCATGCTCAAAATGTGCAACCATTTAAGGGATGTAATGAATTGGACAGCAGCCTAGAAACATGCAGAATTTTTAAATTTTATAATTCAGTACTAATTAAAAACATACCTTCAGCTCTTTCCTGGACTCATTTTCCCAGTCCATGAATGACTCCACTCCCTATGGTCCAACTCATGTATATTTTATTTTGTTCTGGATTGAAGTATGCCTTACTTCTTGTTAATTATAGAGCATTATGAATGAACACCTACCTATTCCCAAAAAGTTTGGGGTCAACACCCACCCCGTCCATCTTCCATAAAGATCTAAACATGTGGATGTTCCACTGTGCCTTTGATTAGACAATTCTTCAAAAAAAATTGGCCCCAGCTATGACCCAAAAATTTGTCTTTGCACTTTACTATTGTTCTCTTCCCAAAGATATAATGCTCTGTTTTATTTTGCACTCTATCCTTAATTTTGCCATTTTACTTATGCACTTTATCTATCAGCCCTATCCTCACAATTGTTTTGCACCAGTCCGTCCAGAAATTGGTTATTATTTCAGGTCCATTGGTTGTTAGTTCAATGATTGCTTTTATATTCTGTTATAATGTTTTATTTTGTTTTATGCTGTTGTTTATGTATTTTAGTATGTTACATTTTAACTATGTTGATCGAGCTCATTCCCATATAAATCACCCCAAGTCCCTCCAGGGAGATGGAAGCGGGGTACAAAAATAAAGTTGTTGTTGTTATTATTACTATTATTATTATAACATAGCAATCCCCTTGACAATAAAAATACTGTGGAAAATAGCAGAAGGTTATTGATAGCTGTCCCACAATGGCATTGCTACTTTTGCATGGGTCTTTGCTCAATTCCGAACCTTTTTCTGAAGAACTCCAGACATCAACACATTTTTAGGCCCTCAGGGAAGTGAATATCCATGTATCATTCTCTAAAAGTCCCCTTTCCTGCTGTAATATCTTTGCCCATTCAAGTTGCTATTTTCCTATAACATTTCCGTCTATATTCTTGCCTTTCCACTAAAATGAGACTTTGAAAGAAAACTCACAAGAGTCTTGTTGGTCTGGATCCTGAGTCACAGCACAGATAAAAGTATACATTTGCATTGCGCCATGGTGTATTTACAATGAATCTATATTTCTTCAAGTTGTGGCACATTACATATCGGAAGCTGCAAACCTGAAAAGGTCAAGTTGAAGACGACTGAATTTTAGATATTTCTCCCTAACACAGCTTTGTTGAAATAGTTAAGTACTTACATGTTTCATTATAAAACTTGGCTCTAAATAGGAGATAAGAAACACCATGATCAGCTCTCCTTCCCCTCCCCTTTGTCTTTCTCTCAGAGAATTAAAACTTGAATGTTTTTCAAACTGAACCACACTTAAGTTGGAAAGAGTAGAACTTTTCTCCTTCTCTGTTGTAGAAATAAGGAGGAACCAGATCTTGGAAAGCTCAGCAGAGTCAGTTCTCATTGGATGGGAGACCACCAACGAATACCAGGCATCTTATGTTATACAGTATTTCAGAAGAAGGACCTGGTAGAATAGTATAGTAGAATAGGACCTGAGTTCAAGAGGCCACAATGAGCTGACAGGTGACTTGAAGGCACAAACATACAAATGCTGATACCCAAACCCTTTTGCTCATGAGCACATTTCAAAATGGTTTATCAATGTAAATCAGAAAAGTATCTTCAGACAACTAGGAAGGCTACTTGATGCTTTTTGATTGCAGCCTCTTTTCCTTTCCTCCTTCCCTCGACTTTCTCAATGGAATTTTAAAAATAAACAAATAGAACAAATTGGCACCCCACTCGGTTTGTGGAGGCTGGCAGCCTGAAGCTGTAACTCTAAACTCGCTTAGTTGGTAGGGGATATGTGCTGTGTAATGGACTGTGTCAGTCCGCCAGCCACACTTGGAATATGCCAACTATCTATGGAGAATCATGAGAGAGAGAGATGCCAAGCAGGATTTGTTTTCCTCCATGAATTCTACAAGCTTAAGGCTGTATGTTTGCAGATATACACGTGCTCTTGCTGCATGGTCACCCTTGCAAGCCTTGCAATATTTGGAGGAAGAAATGGTAGAAGTTCGCAGCATGAATATCCTTGATGGTGAGCAAAGACACACTGTTCCTTCCTATGTTGGTCTTATGCCTATTGCTTGCATGGAACAGAACTCCTTTTGTTGTTAAAAAGCTGCAGTATGAAATCATGAGGAAGATGTTTTGAGTGTGTCTGAGGCAGTTCTAAAGAGAATGGAAGATCTGAGAGATAACAGAGATCCCTCAATATTCACTGAGGTCACAGGCACAGGATCTCCATGAAAGTGAAGAACTGTACAAAGTGATTGCTTTTTTTAACCCGAGGACAAAACATCTCTAGGAATTTCTAAGTCTAGGATTAATTTCTACTGAAAATTTGATCATAGAATTGCATTGAAGGGCTTAAGAGATTCCCAAAGAGGTGTTGTCTCTAGAAATCTCTAGGTCTTCTAGCTAGCATAAGGAAATGGTCATAAAGTCAACCTGGAGGAGCTAGATATTCCTAGGGATAACATTTTAATCAAATTAATGACTAATCAAATCTGCAAATGTCAAAACTGTTGGAGGGACAACTGTAGAGCCCAAAGAGTGTGTGTATTTTTTTAAAAAAAGTTACAACTACAGAAGGCAATGGAGGACAGAATTGCAGATAATGCCCTCATTAGTGCGACCTCCACCCAGCAGCAGTTTGAAGCGCCAAGAGTGAAGAAATGAGACATGCAGCTGCAGGGCCGTAGCCAGGATTTTGATTCGGGAGGGGGCTGAGACTGGGTGGAAGAGGGTCTACCCTAGCAAACCTTTTGTATTGTTATCCCAATAACCCCATTAATGTGGGATATAATGAGCATGGTGATCAGATCATGATTTAAATGCACATAACAGTTTAAATAATGTACCAGTAAGGCCTTTTCGCGGACCACCCTGAGAATTCGAGGGGGGGGGCTAAGGGGGCTTCATGCCTGTGCAGCTGCCTTCTAAGCAAGGGATGTGAAGCAGCTGACAGGACCAAGTCCCTAAGTAAATATTCAGATTTACTAGACATTTTCGTTTGTTACAAGATTTGAATTGCATCCTACTAATGTTTTTTTCACTTCCTTCTTATTAAACAAACTCTTGTCAGAAAATAGTTTTGCCTTCTTTTTAGATTATGTATATTTAATATGCCAGATTTTGTATCTATGTTTTTGTAGGTAGATAAAATTAATCAAACTCCTTAGACCAGACATGGGCAAACTTCAGCCCTCCAGGTGTTTTGGACTTCAACTCCCACAATTCCTAACAGTATCAGGCCATTTCCTTCCCCCCTCAGGTGCTTAAGCTGAGGTCTGAGGCTGTTAGGAATTGTGGGAGTTGAACTCCAAAACTCCCAGAGGGCCGAAGTTTGCCCACACCTGCCTTAGACAAATTAACTTCACCTATTTGCAATTGTTTAAGTAAAGCTATTAGCTTTTTCAGGAGCAGAAATCTATGTTTCCAGGAGCCCTGTTGGACTTATTAGAATTGATTTCTGTTGTGACTGGCAGCACTATTTAATCATTTTAAAACAAAAAAAAAGAGGTTTAGAACATTTTTTTAATATTTGTTAATTAGGAAAGTTTAATACTTCAACTGTAATGTAAACTGAGAACACACTATATGAATACACATATGTTTTATTACTTGTGTATAATCATATCTGTGGTCAAATTAGTAATTTGCATACAGAGGCTGAAAACTTCTACAGTTGTTGCTCCATATTTGTAGTTTTGCATTTTGTGGATTTGGGTTTTCAGGGATTTGATTTTAAAATGTTCTCTCTAGGAATCTATAGGTCCTCCAGTGTGATTATATGGTTTTCTTCCTCCAATCACACTGGAGGACCTTGAGACTTCTCGAGAAAACACCTGTCTGGTGACTTCATCACACTAGAGGATGAATCCACTTTAAACCCTGTTGCTGCCTCCTGCAGAATTCTTGGGTTAAAAGTTTAGAAGAGGTCCTTTGACAGCCTCCCTAAAGTACAAACCCCAGAATTCTACAGTAGGCAGAAACCAGATTTAAAGTGGATTCATTCTCTAGTGCAGTCATTGTCAACCGCTGTGCCTCGGCACACCAGTGTGCCGTGAGCGATCAGCTGGTGTGCTGCAAGAAAACCTCTTCCCCCCGCCTTTCTTCCCCCTCCAAGGTTTTCCCGCGGCACACCAACTGATTGTGGAACAGCGGCTGGGGAACCCAACCCTCTCTAGGACCTAGACCTAGAGAAGCAGGGAGGCTCAGGAGAGGAGGGGCCGGGCGACGCTCCCCTCCTCCTCCGAAAGTGAGCCCACAGGAACCTGGGCGCCTTGGGGAGCCGAGGGGAAGGGAGGGGAGAGAAGAAGAGGAGGAGGCCAGGGAAGGAGGGAGCAAGCATCGCCGCCGAGCCTGCCTCCCCCCCCAGCAAGCGTGCGCGCAGCTCCCTTCCTCCTCCAATCACGAGCGCAATGTCAGCGCCGTGTGCGAGGTGAGTTGGGCGCGCTCCTGAATGGAGGAGGAAGGCAGCTGCCTGCGCCCCCCTCACCTCGCACGCGGCGCCGACATTGCACTCGTGATTGGAGGAGGAAGGGAGCTGGGCGTGTGCTTGCTGGCGGGGGAAAGAGGCAGGCTCGGCGGCGATGCTTCAGAGGGGAAGCAGAAGCAGCAACCCTGAGTGCCGCCTCCTCTGCTCTGCTGGGACCTCCATCTCCCTGTCTTTCGCCCTCTGTGAGGGTTTCTCTCTCTCACTCCCTCTCCTTGCCGTCACCCCTGAGCTTTGCCTTGGGCTGCTCCTCCTTCCTCCTAGCATTCCCTCCCCCCCACTCCTTTTGACTGGGTTAAGAAGGAGGGGAGAAAAAGGAGCCACGGCGAGAGGTTGGCAGGGGCGGCAAAAGGTGCCTGGCTTGATTTCCTTCTTTTGGGTCGCTCGCCAGCCCGCACCTTCCTCTCCCCAGTTCTTCCCACTTCCTCCCTTCCCACCTCAGTTCCCCCCCTCTTTTCTAACACCCCTTTCCCACCCCGTCTTCCCTTTTTCTAGTTTCCCCCTTCTTTACTATACCCAGCCCCTTCCACTATTCCAGCCCCCATCCCCACCTCAATCTATTCCACTTACCCCCTTGCCGTTTCAATCTTTCCACTATTCCAGGCTCCCCTTTGCACCCCCCGTCGTGCTCATTTTGCAGTCTTCCTTTCCCCATTCCAATCTTTTCCAGCTGCTCCTCTTTACCTCCCCAATTTCCTCATTACCTTCTCCCAATCCCCCCCCCACACACACCAGACTGGAGTCTTTCCCACTTTTCCAGCCCCCTTTCCATCCCAACCTGTATGCCAAGCTTATTCAATTCCATTTTTGTTGGAATTCAGAATGCTCTTGGATGGCAGAGGAACTATAAATCCCAGCAACTGAAACTCCCAAATGTCAAAATTCATTTTCTCTAAACTCCAACCATTGATCAATTTTGGGCATATTGAGTATTTATGCTAAGTTTGGTCCAGATTAATAGTCATTTGGGTTCACAGTGCTTTCCTGATGTAGGCGAACTACATCTCCCATAAATCACTGTCAATTCCTCCCAACTTCCTCCAGTATTCTCTGTTGGTCATGGGAGTTCTGTGTGCCAAGTTTGGTCTAGGTCTGTCATTCGTGGGGAATCTCAGTGGTCTGTTGAAGTCAGAGCTGAATTGGTTGAAGGTACTGCAAATCCCATCATCCGTTGCCCATACTCCCCCAAACATAATTGTTTTTGTGATTAATCACTAGGCTTTAATTATGTTCAATGTGTAGTAATGAAAATACATCCTGCATATTAGAGATTTGCATTAGAATTCGTAAGAGTAGCAAAATTATTTATGAAGTAGCAACGGAAATATGGTTGGGTGTCACCACAACACGAGGAACCTTATTTAGGGGTCACAGCATTAGAAAGGTTGAGAACCACTGTGTTAGTGTCATTTTGTGTCATTTTGGTTGGTAGTGTGCCCCAGGATTGTGTAAATGTAAAAAGTGTGCCGTGGCTCAAAAAAGGTTGAGAAACACTGCTCTAGTGTGAGGAAGTAGTAGGAATCTCTAAATCTTCCAATGCAATCCTATGACCCGCTTCCAAAGGAGGTTAACCATAAAGTTGTGTTGGAAAACGTGGAATGTCACCATCATGACAGGTGTAGTTTGCAACTTTATACTGTTACTTGGTGCATGTTCCACAGTCATGGAAACCCATTGGGTGGCCATGGTAGTCCACGCTCTGGTTACATCCTGAATAGAATACTGCAATGCTCTCTATGTGGAGTTGCCTCTGAAGACTGCCCAGAAGCTGCAATTAGTCCAACGCTCGGCAGCCAGGCTACTAACGGGAGCGGGGTACAGGGAGCGCACAGCTCCCTTGTTACACCAGCTCCACTGGCTGCCGATTAGCTTCTGAGCACAATTCAAAGTGCTGGTTTTAACCTATAAATCCCTATACGGTTCTGGCCCAGTTTACCTGTCCGAACATGTTCTCCCCTACGAACCATCAAAGACATCAAGACAGGGCCTTCTCTGTGGTGGCTCCTCGGCTATGGAACTCTCTCCCGAGTGAGATTAGATCTGCCCCCTCCCTCCTGTCCTTTAGGAGGTTGGTAAAATATTGGCTTTGGAAAGAAGCATTCCCAGAATAAGGATTGGGATTGTTTTTGAAGAAATTGAATAACCATATATACTGAACTGAATTGAATTTGATTTTATATGGCGATCTGGCTTGAATGTATTTTATCTATAGGTATTTTATTTATATGTATTTTAACTTTGCATGGTGATATGATGTTTTAATTTTTATTGACTGCACTTAATTCTTGATGTGAGGCTGGTCTGAGTCCTTCCGTGGAGGTGAGAAGATCGGGATATAAGAATTATAAATAAATAAATAAATAAATAAATAAATAAATAAATAAAATCAAGCTCTTTTATACCCCTCTGAACAAATCCTGCTAAATCAAACTGTGCTAAGTTTGTCTTTGCCTTGTAAGCTGGAAACAATGTGAAGTCACATACAGCAAGTATATATGATGCTCCAGTGTCAGTTTATCTGAAATTGATAATGGCAACATTGTCCAAACAGAACCCTAATAAGCCAATGACAACCGGATGAAATATATAGAATAAGAAACCAGTAAAAAAAATTATAGGATGAAGCTGTGAGTTTTCCAGGCTGTTTCAAGCTAGCACTGTTCTGCTGCTCATATGAACATAACTATGCTTCGCTCCATTTTATATTTCAAATATAAAATTCGCCCAGGAAATATGCACCTGGAATCCTTTCCCCCCAGAATGAGACTTTTTTGAGAAACGTGTGAAGGTCATTTCTTATACAAATGGTTTCTCCATTTGTTGAACTACCTTCAGAAAGAAGGTTTCCCCGCACTGTAGTGGCAAATAGCATCAAAATGTTAAGGCTGAATACATTACATACACACACTGAAGTAAATCTGATCATGACACAGAGCAGTCTTTTAATGGCAAGCTTTACAGTGTAAATTGAAATGTGGTACTTTACTTGCTGCAATGATGTCTAGATATTTTAATTTGCACATCACTTGAGGCATTCATATATATATAAATTCCATTTAAAACCACATGAATACTGACATAACTAATTGCTGTACAGATTGCCCTGAGCAACTTGGGAAGTAAAGGATTCAGTCAAAGAATAAGCTCTTTTATTTTGGCCACCATTTTCCAATTAACTTTATTTCAGAATTCAGGCACATTTCTACATGCCAACTTTTTTTCTATATCCAAAAATGTAATTATAGCTAGTTTCAAACTTTTGAGTATAACAGAGAAGCTCAGGCACATATAATGGAGTGGTTCCCTATTCAGTCTGCCAGCCTTTCCTGCCATTATCTCTTACTATTGCAAAAAGAGGGTATGTAAATTTAAATACCCAACAGAGAACTAAGGTATGGGTTGCAGGCAAGGGGACTTTTCTATGGAGCTGAACACATAGATAAGCTATTGTTATGGATGCGTAAGCATCAGCTCTGTTGTGTATGGTTCATGAAAAGGTGAATTACATAGCTTACTCACATTATTTTGGTCCTGTTCAAGTTGCCCTTCGCCTTGGTCTGTGCTGCAGTATGACCCCTGAGGCCATTCTCAAATTGGAATTCAACTCAGGGACTTCAAATGTTTTCCACCTCTGTTTTAGAGGTATTTGATACCTTGGTAAACTCTTGGTGCATCTCTTGGAAACCATAGGGATTAAGCTTTCTAACATCATCCAGCATTCTGCTTATGTTATTGCTGCTGTCATGTGCCTTCAAGTAATTTCTGGCTTATGGCAGCCCTGATGTGGACGTATCACAGAGGGGCTATTTGGGTAAAATTTGTTCAGAGGCGTCTTTTCCTTCCTCTGAAGCTGAGAGAGTGTGACTTGCCTATGATCACCAAGTGGGTTTCCATGGACAAGTGGGGATTTAAACCCTAGTTTCAACTCTGGTTAGTATTTGCATGGAGACTGCCAATGAATACCAAGTACCATAGGTTCTATTTCAAAGAATGGAACTGTCTGAATCACCTCTGAGTATTATTTGCCCCAGAAAACTCTGTGGAACTCAAGAGGTCACTCATAAGTTATCAGGTGATTTAAAGGCACATGAACACTCTCTCTCATATCATAGTTAAGGACTCAAATCACTATACCATTCTGGTTCTTAACCATTTCTTTTGCCACACACTTTTTGTTCTCTTTATTCTCCATATTCTCCATTTGTCTCTGATATTTTTCCATCCTTGTGCTCAAAACTAAAAGTCTTAGATCATTTAAACCTGTTGCCTGTTCCATCTAATTGTACTGACTGTAGAAACTTAGAGCAACAGCTCAACTTCTCAGAAGCCTGCCTTATGACAGCTTCCTTGTGTGGCTTTAAGATTTTGTATTCTGGATTGTCTTAGATAAGCAAGCTTAAAAATGTTTCTTTCTGTGTCTTCTATTGGTAAATACCTCCCATTGTCATTGACAAGTCAGATGCATCCTCACAGCTTCCACATTAGATTAAGTAGAGTCCAAATATAGATTATATAATTCTAAGTGATCCAAACTTTAATTAATTAGTTTTTAAATTAAAAAATCTGCTCCTCTGCTTGACAAAATTTTAAAAACGTAACAGGAAATACCAAAAAACCCTAAAAGAAACAAACAACAGAGTAGAGAGACGAAATAAACTCATCAAAATAGCTGCAGAATACAGCATCAAAAAGGTATTGGCAAACAAAAAGTGTTTAATATGGTGCCAACAAGTTTCACATTAGGCAGCTCTCACTCTGGAGAGAATTCCAAAGCTAAGGTAGCACATCTAAAGCATGGCAGGTCTCAAAGAATATTTCAAAGATCAGCAACTGCCAGATTTTTTACACATGCGCAACTGAAAACACCTCAAAAGAAGCTTTGAACAGTACCACAGTCTCATGCAGGAGAAAGAGATAATTAATATAGTTTCATCTCAAGTCATTTATGACTATAAAGGCTAAAATCAGTATCCTGAGTAAGATTTGAAAACATACAAATACTTTGAACATACAAATACTTTCCTTCTTCAGGGATCCTGCAGAATTCCCCCTTCTCTACCCCATAACAGAAATCAAATTTCCATTCATACAGCTACAAAGTTTAAAGATATCACAAGGGGGATTAAATCCACAGTTTTGTCAAGCAGGAACAGACGAGATGGTCATCCAACCTCACTCTTTGAAGCCACAATTGTTTAGGTTATATAGAGAAGAGACCCAATTGTGTGATTTTCCTTGGTTGTTGTTCTTAGATGATCTTATATCTCCCAAAGTGCAAGAGAAATAGGAAAAAGTGCTGCCATCTCCAACAAGTCTTATTAATCCCATGTGCGAAACTATTTTCCCCATGTGGCAAAGCATTTAACATGCATAGAGCATTTTTCTTTTATTGGAAAAGCAGCTTTTGATGCACATCCATGGAAGTTAACTTTTATCATTCTGTATCCACATGTAATTCTATATTTTGGCCTTGAAGGGATTTTTAAAGTTACAGAAATAAGCATATAGACTTACTATGTCTTCATTTTCAAACTGCGCATTGTATAGTCCTGCATCTTCTTCCGCCGTCTTTTCAACAATTTTTCTGCAGATAAGCCATATGGTGAGACTGGCAATGAACATGCCAATATCAGGAACAAAAATTCGGATCCCATTGCCAACATCTGCCCCTTTGACACTGTATGGAAGAGAAAGAGAGATTGGGTGAGTGAGACAATGTATCACTATTCAACATTTTCATAACTTATTTCTACATGACCTAAATCAGTGCTGTCCAACTTCTAACCGGCCAAGGGCCGGAATTGAGGCCACGGATGACCTGTGGGGCTGTTCGGCCCCGCCCCCAGGCCCCTCCCCCAGCCCCGCCCCCACCCCAGCCCCCTCCTAAACTGTCATTCTCCCTCCTCCTCCTCTTTCCCTGGCGCCGCGGTGCATGGGACACCAGCGGCGCCGGGAAGGAGGAGGAGGTCCACCTCCTCGCACCCTCCCACCCTTCCCGGCGCAGCGGGTGTCCCGTGCGGCGTGGCGCCGGGGAAAAAGGAGGAGGGAGAGTTCTCCCTCCTCCTCCTCCTCCTCTCCACCGGCGCTGCGGCGCACGGGAAAGCAGCGACGCCGGGGGAAGAGGAGGAGGAGGAGGAGGAGGGAGAACTAAATATCGAACTCTCCCTCCTCCTCCTCCTCTTTCCCGGGCGCCGCTGCTGTCCCGTGCGCCGCAGCGCTGGTGGAAGAGGAGGAAGAGGGAGAACTCTCCCTCCTCCTCCTCCTCCTCCTCTTTCCCCCCGCCCGCGCCCTTGCCCGGATCCCGGGCGCCGGCGCGCGCGGGGGGAAAGAGGGACGAAGGAGGAGGCAATCAGCTGACGGCCTTCTCCTTCGTCCCTCATCTTTCCCCTCGCCCGCGCCCTTGCCCGGATCCCGGGCGCTGGCGCGCGCGGGGGATATAATGAGGGACGAAGGAGAAGGCAATCAGCTGACTGCCTTCTCCTTCGTCCCCTCCTCTTCCCGCGCGCCGGCACCAGGGATCTGGGCAAGGGCGCGGGCGAGGGGAAAGATGAGGGACGAAGGAGAAGGCCGTCAGCTGATTGCCTCCTCCTTCGTCCCTCTTTTCCCCCGCGCGCGCCGGCAGGCCAGGAATCCGGGCAAGGGCGCGGGCGGGGGGAAAGAGGAGGAGGAGGAGGGAGAGTTCTCCCTCCCTCCTCCTCCTCTTCCACCGGCGCTGCGGCGCACGGGACAGCAGCGGCGCCGGGAAAGAGGAGGAGGAGGGAGAGTTCAGGGAGGGCGGTGCAGGGAGGAGGAGCTGGCTCACTTCCTCCTTCCTCCCCTCCCCCGGCCGCCATTTTTTTTTAAAAATAGAATTTTTAATTTTTTAAAAAAATGGCGGCCGGGGGGCATAGCGGGGGCCGTGTCCAACAGGCTGGGGGCCGTGTACGGCCCCGGGGCCGCCAGTTGGACAGCCCTGACCTAAATAATAACCCAAAGACACCAAATACTGTGATTTGGAAGCTAAGAAAAGGTAGTCCTGGTTAATACTTGGATGGGAGAACACCGTCCAATTTCAAGTGCTGTAGGCTGGGGCTTCCTCAACTTTTTCAACTTGGCCCCTTTTTTGCCCAATGTATTTTTATGCAACCCCAGATATATAAGATATAAAATAAGTATACAAATCAAACTTTCATTGAATATTGGATGGTTAAGTCCGTGGATATGGAGGACAAATTGTACCATTGCAATAACAACTGCTGAATGCCTAGCTTTCAAGTACATAAAAACCAAAGTCCTTAAGTTGTCTTCAGCATCTGCTGGGGTTTGCTTCCAGGACTCACAGTGGATACCAAAACCCATGGATACTCAAATCCCATGATATTCAAGGATATAATAAAATGATGTTTCTTAAATAAAATGGCAAAGTCAAGGTTTGAGCAAGATATAGATATTCAAGCTGTTGACAGTTGAATTCGTCCTGCCCTCTGCAGGAAGATTAAGTTGCAATCTTATAAGAACAGCAACCCCCCCCCCCCCCAATTTCCTTCAAGCAGGAGGGTGTGGTTGGGGAGAAGGAAGGACATTAAATGCCTAGAGAGGCTGGCAGGATTTCTTCTCCACCTTTTTCTTTGCCCTTCCATATCTTCTTTGCCATTCCTCATTCCTCTTCCTCCCCCGGCCCCCATTGCCAGGTGGTTAGGCCTCTTTTTTATTTTCATGCCACTGCCTCTGTTGCTCCTACTCTGCAGGGAGGGAGGAGGGAGGAAGCATTTCCACAATCCCAACACTGAGCTGAGGGGTCGGGATTCATAGTTTAAGAAGCTGTGATATAGACTTTATTTCAGAGGAAGGAATTGGCAAAACCACCTCTAAGTATTTCTTGTCCACCGAGGACAGGAGTCAGTTTACAGAGCCACTCAAAAATGGAGGGTAACTCTGACTTGAAGAGGGATGGCTGTTATCCAGACAGGCCCCCTTCTTATGTTGATGCACAGAAAGATACACTGAATACTTGTGGTGAAGTACAAACAGATTTGTGAAGTTTATTTGAACTAGAACAAGAAGGCTTCTCAGATATTAGGAGAGGTTCAGACTTCAGAAGATTATCAGGCTGTTTCTTTTAAAAAAATGGTTCCTTAATTTGTCTTCCACATAACTATGTTCACTCACAGGTGAACTAACTGGGCTTTTTAAATCCCCTTAATCCTCAATTCCTGAGGCTCCTAATATAAGCACCCTGTGCCTTAGAGGTTCTCTTATCTCCTCCTCTGACTTCTCCCCATCTCCTGGCTTACCGCTCTCCCTGGTACCCTCTACCTTCTGTAGCTAAGCAACACTCTTTAACTCCCCAACCAATCAGGCACCACTACCATATAAGGAGCGGGCTGTTCCCTCCTCCTTTAGCTTGGATCGGGCCTTTTCTCCGAGGGCCTAGAAATTTTCTCCGAGGGCCCATTCCATTACAGGAGTCCATCTAGTGCTTGCCCACATTTTCTTTATAGCATAAGGATTCAGCTTCAGCTTATTAAACCCCATTTAGCCCACTACTGCATTCAAATATTAATCATGGTGTCCACAGTCCCTCCTTAAGCAGAGCTAATTGCTTTACAACTTCTGAAGGCCATACTCAATGGGTTCATGTGGACCATAAACAGCACTGGATGTAATTGGCAATGAAGAAGTGAAAGAGTCAATTAATGTAAATAATATTTGAAAAATGGAATCCTATTATTATTAAAATTTAAAGAAAGCATAGAGACATATTAAGTTGCATGATAAATGGAACTTCCACTACAAAATTCAAAAGGAATGCACAGAAGGAGTGGTCTCAAAATATCAAGTTTTTCTACAAGAAAATCTTCATAAATATTTTATTTGACATGGGCTTCCAAAGTTCTCTTTCAGGATAACTTTAGTACCACCTAATCATTAAATATCTTGAAGGCACCAGATTTCTATCTGATCCTGGAAGCTGAGCAGGATCAGCTCTGGTTAGTAAGGACGTGAATACCCAATGGTACAGGCTATATTTCATAGGAAGGAATGGGCAAAACCATTTCTGAGAATTCATTGCATAAGAATGCCCTATGAAATTAATGAAGTCACTGTAAGTCAACAGGCAACTGGAAGGCACATAACACAGACATTAACTAGATACTGTTGGCATCTCATTTTAAAGTATCTGGAAAGTTTGCATAATTTATTGCATAACATACTGTAATATTATTTGAAATTCAGTATCTGCATTAATTTGCCGTTATAGGCTTGACATGTATATCACACTTTATTCTATAAAGGGTATAGATTTTGTTAATACAGCATCAACATATACAGGCACATTTATAGGTATGACTGAAGACAGAATCTTTATGAGTCAATCCATAAAATCTGTAAAAGCAAAATCCTGTGATAGTTCTTTTGTCTTTTACTTTATCTTTACATTTTAACATAATAGTCCTTTTTATTATTTGTGAGTTTAGATGTACTTTACTTTAATTAATGATGTGAGCTACACCCTGGGAGGAAGGCAGTATATAAATTAAAACAGATACAGTTTTAAAACTTGCAGATGCACACATCATGTCATCATGTCATCAAGGTATCTGAGAAGGGTAATGTTATCTGTTCTAATTCACATGTGGCATTTCCAAATTGAACAAATAGGTCCTCAATTTAGTAGATTTAGCCAAAAGAAAAGTAATCCTTATTTGTACTTTAGCTAGTAAACAAAGGCCTATATGCTTTCATATACTATAAATATATGATCGAGTACTTACACTAAAAGGACACTGAGTTTACCCATTGTGAAATGGTACACTAGTTCCGCATCCATCAAGGTAAACGTAAGAGGGAATGATGGGTATGTGTTTCAGAAATAATTGGCTGAGACGGCATTTAACAACCTCTAGAAAAAGATATACATACATCACATCCATAACTACTTTTTCTCAGTGCCTGAGACTGGATGAGAAACTCCCTCCGGGGAACACAGAAGAATGGACGACCTGGAAGGTGCTGAACAGGCAGTGCTCTGGCACCACGAGGTGCAGAGCTAACCTTGAGAAATGGGGCTACGAAGTGGAGTCCATGACATGCGAGTGTGGAGAACAGCAAACCACAGACCACCTAATACAATGCAACCTGAGCCCTGCCACATGCACAATGGAGGACCTTCTCACAGTGACACCAGAGGCACTTCAAGTGGCCAGGTTCTGGTCAAAGAACATTTAACATCATGTCAAGTTATTTATCTTTGTTTGTATTTCTAAATGCTTTTTAACTGTACCCTCAACTTGCTTCTGACATGATAAGTAAAATCAACAGATTGATTGCATGGCACTCATCTCTCTCCTTTCTGTGGAAAACTACATATGTATTTCCTGATTACTCTGCTAGCATACATAGGCAAAAAACCCCAAAACTCTATGAGGTACACTTGCTTTCTATCTCACATGGCACATGACTAGGAAGCCTAAACCTGTGATCCCCATTATGCCAGCCCACAAAATATAATTAAACACAAATCCTGATGAAGTCATCTCATAGATGAGGCTTGTGCAACAAATAGACTGGGGGCTCTGAGCCTAAGCCTTAGGGAAGAAGGTCACATTCAGAGCTACAGCAGAGCAGCAATCAGAACCCACCATTCTCTCCTCCAAGCATTTTATCACTACATGTTTCCTTTCTCTATGCACCAAAGTTACCAACTAACCTGTGGCAAAGGGGGGCCACTGATCAGGACACTGGAAGTGCTGGTCTCGGTTGGAAACACAGCCATGGGAAGTTGCTGGACTAAGTTGAAGTAGTGGGGAGCAGGGAGGAAATTTTAAGGTATATTGAACCCTTTTCAGGGTGGTGTGTGGAATCTTCGGTTCCAGGTTAAATTAAAATTTAACATTAGATTGACTTTTTTCTATTGTGTCAATCCCAAGGCTTTTAAATTTTTTACTTTACATTTTGAAAATAATTCAATTGGTGGAATTAATTAATTAATCAATCAAGGACATAACTGATTTTAGGTTCAGCTGTCATCTGAACTGAGCAGAGAGTCCAAGGTTGTTCAAGAAGTCTCACCAAAACAAGTGAATGCTCTGATAATAAAATACCACATCACTGTCATGCACAATATTATATTGGTGCTATCACTCAGATTCTTCAAACAATTTAAATAGAAGACTCATATTTATTACTGATATTACAGTGCAGAAAATGTTTGGTCAGCTGAGTAAAGCAAAGCACAGGGGATAAAATCAGAGCACTATAAAAACTTTTATCATAAAAAATTGGCTCGAAGTTTAACAAGTAGAAAACATCTAAATCTCCTGAAGAATATGTAAAGCCTTTATAATAATTCATATATTTTGAACCAAATGTACATCTCTGTTTCTCCCAGAAGCTATTTTGTGAGGGTAAAACCAGTTTGGCAAAGTGTTCACTCAGCTATCATCCAAACATTTTCCAAATGTTTACTTTCTAAACATCGTTATGTATAGCACTGCTATTTAACAACTTGTGTGCACATGCCAAGATTGGCAGTCTCATTACTGACATAAAGCATGTAACATTTATGGGTCTGTGATGCATAGAAAAAGCAGACAATTGCCAAATGTAGATTGGGATACTCCCCTCTATGCTATTTCTGTATGCCTCATTTGTTTTCTATACAAGCCAAATTAGGTGTTCAATGCATTGCCCAGATACCATTTTTTAAGAAACATGAGCTACATGCTGAGCTTAGGTTGCCCTATCATCATAACCCTAGAGGGCCTGGTCTCAATTCTGTGTTTGCTTCACCATCTGTAGTGGTGCACATAATACTATATTTATTTATTTTTGACATACTGGCAGTATGCCTGGAGCAGTAAAACAGCAGAACAAAAAAGATGCTACCCAAACACTCAAGGGTGGGGGATCCATAAACTCAAAAAGGGAGTAAGTAGACAAGAAATCAACCGACAGTGATATATAGTAAATTTTCCTGCATGGCTGAATATTCTTAAAGCAGTTTTTAAAAAAGATAAAAGAGATTTCACAACAGATTTTAGAAAGCACTGATAATATCTGGAAACCAATTCCAATAGTAAAGTGACAAGAACAAAATATAAAACATAAACATTGTGGGACTGTGTACTGCCATATCCTAAGACAGAGTTGCCAAACTTGTGGCCCACTAGATGTTTGGCCTCCCAACTCCCAGAAGCCCAAGTCAGCTTGCCCAATTGGAAGGAATTCTGGGAGCTGAAGTGTCATGGATAACTTTTCAATAATTTTAAAGTATAGGTTCTTTTAATTGCAATTTCCAGTGTGAGAGGGTACATCAGATTACAGAAAAACATTTAAACATACAGACATACAGATTCTATACAACTACATTGGATTCACAATTACATTGGCTAACAAACAACCAAAAGGGGAAATACATTTTCACTCAGCATTCACACACATGTACATGCATCCTCATGCATTCAAATATTACCATATCCTTTTCTCCCTCCTTGGAGAAGCACCTGTTAGGCCAGGCCCTGCTTTCCTGCAGCCTGCGAAATGCAAAGTTCCACAATTTCCATAACACCATAACTGCAAAATGCCAAAATGAATCCTTTCCCTAAACACAATGCCAGGGACCAAATCTCTGTTTTCCATATAGCAGAACCTGACTCCCTGCACAAAATCTAAGACTCCAAAAGTGCACTCCTTCCTCTTCCCTTGAGAAAGAAGCCCTCAAAGTGACCAGACTGCTCCCTTGCAAATCTGCCACTCTACGAATACACCATCTCTCTCCTTCCCATGAAGCAGAGCATGGCGGGTGGAACAGACTCCTGCACTGTGCCACAATTTGAGAATTATGAGATTGAGTCTTTTATAGGTATATTCTGCTGATGTAGTCCCAAAGTTGTATGTTAATGATAGACTTCTTCTATCCTGGCTCCATCTCAGTTTCCTGGCCAGATATTGATTCTTCATGATTGGTGTTAGCTTTGTGATGACTTCCTTCTTAACATTGTAAATATTTATCTTATCACTGTCCAGTTCTTATCACAGTTTACTTTTCAGTTCTTTTTAGCAACTTTTAATTACAGTCCAGCAAGCAGGTAGTCAGTCATTGCAGGCCTTAATATTTTACTGGTGTTTCCAAAATTGCCAAGCAATGTGAGATGCAATATAAATCAGAAGTGATTAAGGATTTTGAATTTGCTGAAAACCCAGCAATTGTCCTGACTCGCATCATGTAAGATATGAACATAAATACATTTTAATTCAAGAATTCAAGGATCTAGGCTGGGACAGTGTGTGCACACATATAGAAAAAGCTCCAGGCAGTTCCAGAGGCAAAGCCTGGCACAAAAATGGTCTGTTCAGCTGATACAATACATTCTTACAATTCTCCTGTCAGTAGACAGTATGTTCACAGATATTAGGTCCCCCCAAAACTTTACCAAACTTTCCATCATGTCCCTGCATCTGGTGTGTACTACACTTCTCTAAATCCCGTAGTGAAAGAACACAAATGAGCTCATCTTGAGTAGTTTGGTTGCGTGTATGAGCTCTGTAACTCTCATAAACACAAAACAGAAACTAATAAAAATAAATGTGGAGGAAATAATTCAAGATGAACCGACTACAGACTACACATCATCAGACATAATTGCAGTAACCTATACAGTATGTTAAGGAATTAAGCCAGAAAAAGTCACAAAAAAGTTACCCTACTAAACAGATGGGGAATTGAATACCAACTGCGAAATAACAAGACCAGATACTATTCAGTTTATTTGTTCTCCCTACCTTATTCTATAAGGTTGGGGGGGGGGCACTGATGTGGGTCTAGACTGAGGGACAGCTATCAACCTAGTGATCACCTCCTCATCCCATCCTTGGGTTAAAACTGACATTTCTCAGTTTAAAACTTTTTTTTGATTTAGGTATCCACATTTCACACACACACACTCATCCTTAAATACACATTTTAAAATGCCTTTTGATTCATTTTTCAGCCAGGGACTGGAACATTCAAGAAAGTACAAGAATCAATGGGCAATAAAATTCTAATTTTCACATTAGTCTGAGAGAGTTAATATGGGGGAAGGTCAAGTGAGCTTGGAATTCACAAGAATTTAATTTCACAGACATCTCTAGTTCACTTAACTGGCTCCCTATTCTTTGTCTGGGATCTTCAGTCCTTAGAAAATTAATAGCAGTAACGGAAATGCAGTAGGTAATTCTATGGGATAGGAAGTGTTAGAGCCCTGCAAAACACTGTTAATATAAAGTGAATAATGTCCTGCTGGAGAACCAAATGAAGTTATATTGCTGAGGCACAAGTGAAATATGAAGTATGTACAAATATGTGTGTGTGTTGCACTATAAGCATACATAAACACACAGAATAATATGTTTTATTTCAGGAGCCTGGAGATATTATTTATTTATTTAAAATTTTTGTGCCCCGACCTTCTCACCTCCATGGAAGGACTCAGACCGGCTTACAGCAAGATTCAATGCTATACAAATTTAAAAACAACTTAGAACAGCATATTAAAATACATAAAAAGCAGAAATACATAAAACCACATTGCCATTTAAAACACATTCAACTTGGTCTGTAAACGTGGTCACTCATTTCAGATTATAATCAATCTCATCTTATTCTGGGAAAGCTTCGTTCCATTATGCAACCATTATGTATCAATAGGCATGACGACCACTATTTATTGTCTGTGCTGAGGTTGGTCTTTGAAGTCTTTATGATTTATTCATGAATAAAGTATCAAAAACTGCAAAAAAAATTTTTAGAAAAGACAAACTGCCAAAGTATATTGGCCAATGCACTTTGTATTAACTGCAACACTGAATTGCTTTCTAGATTCAAACAAAGAGCAGTTCATATGCTGTTGCTGGTAGGTGTATCACTACATGTTCCCCAGCTACTGATGCACCCGGGGGACCAGGGACTGCCAAGAACAACATTGGCAACAGTCAAACAATTCCATGCTCAAACAACACCAGCAGTAAAATAGTATGTATCAGACACTTGTTTCCCTCCAAGACCATGAATAAAATGTCATGAGAAAGAGCTGAAATTAATTTAGTTGAAAAGAAAATAAGCACACAGAGCAGCAGGAGCAGTGCCACTTAAAAATCCTCTACAAATATTTTGCCAAATAATCTACCAAACATGCAAAGAAAGGCAACATCTTACAGCAGAACTTCTTTTTATTAGCTAAACATAATAGAAATGGTGCACTGTGTATGATAAATGCTTCATCATACACAATATCTTGGGGGATATGAAGGCAACCACTTGTACCCTAGACCCCTGCCCTTTGTGGCTGATTAAACAGGCCAGAGGGGGACTGGCGGAGTGGGTGAAGGTAATGGTGAATGCCTCCTTGGCACAAGGCAAAATATCAGCCAGCCTAAGGGAGACTATAGTAAAACCTCTATTTAAAAAGCCAGCACTGGATCTCACTCAAACAAATAACTATTGACCAGTTTCAAATCTCCCCTTTCTGGGCAAGGTTCTGGAGAGAGTGGGTGTCCTCTCAGCTCCAAAGTTTCATGGAAGAAACTGATTATCTAGATTCATTTCAATCTGGTTTCAGGTCTGGCAATGGAACACAGATGGCATTGGTCACTTTGGTAGATGATCTATGAAGAAAACTAGTCAGGAGGAGTGTGCCCTTGTTGGTTATCTTGAACCTTTCAGCAGTATTTGATACCATCAACCATGGTATACTCGATTGTCTCTCTGAGATGGAACTAGGTGGCACTGTATTGCAGTGGCTCCATTCCCTCTTGAAGGATCATACCCAGAAGGTTGTGCTGGGGGATTCCTGTCTGATCCCTAGCCAGTGACCAATGGAGTCCCTCAGGGCTCTATTCTGTCCCCCATGCTGTTTAACATCTACATGAAGCTGCTGGGCGAGATCATCTGGAGTTTTGGAGTTTGATGTCACGTATATGCAGATAATGACCAACTCTATTTCTCCTTTCCACCAAAATCCAAGGATGCTGTCCTGGTCCTGAACTGGTATATGCCAACAGTAATGGACTGGATGAGGGCTAATAGATTGAAATTAAATCCTGACAAGACAGAGATTCTCCTGGTCAGTTGAAAGGTTGATTGGGATATAGGGATACAACCTGTGCTGGATGGGGTAACAATCCCCCTGAAGACACACGTCTGCAGCTTGGGGGTGATCTTGGATTCATCACTGAACCTGGAGGCCCAGGTGTTAGCGGTGGCCAGGAGTGCCTTTGCACAGCTAAAACTTGTGTGCCAAGTGTGCTGGTACCTTGTGATGCCAGATCTGGCCACAGTAGTTCATGCCTTCGATAATCCCACTTGGATTATTGTAATGCACTCTACGTGGGGCTGCCTTTGAAGAGCACCCAATAGCTTCAGCTGGTACAAAGATCCTCAGCCATTGCTTAAAATGTTAAAGAACAATTGAATGTGCAGTGCAATTAAAATATTACTTTAGGGTAGTTTTTAAAATGTTTAAAACACAGTAATACATATAATTCAGCACTTCCCTCCTTTAACAGGCCCTTCTGCAACAACTAGGTGATAACCAAATGCATGTTTCTATTAAAAGGTTTAATTTAGCATCAGGAAACATTATACAATTTTGTTGAATATTTGACAGAGTAACTGAGAAGTTCACATTTCATAAGGTCATAGCATTCCCAGTAGCATTTAACAGTAGTATTTTGGACAAAAGCTTGGACGGCTGAGATGTTGCCATGAAAAAAGGCATTAAATTGATAATGGTTGTATGAATGTTATCATTATCAATACAACTAAGAAAACACCAGTATGGAAACAAATCGGCAACTAATTCCCACTAAATTGATAATCATAGAGATAAATATTCAACCAATTACTGAAATCTGATAGCTGCATCTTATAGAGTCATACTTTAAATCAGTACTAAGATTTGGACTGATCTACTGTCACCTTGTTAATTACAGTTATTTGTTGTC
The DNA here is from genome assembly GCA_030556195.1 of Anolis apletophallus. Taxonomy (NCBI): domain Eukaryota; kingdom Metazoa; phylum Chordata; class Lepidosauria; order Squamata; family Anolidae; genus Anolis; species Anolis apletophallus. The sequence goes on along the minus strand of JARBWK010000007.1, from coordinate 75,771,902 downwards.
ACATCAAATCTATTATATTGGTGTAGCTACACGAAACAACTCATCCCCATGAGAAGGAGTGCTTCAAGGGAACAGAATAAGGTAGAGTATCTTTTAAATTATTTTTGATTGCTTTGCATCTAGTTACAAAAGGGACTGCAAATAATACTTCACATAAAGGGTTGATCTTGACACATTGCATGCCATAATCACTAGATTTTCTATATAGAAGTATGTTGAATTCATTTCCACTCTTGTACCACCATAAACATGAATTTCATGCACAATTAATATCATGTCAAGGAAATACTCTGACAAATGAAGGTTGACTTCTCTGCAGTGAATATAAAATGCCTCAAACACCAAATACTTAAAAGTTAAGAGAAACATACTATAGACTGCGGTGCAACATCAACTAGTATGTTGACATGCAGAACTTATGTGCCACATGTTGAATGCCAAGATTTTTGTCCTTAGGCATGCTGTAGCTCTTTTGGCAAAACACCCTCTCATTATGTCATATAAAATGATGCATTATAATCTGGGCTGTTAAACTAGAGTTTCTCAAGAGGTAATATTTCTATTTCACTTGGCAACCTACCTGCTTTGTTTAAACTGTATATGATAAAAGATCATTAGTTAATTTTAATTAAATAATACAGAAAATTTCTTGAATTATACTTAGTCACTTCCTCATTGTATGGATATAATTTTTCCAGAATTGTTTAATTTTTAATTTTCTTCTACTAAGCTCTATCTTATTTATTTCTGAATCCCAAGAAATTAAGTTGTAGAGACAAATACTACTTTTACGCTAGCAGGGACATGCTTTGTACCATGAGATTTCACTGTTCAGTTGTCTGACTTTATTGCGAAACATCTAACTATTAACGTAGGTGTAGATATACTACTTTGGCAGTCAGGTGCATGGTGACACTGATGGAGCAAGGCAGCTGCAATTTCATGTGCATCCTTTCTCCTTCTGATGGATTAAGGAAGTGTTTCCAAGTTGACAATCAAATGTAGAAGGAAATATTAATGGCAACTTGACAAAGCAGCCAAAAACAGAAGAAGTCATATATTCTCCATACAAGTTAAATCCATTTCCTCAATTTAAAATGAAGCTCCTATTGTCAAAACACCCAGTATACACACAAAGGATTGCATGGCAATTGGATTTGCCACAAATGACTTCTGTAAAGTCAGACAGGTACATGAGAAAATCCACAAGATGAGAAGTCATATTTTTAGCTTGTGCCACCAAAGTCAACAGGCCCTCTAGGTCTGAATTGTAAAACAAAAAAAAAGGAGTCTGCTTAATTCTCTCCACAATACAAATCTAGACATATGGGTTTTCACTAATTCTGCAGAATACAGATAAAAAGAAATGCTTTCATTTAGAGTACGAAAACTAAGTATCATTAAACTTAGTGAGAAAGATGTTTCTAGAAAGGAAGATTGATAGTAGTACTGCTGACCTTCCTGTTTATATTCCTATAATCCCAAACATTCTGTCCCATGTAGTTATTCCGAATTGACCCTGATTTTTTTTATCTGCACAGTCACTTTACATGTCTTTTTAAATTATACTTTGGTGGTAAAGTATCTATAACACTGAATGGCCCCATGAGTCATTTGTGTATAAACCTATCAGGATAGCATGGAGCTCGTTTAAAAACATGATGATTTAAATAGGGGGGAAGTCATGGTGCATGATGTGGGCAATGATCCTAAACAAACTTTCGTGTGACGATTTACTCAAGTTAGTACAAGAGGAACCGGCTTGGGGGGGGGAATTGCTTTTTTACTGCTGTAACTGATGGTCTTTGCTATGTATAAACAGCTGGATATTATAGGGTCATTTTAGTTTACAGTCAAAAAATTCTTAGAAAAGAAGGAATACAGAATCTATGGATACAGAAGACCAACTGTATTTACATGATATCTACAAACATATCTAGTAAAAACACAATATTTTTACAGAAGTCTATAACATCATAATCAGGAAAATTGCTTCTCACCCCCACCCCCCTCGAATATCCCTCTTCCTCCACACAATTTAGAGGAGCAGCTTCACTCGATTAAATTATAGGATGCACAATTACTGGTGATGTTTTGGAAAATTAATTTGTAAGGAACTAATAGCCCTATCACACTGCATTGTTCTAGGGCTATCATTCCATGTTAACTGTCATTGCACTATAACAGCACTAAAAGAGTGTAGTGCAGTAAGGATCCAAGATGGATTTACTGGGACTAATCCACTTTCTCTTACTTCTGAGTAGTGGGAAGACAATTAGATGTCTTTATATTTGTAAAGTATCAGTTCCAGATACTCCATAGGTTCTATCTTTTTAAGGATTATATTTGCAGAGGAGTTCAAGAAGAAGAAAGGGGATGTACCATTTTGGAGGTAAGATTTTCTGGGGAGGCCCTGCTCTCCGTCCCATCTCCTTCACAGGTGTGGTTGGTGGGGACGAGAGACAGGGCCTTCTTTTTGGTGGCCACTCAGCTGTGAAACTCCCTCTCTAGCCCCCTCCCTTCTGATCTTAAAAAAATCACCTGAAAACGTGGATGTGAGACCAAGATTTCAGGTAGTAATCTCTCAGTGCAATAAGTGAATGCGGAATGGTGCAATGACAATTGGAATGGCCTCGGACTCCGATATTGGATTACGTGATTTTAATACTTGGTTTTAAGGTTTGAAATGTTTTAGTGGTTGATTTTAATGTATATATTTGCTTTATGTATTTTTGTGTGGCATCAAATTGTGCCTTATATGTTAGCCGCTCTGAGTCCCCTTCGAGATTAGAAAGGCAGGGTAGAAATATGGCAAATGAATGCAACCCTGCATATGAGATCCTTTGTATTTCTCAGTAAAGAACAGGAATAGAGTTTAGCATGAAGAATACAGTATCTTGCCTGCTGGTATGCAAGTATTTGCACTTGCATACCAGCAGTAATTGCAAACATTCAAAATATCAGTATTGTAAATATTCTTTATTTCTGAAAATTAGCACAACCTAAGCATTTGCTGGGTCATAGTAGAGTTTGGGGGAAACTGTTGCAGGATATTGGAGAACTACTTCTATTCATGCCCCACATCCTCCCAGTTTTAAAAGTTTGTAATATGTTCCTGTTTTAATTTTTCTTTTATTAAAAATAATAATAAATAAAACTTTGTATTGTTGAAGGCTTTCATGGCCGGATTCACTGCGTTGTTGTAGCCCGAAAAAACCTACAACAACACAAATAAAACTTTATTTATATCCTGCCACCATCTCCCGGAAAGGGACTCGGGGCAGCTTGCAAGGCACTTCAGGGTACACATATAACATACAACAGGTAAAAACGGTGCAAAAGTATAAAACAAGTCGCATAAAATTATAACAACAACAAAAAATCCACTACACTTTCTTCAGGGGACCTTTCTTAAAGCAGAAAATAAACTGAGCATTGATAACAAGAGCCAACAAAAACAAATTGGCAAAAATTCCTTGTTCCACCTAGAGATTGTGTAAGAATTCAGATAGTTTTGGGGAGGTGAGAAACACAGGAAAACAGGATACCTATGAGATGCAGCTTGCCTGCTCCTGTTCCAAGTACTATTGGCCTTGATGTACAGTGGTCTTTAAATTATGGTAGACAAGGTTAGGAATGTGTAATTAAGGTGTCTAGCCTGCTTGGCTGAAGACACTTCTACCCCAATATTGTGTTAAAATAGCTTGTTCTTATACTGTACTTGTCCTATGTTTCAAGGAACCCAGTGCCAGGAAGGCAGACTATAATATGAGGGTCGTATCAAAAGTAATGCTTGTCAGCTCATAATTCTTTTATTAACAACGTGAGACATTTGAAACTATACGCATGCATAAAGTAAGTCTTTGTCTTGAACACGGTATGATTAAAAATAGTCTCTTGCCAGTGGCAATGCATTTGTGTGCCACCTTGGAACCCATGCATCAAATTCACTGTAGAAAAAAACTTTACGGTACTCTCTGGTCCAGTGTCTGATAGCATCTTCCACTTTGCCTATATTATCTAAGCACTGTCCCTGAAGGCTTTCCTTCATCTGACCAAACAACTGAAAATCGGAGGGTGAGAAATTGGGGCTGTAGGCAAATGTGGTACCACTTGACTATTCCCATTAGTGCAAGAACCTATAGTTGCCAAGAAGTGCATTATTGTGGTGTAAGTGGGTTGCATTCAGCTATATTATTATTATTATTATTATTAGTTACACAAGAAGATTAGTACACAGCACACAAGATCTTGCCTGGAGGGATTACGTGGGCCTCTGTTGAATATCATTAACAGCTCCCTTGAGCAAGGAGTCTTTCCAGAGTGCTTAAAAGAGGCGGTGGTAGCTCCATTACTGCCCTCCAACTACCGCCCAGTGTCGAACCTTTCGTACCTGGGCAAGGTGGTTGAGAGGGCAGTAATGGAGCAGCTGCAATCCTTCTTAGATGATGCAACATGGCTAGACCCTTCCAGTCCGGCTTCCGCTTGGGGCACGGGACGGAGACGGTTCTGGTCTCCATCACAGACCAACTCCGCTGCCAGCTCGACCAAGGCGGGTCTGCGCTGCTCGTGTTATTGGACCTCACGGCAGCGTTTGACACGGTCGACCACAATCTTTTGATCCACCGCCTGGCCATGGCTGGAGTGAGGGGACTGTCCTTAAATGGCTGACCTCCTTCCTCCGCCAGCGGTCTCAGCGTGTGAGGAGGGGCGGGTGGTCTCCGAGGACTCCCCCATTAGTGTGCGGAGTTCCTCAGGGGCCATTCTCTCCCTCTGTTATTTAACATCTACATGCAGCCGCTTGCACAGCTGGTGCGGAGTTATGGGCTGGTCTGTCACCAGTATGCGGATGACACCCAGCTCATTCTGAGGATGGAGGGCAGGCCGGAGTCCGTCCCCGATAATTTCCAACAGTGCCTCGAGGCCGTTACTGGATGGCTGCGAGCCAGTAGGTTGAGGGTGAATCCGCGAAGACGGAGATCTTGTGGCTGGGCCGCCCGGGCGAGTGGGTGCCCGGCTTCCGACCTGGACGGTGCGGCGCTGCACCCAGCGCCGTCAGTGAAGAGCCTGGGTGTCCATTTGGACTCCCATCTGACAATGGAGACCCAGGTCTCCATGGCCAGTAAGGCTGTTTTTTTCCACCTCCGCCAGGCAAGGAGGCTGGCCCCTACCTCCCGGAGCGACCTAGCCACGGTGATCCAAGCCACGGTCATCTCGAGGCTAGATTACTGTAACGCGCTTTACGTTGGCCTGCCTATGTCGTCGATCCGGAAGCTCAGGCTAGTGCAGAACACTGCCGCCCGGCTCCTGTCTGGGGCTCCAGCAGGTTGCCGTATAACTCCAATCTTGCAGGATCTGCACTGGCTGCCTATCGAGCACCGGGTCGCCTTCAAAGTGTTGGTTCTTACCTTCAAGGCCATTCACGGCCTGGGGCCAGCGTATCTGAGGGACCGTCTCACTCCATATTGCCCATCGAGATCACTCCGGTCTGAGGAGGCCAACCTCTTGGTAATACCATCGGTGAAGCTGGCTCATTTAACATCTACCCGCCGGAGGGCGTTCTCTGTGATAGCTCCCACGCTCTGGAACGCCCTCCCGGCCGGCCAGAGCCCTGAGGGACCTACTCCCGTTTAGACGGGCCTGCAAAACACACTTGTTTAGGCAGGCCTTCGGTGAGTAGGCTGTCTATACATCCACTGGGCCATTATATTGCTGCTGCTCTTGTTTTAATTATTGTTGTTGCATGTTTTAATGATGTTTTTAAGTGTTCTGTTTTTAACCCTCTGGCGCTGTGCCATTGGTTCTTGTGAGCCGCCGCGAGCCCCTGGGAGTCGGCGGTGTAGAAGTCCCAAGAAATAAATAAATAATAAATAAATAAATAAGATCACTATGCTGGCTTTTGTATTGGATCACAAGTCAGACACTTCCCAAATGTCTAAGACTGTGTGATGTATTGGTGAATAATGCATGCAGTTCTGAGTAGGGTGGCATTTTGCAGCTGACCGATGGTAATTTTGTCACCAGCGATTGTTTTTAAGTGCAGGAAAAGTCTTTAGGAGCTGGACCCAGTGTGCCAATCACCACTGGGTCCACCTGTACTGGCTTGTGCCAGAGTCTTTGCAGTTCTATCATGAAATCCTCGTATCTTGTCTGCTTTTCCAGTTGCTTCTCGACAATCCAGCTGTCACCTGGGATTGCAGCATCAACGATCCATACTTTCCCCCCACATTTGTGAGGTCAGGAGTATTGTGCTCCAAAACTCTGTCAGTCTGAATTCGTAAGTCCCAGAGTAGTTTGACGTGTTCATTTTCCATAACTTTTTCAGGCTTGTGATCCCACCAATTCTTTGTCGCAGGCAGATGATATTTGTGGCACAAGTTCCCATCATCATCATCATCATCATCTGTATTTATACTTCACTTTTTTGCTCTACAAAGAGACTAAAACAGCTTACCTTAAAAGCATTTCAATACGATTTGAAATCTACAAGCATACAAATATTAAAACAGAATTAAATATTGATGGTATTGAAAAGTTAACAGTTAAAATCCACAAAAGCATATTTAAAGCTAAAAACCACTTGTTATTTGATCTTAAAAACTTTCTTCTTTAAAGGCCTGCCTGAATAAAAGAAAGGTCTAACCTGCCACTGAATTACACCAGAGAGGAGGCCATTCTGGCTTCCCTGGGCAGGAAGTGGAGGGAATAGTTTTGTGGTCTTACAGATAGCTTCTCAAAATTTCCAGAGTGATGCAATGTAGTGGTTGTCCCAAGCTTGAGGACATCAAACAAAATCACTCCCTTTTTAACCCAGAAGAAATTCACTACAATCTTCTGTGCTGAGCACTGATTTTTGAATATCTTTGGTCCAGGGGATGTTATGCTGCTATTCCATGATTCTTGATCTCTGGGTCATAAATATAAGCCTAAGATAGAATCAATGCAAGCACTACCTCAATCAGGCAATTTATGAGGACTCCATAAGGTGATAGGAGACTTGAAGACACATAAATAAGCACACAAACATATACATTTGGTACAATGAAATGTTTGTTCTTTATCAACCCATACACTTTTTCTAGATTTTCTGGTGGTTTAATTGTCTGAAGCTATAAGTGGTCTCTGCTATGTGCCAGCCTGTCAAACTGGCATTCTTTGTAACAACAATACTAACTGGTTGAATGAAACAAAATTAGTAGTTCCCTTTAGTAAAGCTCCAGATAGTTTTATGGACATGTAGGAAGCAGCCAGGCTTTGAAGCTACAAGGCCATTCAATGTTAATCAAGGTGGCCAATTGCAACTCACAACAGACAAGAGTTCTTTCTCTCTGGACATTCCACTGATATATAAAACTCACTTGTCTAGTTTTCAACAAACCTCACAACCTCCGAAGATGCCTGCTACAGATGTGGGTGAAACGTCAAGAGAAAATGCTTCTGGAACATGGCTATACAGCCCGGAAAACTCACATCAACTCAATGATTCTGGCCATGAAGCCTTCGACAACACATTGAAACAGTAGTGTTAAAGCAAATAAAATCAGAAAGACCTTCTGCAGGATGGGAAGACACAAAAATAGTGGGGACGGCATGGACCATACACAATTAGCCCTCAGACTTGGACAAAACTTTCCCAGAGCAGGTTCTTTCATAGGCATATTTAATTTGAAGTCACACTCTATCACAGATTAATAGTATTAACAGTTATTCTTCACTTAATGAAAAATAAAATAGTCACAGATTGATTTGGAGGCATATAAACTAGCCTGAAGTCAAATTTGTGCTAAATTCAATTAATGCTATTTTCTGGAATGCATTTACAGGTATATATTATTAGTATATTTCTAAAGGAAAAAAATGACTGTACAACAATGCTGGATGTATTTGTGGAGTGTAATTTGTTACTTTGCTGCTTCTGGGTCGTTGTCCCTGCTCTTTTTTCATTTGCTAAGTAAGTACTTGTTTAAAACATAAAGTAGAGAATGTAATTAAGGGTGATTAATTTGAGACAGACTTCTTAAGTACTCCACTAATATGTTATGTTCTCTCAGTAACTTGGAAACTGAATATACCTCAGAGCTGTAAACACTAGCAAACCTATCTTTGTATGCCAGGATCTGGTGATCATTAGAACACTGTAGCTTGATCTCTATGCCAAACAGCCAATAAAGACTCACGCCATAAATATGAGCCACACTGAAACAATTAGTTGTACAATGACAATATAGAAAGCACCCATTTCGGGATATTTAATTATCTGAAGCTATATGTGTAAAATATTTTCATAATAATGATGCCTACTGCATTGTGTTACAAACATCATAATGATACGGCCTCAAAAACAATCAGTAAATTAGCAAGCTTAATTTAAATCCATCAAATCCAGATGTAGGTCTTTGCTTCAAAGTAATTCAGAATTTAATTTAATTGTCCAGGATACTTTTCAAACGGAGCACCTGGGGAGACCATTTGTTCGTGTGCAAAAACAGATAATACCATTACTTTTAAAATACGCAGAGGGAGTGTTCTTTTTCAATGCAATGGTTGATAAAATGTATTCTGGGAGATTTTTATAAAAGGAACATATATAAAACTTCTCCTACTTGATTAGTGATGTGTAAGAGCTAAAGTATAGTGTTCAAAACAGTGGCAAACCGTTTTTGGGTCACTTGGGATTTTTACATAAACAGGCTTACTGTCGTTTAATTGTCTCACCTCAGGCTCCTCAAAACAGAACTTTAAAATGACCATTGTAAAAAAATATTGGCCGCTCACAGGATATTAAAGGCCTGGAAATGCCCTCCAATTATCATGGGAAAAGGTGACCAGGAACTTGGGCAGATCCTTGTTACCCAACAAACCATATCAGACCATCAAAAACAGAAAGTGAGGTTTTTCTCCAGGCAGTAGACCAGAAAAATAATCTCCATTTGTTCTAACATATGCATTGACAAGACTATTCACAGTCCTCAAAAAATAGAACATTTTCCTGTAAAACTCCATCCATCCCTGTGTGTGTGTGTGTGTGTGTGTGTGTGTGTTTTTTTGTGTGGTGTCCAAAAACTTAACATGGGGATGACCAGTACAAAAATTGAAACAGAGATTTATTAAGCACAGGAGCAAAATAAATAATAAGAGTACCGAAAGGATTTTATCAACATTGCATTGAAAAAGAACAGGGTCCCTCCCGTCTTTAAAAGTCCAATGGTATTGGGGAAAAGCCTCTCCCACTGGATGGTAAAAACTCCCAGGTGCCCCAAGCTTGCAAGTATCCTGGACAGATAAATTAAATTCTGAATTACCTTGCAGTTTCAAATGAGTCGGTCAATTTGCATTCATCTAATTTAAAAAGGATAATGTATTTAATGTGTAGTTCTGGGGTGTTAAATCAAATTATTGGTCATATTGTGTAAAGTTCATTGTTTTTCCTAACCTTAATGTAAGCGATAACAATATAAACTTTTATGTTTTGTTCTACATGCTTTATATTTGGTCTTTTTTGTTTTGTAACTCCATGATTTTGCATAATGGACATAGCTTTCCTAAAAATCCCAAAATGGAACTGTCTCAAAAAATTAGCATATTTGGTTGGATGGAATATGCTAATTTTTTCTATGGATATGTATTCACCCAAAATTATCAGTATTGCTCTTAAAAGAGCCTGAAATATTTCTGAGTGACTTTGGACTGATTTGAATCGAAAATATATGAAAGTTTAATTTTTAGCCACTCTCCGGACACGGTACAAAGTTATGGAAAATGATGTTTAATGTATATAGGACTATATTTAATTTTTTATGCTTTATAGGAACTGTATATACTAATCACAGAACAAAGAAAATGTTTTGTTTTTTAAATCGTCATATCCACTAATATCTCAGCATAATAGCCCCAATATACTTGTGTTCCCTAACAAGTGATGTTTGGAGGATAATATCATAACCCTTTTCACCATGTCCTTCTCCAACTCTTCCCCTTTCAAAGTGTCCAAATTAGCAACCATAACTTCCTTTTGAGTCAACTCCAGAGTTAAATAGGTGCTGTATGTAATGTGTAGAAATATCTTCTCTGTTCTGAATCTCCAACTAGTTTAATAATTGAAACAAAGACTTGTCACCCAGGGGATCAACTCAAGCAACATTAAAAATGATATTTCTTAACCATGTCAGCTTTTACAATTGTCCTCTTACATTTTAATATAAATATTAGTATTGAAACATCCATAAATATTGTGATGTTTTAATACTATCTGTTTACAAGAACATTCTTTACTGCCTCCATTTCCAATCAATTTTCAAAGAGGGTTTTGAAATTGTTTTTTAAATGCCTTGCTCGATTTACAGGGGGAGGGCTGTTGCGGCAGGGGGCGTTCTCCTGCCAATCATGTTGTGTGCAGGGGGCTTCTTTTTCCCAGAAGCCCCCTGCTCAGTGGAAAGTTTCCCGCCACCAATCAGCAGCCTGGCCACTCTCTGCCCCTGGATTGGCCAGGGCTTGATCCCCTTTGTCCCAGGCAGCCTTATTAAGCTGGCCTGGGCTCCACTACAGGCATTGTGCCTGAACTCACTAGAAAGGACAATAATGCTTGGTAAGGTAGAAGGCAGAAGGTAGAAGGCATTACAGATGGATGGACTCAATCAAGGAAACCATGCCTCTGAATCTGCAAAACTTGAGCAGGGTGGTTGATAGGGTGACATGAAGGTCTTTCTTATCCATAGGGTTGAGGTTGACTGGCTGGCCATTAACAAGAGTTTGCAAAATCGTTTTTTAAAACTCTTCCATAAGGAATGCAGCAATTGTGTAGAATGTACTGTGGATGGGGAAAGATGCATTCATTGCCTGTTTCACGAATAAAACAAGTTACATGAACAAGTTGCATCAGGTTCTTGAGGGGGATGGTGGTCTTGATACAAGAGTATCAGGCCCACAACTTACTAAACTTGAACCAACAGGTACAGAAGAGAGATAAACACTCCATGCTTACCTTTCAAAGCCAATTTGCCGTAGTGTTTTCTCCCATGTTGAACCTGTAAAGGCAAGAGAGAACACTCATTAATATCCCCTTTTTGCTTTCTTTTTATTCATTTGCCCTCTGAACGGTAGAAATGGCACAAAACCAATCAACCTCATGTTAGCTGATAATCAAGAATACTATGATGAGCCTATGATGTGATTAGTTTCCATGCCATATTAAAACAGCCTTACCAATGTCCTTGGCAACTTGGTACTACAGATCATAACGTTGTTCTAGAAGCATCTAATGTTACTTCTATGCCAGAAGAACAATCAACACAGCACAACTCCAACTGTATTGAGGCTATTCGAGTACTCTTCAAACTCTTTGAAGAACTGCCCAGTTATATTTTATTCACTATATAGCAAAAATTTGTAGTTTGCATTTTTGCATTCTTACGCAATCTATTTAAGATTAAATGATTATGAATGTTGAATGCGTATTATTAAATTATTACCTCATATATGTCAAATCCAGTACCATTTTCAACCTGTTTTTTTCTCCAAATTAGCCTTTACTGCAAAACCAAACTACAAGTAACATTTTATAGTGTGGTATTTGAATATTTATTTGGACGAAACCCTACTGTGTTCAAGTGGTGTTAATGGCTTTATATTTGCAGTTTCAAAGACCCTGGTCTTTTGATGCTGAGTAGGTAGGTGAATGGATGGATGGATGTAGTGCATATACACATAAAACCACTGTACAGTCATGGTGAAAAGGAAATTGGTTTGATACAGCATATTAATCATAGCAGGCAGCATATTTTAGGTGTTTTTCTCTTATACATATTAAGTCAACCTTCCTTAAAACATTCATTTGACACTAAAACATGAATTGTAAACAAAAAAATTACACTGGAATAATAAAAGATGAAATATATTTAAATTAAAAATTGGAGGCTCCAATAAGCATAGTAGCTTTTAACAATATTAATTTCAATGTATGTTGCATATACCTTCTACTTTCCTTTTAAAAAAAATCTTGAAATGTGGATGGGAAAAATAGTAATCCAGCAGATGTGCATTTAATGAAATGACAGATGGTTGCTTTTTTCTGACTGAGAAAAGAAAAAAAAATCACATATGGATTTTGTGGTGCATTATAGACTTATTGCCTGCAACGCAACAAAATCAAGCTCAGCTGACTGGTCTTTCTCCCACCCAACTACAGGCCCACCCTTAAGACATTTTACTGCCATCACTAGAGAGTCTAAATACCCTAAATACCCAAAGACACCAGACTCTGCTAGATCACAAAATCTAAGCAGGGTCAGCCCTGATTAGTACTTGGATGAGAGACCACTAATGAATACCAGGTGCAGTGAACTATATTTCAGAGGAAGGACCTGGTAAAATCTTCTCTGAGTAGTCCATGCTTAAGTAAACTTATGAAATTTATGGGATCACCATAAGCCAAGAGTTAGTCCCTACTGGCACAATGAGTTAAACTCTTGTGCCAGCAGGACTTCTGACTGACAAGTCAGCGGTTTGAATCCAGGGAGAGTGGGTTGAGCTCCTTCTGTCAGATCCAACTCCCCATGCAGGAACATGAGAGAAGCCTCCCACAAGGATGGTAAAACATCCGGGCGTCCCTTGGTAAACGTCCTTGCTAATGGTCAGTTCTCTCATACCAGAAGCGACTTGCAGTTTCTCAAGTTGCTCCTGACACACAAAAAAGCCAAGAGTTGACACGAAGGCACACATATATATAAGGAATAATCTTTTCTTAGTATACAAACAAAAATGGTGTAGTAAAGTGTGGCATCATTTTTAAAGAACATGAGAAAATTTTAGGAATTTTTATATTAACAAAGGAGAAATGCATCAGTTAATTGTCCCTGCAAACTTTTAGAAGAGCTAAAACATTAATTTTACACAATAATCACTGGTGTCCGTTTAGCATCAGGGACCTCCTCCTCACCGCTTCAGTTATTGCCATTTTCTGTAGACATTCTAGGTCTGGATAGCCATTGATTTTTGTTTATTCTCCTCATATAACAGCATGGTATCACAAGTTTTAAGTTGCTATACTTAAAATATATGATTCCTATGATTAAAGTTTTGTTTCTGAAACTTTGCTGCTTAAACAATCCCCATCTGTTTTCCACATTTCTGTTTTAGATTAACTTGAGCATATATATTCGCAAAGAGAAGCTGAAGCACTGAATATTTTCAGGAGTTTCTAGTTATACTTAACAGCAACAACTGAGTAATAGCACTTGTCATTCTACCTCCTGCCCAAATGAATCTACAGCACAGCTCTGATGCTACACTGTATTTACCACAGTAACAGCCAAAACAGAGTTTGTAACCCCAGGTCTTTGAAGACCTTTTTTCTTTTTCTTTTGTTCTTAGAGAAAATGTCTAGCACTGTAATCATAATGTTCAGAGCACTTTATATCAATTTAAAAATGTTCAGAAATACAAGTAAAATTATTAATACAATATTTTTATTTTAAAAAATACAGAGACAAGAGTCACAAGTCCAGCTGAACCAGCTGGGAAGTGAACTTCAAGAAGGAGACAAAGCCACAGATATGACCATTGTCTATATTCCGAACCAGGCATGTAGCCAGGGGGGGGCTAAAGGGGCTTCAGCCCCGAAATTCTCAGGGTGGTCCACGAAAAGGCCTTACTGGTACATTATTTAAACTGTTATGTTTATTCATAACATGATCTGATCACCATGCTCATTATATCCCACATTAATGGGGTTATTGGGATAACAATACAAAAGGTTTGCTAGGGTAGACCCTCTTCCACCCAGTCTCAGCCCCGAATCAAAATCCTGGCTACGGCCCTGTTCCGAACCAATTATGATTATAATTATAATTACCAATTATGGTAGTGTGACAATCACAACATGGGGTAGTCCTCCTTACCAATATGGCAGGAGGCTAGGTAGTTTGGATACCATGAACACAAGTTATTTAAAAATGTAGATGCAATAAAAACTTGGTATTCTGGCCATGAAAGGCCTAGTTCAGTTGCTGGGGAAATACAGTTGCTGTAAAATGGGAAATCACATGCTTCCAATACAATCAACGACCAAGACTCCCATTGTCATATTATGAGTCATCTGAAATTGATCGAGATCTTTCAGTGGATACTCTACACACAGTGTATTACAATAACCCAATTCATGTGTCACCACATGCCAGGTTTAACTTTCTAGGAGAAGGTAAAGCTGATAAAATGAACCTTAACATGAACAAAATCATCTAGCTTGGAAAAGCTACACAATCCATTCTGGCATACATTTTTTAGTACTCCTGGAATATAAACCTGATTTTTAAAAGAAAATACAACCCAATCTGATGTATACTGAAATAAAAATCAGATCTCTCCCCTTTCTAATCTCAGGATAGATATTGAAGTCATCCAGCACAACCTGTGGACAGTCCAGCACCATGATTGAGGCCACTGTAACAAACTCATGTGGATAAATCACAAATTCATGCTTTAGGTTTGGATACTTTCAGGAAACTACTTTGTTTCTGTAAGTTCCAGAACCAATATCAAGGAAATTTCTTCAGCTCAGGTTGTGCCTTAATCTAATACATGTCACAAGGAATGCAGTTAATTTGGGGGAAAATATTATATGACTACCTAATGCAATAGCTATGGATACCTGAAGAAATATGAGCAGATATATCAGCAGATATAGATATACACACACACCTACACACCGCCTTTCTCACTCTACAGGGGACTCAAGGCGGCTTCCAGACACCAGCAAATTTCAATGCCGCATATGAACATAACAATAAAAACATACTTCATCCAATGATAAAACAGTTAAAACGTGTGAGCAAATCAAACACATAGAACAATAAAACAGATTAAAACCTATTAAGCGCTTTATTTATATCCCACCACCATCCTGTCTATATAGCCATCCCATAAGGGAAATTCCCAGTGTGGCAGACAAGTATCTATGATTCATCAGGTTGTCTATACTTAGCATGCGGAGTCATGAGAAATGTCATGCTAACAATTAGAACAAACAATAATGCATGTACATTCAGCATTCAAGGGTATAATTTATGAATTGTTGACAACTTATGGGAAGCAAGTTAGCTTGGGAGTATTTCTGGTTTATTTCAAATTAGGAACTCTGGATGACAACAGATTTAGGCGAAGGAGGAGGAAGTCTCATCAGGCCAAATCTCTCTGAGTATGCAACATCTGTGAAGACATTATGCAGAACATCTGAAATGCAATTTGTATCTTTAATCTTCTCTCTTCATATCAGTTACTTTATAAGTACAGGCAGTTCCCAAGTTACAAACAAGATAAGTTCTATAGGTTTGTTCTTAAGCTGAATTTGTAGGTAAGTTGGAACAGGCACACAGAGTGGAAGGTGCAGCCTACACACCAACTCTCCTCAGCAGCAGCTACACCTCGCTGACCCCTCCCAACAGCTGCCGGCAAGGAGGATTTGAAAAGGAGGGCAGGAGACTTTCGCTCCTTCAGAGTGGGAGATGCAGCCTACACACCAACTCTCCTCAGCAGCAGCTACACTTCGCTGCCCCTACCACCAGCTGCCAGCAAGGAGAACTTGAAAAGAAGGGCAGGAGACTTTGTCTCCTCCAGAGTGGAAGGTGCAGCCTACACACCAACTCTCCTCGGTGGCAGCTACACTTCAGTGCCCCTCCCCATCCTCAGTCTACTGGCAAGTGATAGCTCACACCTGACTTATGACACCACAACTGATAAAATCTATGTTGCTCGGGACTTTTACGAAACAGATCAGTAGCCTACTACCATAATCAGATAAGACTCTCCCTCTGCCTGCCCCAAGGACCCCATATCACATTTACCATCCCCCAAGGACGTGTTTTGTTTTTTCCCTCCCCATTTTGCATTCAATCTGTACCCAAATAACTTTGTGTCTGGTGGGATGGGGGGGGGAGCAGGGAGGGTATAAAAAGGGCTGAAATGCTATGGAGAGAGAGTTGGGGTGGGGAGAGAAGGGGTCTACATTGTTAATTGCAGCAATAATATGTTTCACGCTTATATCTATGCTTGATGTTTTTATAATTTTAATGGTTATTTTCTACAGTTATAGGTTATTCATTTGGATATGTGATATTTTTGTATATATGTGAGGCATTGAATTTGCCATTTATTATGTTGTAAACCGCTTTGAATCCTCCCAGGGGTGAGAAAAGCGGTATAGAAATGCAGTTAACAAATAAATAAATAATAAATAAATAAATTTTTAAAGTGTAAGTCCAGCTCTGTGTGTGTGTGTGTGTGCGCGCACACGCACGTGTAAGCTTTGGATAGCATAGGGTGAGTTGATCCCCCTGTGGTGTTTGTTTTACTGTCTGTGGCCCTGTTCAGAAGATTTCACCTCATTTTTTGTCCCTGTGATAATTGGATTTTGAAAATGTTGGCTTATTGTGGAAACAAGGATTGGTGGAGTTTCAGTGGAGATGTCTTTTCCCCATGACAACTCTTCCAGGAGTGAATTTCCCTTCCTAGGGGTACATGTCACTCATTTCCTGTTGTCTTACCCTCCTTCTTGGAGCCCCCGGTGGCACAACTGGTTAAACTCTTGTGCCAGCAGGTCAGTGATTCGAATGCGGGGAGAGCGGATTGAGCTCTCTCTGTCAGCTCCAGCTCCCTGATGAAAGGTTTTCTCTGCCCTGTCATTTTCCCATGAGAAAAAAGATGATGAATAATAATAATATAAAACTTTGTTTATATTCCATCCTAACTCCGTGATGGGACTCAGGGTGTATTCCAAATATAAATGGTAAACATTCAATGTCTGGCTACAACAATAAATCCATAAAAACAAAATTTAACAACTAAAGATATAAACACAAATTATGACTTAATAACGAAAATTAAATAAAAAACACAATCTTTTATAACAGACATAAGACAAAACATCAATATGATAATCCAACTCTCCTGTTTTTTTTAACTTATTTGTACCTAAAACTGTGGTGCCATTGTGTATGAAGGAGTATATTATGTCTGTAGAAACAGGAATGCCCCTATCTCCCAGTGGAGATGGTTCCTATTCACTACTCTCAAGGCCCTTCCATTAGTTGTTAAACTGTTAAATCACTGCCCTGAAAAAATGTTTTGACATAGCATTTTGCATTGCCTTAAAAGACATTGTCCCATAAACCCCTTGGTAACACCATAATAGGTATATTATTAAATACATATCCTTTAGCAAACCCCACAGAAAACAATGAGACTTCTGAGTATAGGTGCATAATGTGCTACTTGTACATTTAATTGTATAATCCTAAATATGTGCACAGTACTTTTCTCTTTCATCTATGAACTGAAGTAAATGCAAGGTCAGCTATCTGAATGCAATGGACATTTTTGGTTATGTATGTAGCAAGCTGACCAAAACAATTCACTAACTGCAGTTTAGAAATAGATATTACTGGAACCAATGATACCTTCCCTGAAATGCAAATTATTTGTTTCTAAAAGAAAGATTTTGCCTGGATTACGGTAGGCCTAATAAGGTATCAGATCTGGTCTCGTCTTGAAAGCTAAGAAGGGTCTGCATGTAGTTGGATGGGAGACTACCATCCAACTGTAGATATTGTAGTCTATATTTAGGAGCAAAAGCACAACTGAGTAATCCTTGCCTAAGAAAACCCTATAAAAGTAATGGGGTGCCATAAGTCAGGCCTAAACAACCTGTGGCCCTCCAGGTGTTTGGACCTCCAACTCTCAGAAGCCCTCGTCAGCTTGTCCAATGATCCAGGAATTCTGGGAGCTGAAGTCCAAAACCCCTGAAGTTCACAGGTTGTGCAGGTCTGCCATAGGTCAAGAGATGCACACATGGTAGAGAAAGAAAGAATTACACACACCCCCCACCAAGTAATTCTCAGACTTCTCAAAACAACTCATATTGGGAGGGAGAAGGCTGGATGTTAACTACCATTCCAGCCAATTTATCAAGCATAAATTGATAAATAATGAATGCAATTCAATTAGAAAATCCAGGAATATCTGTAGACTACCAATTTATAATTAAATATCTTGTAGGACCATAGTAGAAGGGTGTGGGGAAAAGAAAATAATAAAAAGGGAGGCAACTTTCAGGAGAAGAGAAGAGAACATTCAGACCTGCGGGGCCATTTAAAACACTTCAAGAACTGCTGTTTTAAAGGTTGAAGTGCTTCTGGCAGGATTATTTTTTTTACATGTAGATGGATTTTGCATCAAGAGTTGGAAATTGCAAGAGCCCCAATTCCCTTTTCATAATGCAAACTTTACAGCTCATAAACCATTGGTAGATTTATAACAGAGAAGCTCTATTTGGAATGTCTTCTGCATCCTGTTCTCTGGGGATGATTTTAGAAATATTTTTCATGGAAAGCTAAAAGCTGACGAATCTACAGAAGCCTGTTTCTTTTAGCAGAAAGATTGTACATTTGAGTCCCAGAGACAAAAATCCTCAATCAGGGATCAACAAAAATCACAAGGGTGGCCCACAAAGAAAAGTTTACTAGGTGCATGAAAGCACACTTGTGGGTTCGCACACCAGAAAATGAGTCACATTTCTGCTACAGTGTTCTGGTGCTGTGTGAGATGCTGCAGGGCAGTAAAAGAGAATCTTTACCATAACATGATGGCTGATTTCCAGATCATGGAAGCAAGATGAGTAAATTGGACCTCTACATAACCATCACTATACAGTACAACATAGCAAATACAAAACTATCCTAGAGGGGAAATTGGATATTTTCCCTCAGATTTTATTTTTATTTAGAAATCCATACACAATATGCAATGAATAAAATAAACAAAACAATTATATCTTGGATCCACAGCAAGTAAACTGGGAGAGTATGCACCACTAGTTTACCAACAGTAAAAATTAAAAAAATCTGAACACACGTTTCCAGAGTTTGACATGCTCATTTGAACGAACTAGGGAAGAGAATATTTTATTGCCATATAAAATAAAGTGCAGAATTGTCTTTTTTCTTACATCCTCAAAGACATCATACCTTAGGTTAAATACTGAGATGGCGCTAGTTTCCACATTCTATCCATTTCCAAAGAATGATAAATTTAAGAAGAGCCATGTGAGGTGGTTATTTGAATTCTCAGTTCGAACTCTTGGACACTAGGGTTAAAATCCCACTCAGCCATGGAAACCTACTGGATGACTTTAAGCAATCCACCCTTATCCAGCTGAACAAATCTTATCAAGAAAACCTCATGATAAGTTTTCTTTAGGGTCCCAGTAAGTCAGAAATGACTTGAAGGCAGACAACAAAAACAATGATAATAAAAAAGCAAAACTCCAGTTCAGGGATTCTTGAATTGTGCTCCTCCAGGTGTTTTGGACTTCAGCTCCAACAGTTCCTAACAGCTGGTAAGCTGGCTAGGATTTATGGGAGCTGAAGTCCAAAATATTTGGAGGAGCAAAGGAACACTGCTCCAGCTCATTGCAACTTTCATCACAGTAACTAAAAGCAGTATTATTATCAAGGTTTTATTAAAGGGATTGGGAAAAAAACATTCCAATTGTTTGGTTGTCAGACATATTCTTACCTTGCTCCAAAAACTTTGCTATGTCTCGAGCCACAGTAATCGAATAATCTAACATGGCAGAACTAATAGGTAAGAAATATCACACTAATCACAGATCTAAAAGTATTGAATATCTAACATAAACACCTACCACCCTTACAAAACTGTTATTTAGTTAGATTTGCTAGAGCAAGGAAATATTGTTTGAAGATAGGCCCACATGATAGAAATGTCAATCATCCTATGGCATAAAGTATTTCAGACCTGGCTAAATGCTTTAATTAAAGGAAAAATGGGACCACTGAAGAACATATAGTAACTTCTGCTGGTTTAGAAACATGCATCTAGACCAGTGGTTCTCAACCTTTCTAATGGTGCAACCCCTTAATATAGTTCCTCATGTTGTGGTGACCCCCAACCATAAAATTATTTTTGTTGCTACTTCATAACTGTAATTTTGGTACAGTTATGAATTGTAATGTAAATATCTGATATGCAGGATGTATTTTCATTCACTGGACCAAATTTGGCACAAATACCTGATATGCCCAAATTTAATACTTATGGGGTTGGGAGGATTGATTTTGACATTTGAGAGTTGTAGTTGCTGGATTTATAGTTCACCTCTATTCAAAGAGAATTCTGAACCCAACCAACGATAGAATTGGGCCAAACTTCCCACATAGAACCCCCATGACCAACAGAAGATACTGTGTTTTCTGATGGTCTCTGGCAACCCCTCTGACACCCCCTTCTGCCCCCCAGGGGTACCGACCCCCAGATTGAGAAATGCTGATCTCGACTATTGATTGCAGTAAGTTTAAGAACCATGCAAACTGCCATATGACAGCCTAAGCATCCCTTATCCAGAATTCTGAAATCCAAAATACTCCAAAATCTGGAATTATCTGGTTGGGTGGCTGAGATAACATTGATTTCTGGTTTCAATGTACTTTGTTTCATGCATAAAATTATTTAAAATATTGTGTGTAAAATTATATTTAGGCTATGTATATGTGTACACAAAGTATAATGTGTTTTTAACTGGACCAGAAATAGTACTTCTTATACAAGTTAATACCACACGTTTTATGCCTAAATTGCAATTTTATCATTATAGATACAGATCTCAAATCAGCAAGCAAGAAATGTGGTTTTCTATCCGGTTCAAACAATTCTGTTCCGTGAAATGTATTGTACTCTAATTGGGGGGGGGGTGGATCCTCCTCCCCCTCCAAGATTTCTTTCAGTTCCTGCCAGATGTTTAAAAGTCTAGATTAATATGAAAGCAGGATATGAGCTATATGTTTACCTTATCCATGCCCTTTTAAACAATGCAGCAAATTTCAATATTAATATGAATATTCTAGCAAGTAGTTCATTCTGCTTTGAACTATGTGAAAAGAAAACATCAGAACCTTTAGACATTAAGAATATTTTCATAAATATAAAAGCTGTTGTTTTACTCCTTTCACCTTTACAACTGTCACAGAGATTACTTTCAAAGAGCACAAAAAAGCAGACATTTATAATCCAGTTATACAAGTAGTTATCTTCTCAGGGACTGGTTAAATATTAATAGTAATTCTGCTCTACAACAAAGTTCCAATTACACTAGGAACCTCTCAACATAAAATATGTACTTCGTGTTAATTCCCCGCATCAGCCTGTAAAAATATCTGCAGTTCAAAAAATAATTGATGGTAAAAATCCCAAGTTTTTTAACAGATTTATTTTGTTGGGTGGATGGAATGTACAAATTTAGAGGAAATCTGTACCAATTACATGAACTGAAAGGGGAATCCTGCCAGATGAATTAGCCTGGACATTGTTGGTGGTTACATTACAAAAATCCGTCATCTACTGTATCAAGCTAATGCAAAACTTCCTGTCCTTATTTTACATGGGTGGTTCCAAAGACATAACAGATTAAACCATGCTTCCAGTTAAAAAAATCTTTCAGAATACTCCTCACTAGGATTATGAAGAGGAACCAAATATAACCTGCACAATTTCTATATGAGGACAGAATAAATGCAAGTGCAAGGATACATGCACATGCAATAAAACACAACTTCCTCAACAAAGGTTCAATGATATGTACGGTAAGAACGCCCATCTGTCATAATATACCGTCCCAAAATATATAACAGTGTCTTTTGCACTAATATATTCTCACACAATTTCATCAAATTGGCAATGTTTAAAGACAAAATGAACATTTAAAGCAACACCAAGTCTTTAGTCTTACCATTTAAATTTGGGTAAGATTCAGACACATGCAAATTAACACCCCCCACCCAAAAAAACCCCCACAACAACAACCCAGGTTTCAGTTCAACTGTCCAGACTGCCTCTGAAAGTGTGAGAGTCTTCTTTTTTGGAGGTTTTTGATTATACCTCTTAATGATGCTTTAGCTTCAGGTTTCCGGCATAGACAGAAAACAGAACTGGATCAGTCTTCTTCAAGTGGTGGTGAATGAATCAGCATCAGTGAGCCATGGGCTGCTGGCTTAGGAAATTTCCAGGAAATAAAGAAACAATTGTAGCCAATGGATACAAATATGGTACCAGTTCGGGGGCAAATACTGATTCCCCCACATTGGCTAGCTTGAAAGGCAATGGACTTTTGAGATAAAGTCTAGTTCTATAGTTTGATAAATCAAAGCCAAAGCAAAGTTTTATTTAAAATAAGCACTACAAAGACATGTGCTTTTAGATGCAATGATGCTCTGAAAACAAAGGGAATAAAACAAATTCCATTTTGGATCTAACCTGCAGCTGAACTTAATTTCCAGGTACCAACGTTTTTTGAAAAAGTGCTGCTAACAATTTTTTTAAAAATACAAAAGCTATGAATAACGGTGAAAACCTTAACCATACACCCAGCCAATGGTGCAGACAATGAACAACTGTGTTTTTGACATTAGTTGTACAAGTTTTTACACTCAATATCCACAGCATTGCACTGGCTTCATTTCATTTCAATTTATCAGATACTAATAAAGGAAAACCAGTTCAACATGAAACTTAATTAAAAATGATACATTGGAAATTCACAAGTGTGCCAAGCAAAATTAGTGAAATACTGCATTTGGGAAAAGATTCTAGGCAGTCATCTCAACATAGTAATGATCACAAGCAAAATCAGAAGTATTAATCTAACACTTAAAATGTCAGCAATGATTACAAGGGGGGACTTGTCCCTCAAAACCCCACATATTCCCTGAGGTATTTCAAACCACTAAAAGGGGAAGTCAATGCATGCAGATGTTTTGGGTTTTACTAAACCATTTTTCCAAACAGCTAGACTCCATTTCAAATTAGTGGGAGAAAATAAAATTATCACAGGACTGAGAAGATATCAACAATCCGGATATATCAAAGGGTTAATTTAGAAATATAAAAATAAAGTAAAACTCTCATTCAATATGCCCACCCTATGGTGGTATTTAGTAATCCAATGTATATGTTATATGTCTAATACATTTTGACTTGAAAGAAAAAGCTGTTAGAGTAAACTGAGATCTCAAAGGAATTATCAAAGGCAGTTATAACCCTGTGGGATATCATCAAAAGAGTGAAACCTAGGAGTAGACAATCTCTAAGGGTGAGAAAGCTACACTGGTTGCCCAAAGGGGCCTAGTGGCCCACCTGCAATTTACCTTGATATTGAGCATTGAATATGGGCCCCCATGGATTCAAACAGGCCAATTACACCCCCTAGTGGCTCCCAGGGCATGGGTAATTTCTTAAACAAAAACAAATATGCCTTGAGGGTATATGTAATCTATATGAGCTGTAATTTTCTCTACTCTAATACAAACAATGGCCTAAATACCTTAAAGGCACCCGGTTCTGTCTGATCGTGGAAGCTAGGTCAAGTTACCTGTGGACAGGAGACTGCCAATGAATATCAGAAGGTATAAGGAATATTTCAGAGGAGAAACTGGCAAAACCACCTCTGAGTATTCTTTGCCTAAGAAAACCCGACAAAGTCCATGGCACAGTTATAAATCTATAGGTGAGTTGTTTACATTTTACTGTCAGATGCAACCTACTTATTTAGCTGGAGTCAGTCTAATTCTATCAGAATAATAAAATAATTTTAATATATATTAGAATACTAATCTGAAATATGGGGAACTTCTAGTATTAACTTTATTACCCTTTACACCATATTATAAAATCACACAGACCTGAATGGCCCTTTTAGTGTATATGAGCTATCAATCATTCACGCACAGTAGAGTGGAAAACGCCTATTTAAGTACCCACCAAGTCACATGTGAATATTAAATCATTGTATTTTAGCTTACACGCACATGGTCACATTACCATGGAATGCATTTTTGGCATCTGTTGGTCAGACCTACTGTTCGAAAAGACAGACACAGATTGCTGGAAATTCCCACTTTTTAAGACCTCACAGGTTGGCGCAGCGATCTGAGACAACTTTAAGTTTCATAGCATACAACCATGATCCATTCACCACTGAGAAGATTCAGATTTCACCAGGAAGACATTCAGCCAAAGAATAAATTAACATTAACATTATTCTTAAAACATGGACCTCTTTTAAGGAATCAAAATGACTTTTTAATGCTCTTTCAAATTCTTATTTCCACCTGTAGGGTGTGGTGGTCTCAGGTTTAACTACACACAGCTGTGAAATAAAGCTCATGTTTCCACAAGACCTACTATTATGCACTTTATTTCCATGTCTGGGCTTCTTTGCTTCAATGTTTACCTAGGGATTTTTTTTTTAAAAAATCATGTGTCAAAGTAGATGTTACACAACCAGGTAGCTCTCTACTGTTGCTGTAGTATCCCTATGAGTGAACACAGAAATGTACAGGATCAAATATTTGCACTTGGAGGAATCTTGATAGCTTGAAAAAATCACTGTGTGTTTATTTTAATAAGAATCAGTAGGGTGATTCCTTGTGATTTCTTATACATATTTGTGATTATTAAGAGGTTTGGGTGCTTAGCGCTTGTGTGCTCATCAACATCTAAAATTATTTCAGGAATTTAATAATTGATTTAAAGGTAACATGTTAAACATAGCCAAGAATATTTTCTAAATGTCTATCAAAATGTGTGCCTCTTTCCTCAATGTAAGATGAATGGCTTCATTCATTCCAGAATGAGCTTTTTGACATTATTGCAGTACCACTTTGAACACCAGTCTACCTAATTTCAAGTTTGAGGCTGATCAGGTTACCTAATTAATACTAGTAAGCTGTGGAATTTTTCCTTATAGTATAGAGCCTCAAAAAGAAAAGGGGAAAAAACTGAACAGCTGCTTTCAGGCATTTAAATATGGAAATACATGGTGCCATTTTATTAAAGTAAATGTGTTTTAGACGCAAACAGCATCGAGCTATAGTTGTGTGATGGGGAGGGACTAGAACACATCCATTCATTTGTGAAACTTCAAATATTCTTTTTTTCTGAAAGAAATTCAAAGAACAGGAACAAAAACAAACACAACTGATTCCATCTTTACTATATATACTCATGTATAAGTTAACATCACATATAAGTTAAAGGTCATTCCATGGAGAAGGGAAAGTGCAAATGTCATCTGAGGGGAGGGGGACAATTGCCACTGGTCACTACTACCACAATTTCCTCACCCAGGCATTCAAAAAGGCCAGAAGTGATACCATGCCAGAGAGAGTAGAGGGGTTAATTTTTTAAAGGTTCTCCTAGGTTGGACTAGCTCTTGCTTTTTCACCACTTTACTCAGGGCGCTTCCAGGCAGCCCTAAAATGTGGGTCATGGAGCTGAGTTTAGAACACACTGCCTGAGAGGCAGTCCAGACAGGGAGCAATGAATCCTGGTACATCATCCCCCACCATCCTCACATCTGTCTTTTGATCAGGATTAAGATGGAGGACAGATGGGGGACATCTGATGGAAGTTTTTTTAAAAAAAAATTCACTTCATATATGCGCATATGAGATCCAGCACATAATGGAGATTTTTTAAAAAAAACCCTTCCCCCATATCTCTGTCTTCTGAAGTCAAGCTCTCTTTAAGACTACAAAGTGTAAAAGGTAGAATTTGTATTTCCTTTTCTCTTCTGCTTCCCTGAGCCATGTGTGTCTGTGTTTAACACCCGATCACCTGTTTTGGGCTTGACAGACAAGCACGGCTTGGGAGGAGTCTAGAGGAGTGAACGGGGAAGGAAAGCACTTATTTTCCATGCCTGCAGGGATACACAGGCATGGAAAGGTGTGCTTTTTTCAGTAGGAATTAGGTTTAAAGGGCACCTGTTTAACATATGTTTTTCAGCCCTTAAACTGATTCCTCCTGCAATTTTGGCTAAATGTTATTTAGCCAATCTCCCTTTTAACCCAACTTAACCTGGGTTATAATGCATGAGTACAAAAGCCCTCTGAGAAGGGAATTAATCGTTTAATGGTAAGAGTTAAGATACAGTACTCACATTAGCCCATGAAAAGATCAACCAAGGTTTTGGGGGTTGTTGATTTTTGACTAAGATTTCTAAACATATACATGACTATATAGGGTATGTTATCACTTTAAAAATCTTATGATTTGCAAAAGCCAAACCTCTGTGACCATGCCCTTAACAGACTAGGTGAAGGTGGCATATACATGTTTGAAATCAAAAACATTTAATGGTAAAGTAAAATCCAGAATAAATTCATTGGGATTTTGTAATAAAGGTGACACCTGGGTATGAAGTGATCTATGCAATTTCCCCACCTCACCCCAGCATGCTATAAAAACATATGGCAGTTCTCTGTGCCCTGAAGCTAAGGTCATTTGTTCTGTGCCAGTTATGTGTTTACTGGTGCCGATCTTACCTGTACTGCTGCTCAGACATAAACATTTTGGGTTTATTCAAACTACATTGCAGTTGTGCAAGCCATCTGGAAGGCCATAAATTGACCACTTCTTCCATTGGCAGTCATGTGGAAACAATATAGAGCTGAATTAACCTACCAGAGAACTTATGTTCAGTAATTTTTGAATCCCTTTACCTTCAACAACCATAAAGTTATTTATGTGAAGTTTCTTGTTCTGTGTCTTCAACTCATCTGCTCATTGAGACACCAAGGTGAATCTATTACAGGGATTTCTTGTACAGATTTGTTCAGATGGAATTTGCCACTGCTTTCCTCTGAGGCTGAAAGAGTGTGACTGGCACAAGATTTATCATCCAGTATGTTTTCATGGCTGATTTGAACCCAGGCCTTCCATAGTCCAAGTTCAACAGTCTCCTGCTTCTGTTCTATCTATCTATCATAAATTTGAACTCTTAGACTTCAAAACTAGCCCAAAACACTTACGTCCTTGTCCCACACTACACTGATGCTTTTTTAGTGAAAGGAATTTAAAATACAGGCATCTAAGCAAAGGACTTATTTCCCAATGGCCTAAATCTAACAGTTCCAATTACAGTAAACCCAGTGAAATAAAATTGGAACCTGGAAAATCAACAAGTATGGTAACTTTTAGTGATTCAAAGGGTTGACTCTAGGCAGGCATGTAGCCAGGGGGCGCTAAGGGGGCTTCAGCCCCGAAATTCTCAGGGTGGTCCGCGAAAAGGCCTTACTGGTACATTATTTAAACTGTTATGTTTATTCATATCATGATCTGATCACCATGCTCATTATATCCGACATTCATGGGGTTATTGGGATAACAATACAAAAGGTTTGCTAGGGTAGACCCTCTTCCACCCAGTCTCAGCCCCGAACCAAACTCACCCCGAATCAAAATCCTGGCTACGGCCCTGACTCTAGGTGACAACTTCAATTGGATTTAATCTAATAACTCCCACTTTAATATTTGTTTACTTTATTCATCAATCTACAAAACCGATATCTTATTTCTTTCTGCTGTCTAATGGCAAAACTTTCCTCAACCGCCAGTCACATTCTAAAAAAAGTATTGTGATAAGAATTTTCAAATATGTTTTCATTAACTTTGAAGTGCTATCTGAAGTGTTTGCTAAAATCTCTAAACTGTGAAAGACACTTAAGCAAGGAAGTTAATCAGATATATATCTACATAAAACAAAGCTGCAAGGCTGAATTAGTTTCCCCACCATCTGGCAAATGTCAAAGATGTATCTGCACATGTTTTTGGGTCATTCCAGAAAACAATACAATGACTTCATACATCCTTTTCACAACATCCTTCTGTTCCTGTCATAGTTATGTTCACACAATTTTGTGAATGGAAAAAAAGATAGAAGGAGAAACATTCAAAAATAACAAAAATATTAATATGTAATCACTGTAGGATAATAACATAGCTCTCCTATATCAACCTTCCCACTCAATGTTATAAAACTGGATTCTGACTAAAACTTCCATACATTACATTGCTTTCACAGTACATTATTTAGTAAGTAGCACTGGGAGAACTTAGAGTCAAATGCTGGTGGTCAATTGATTTCTTTCACTAGTATTACTACTGTTACATATGTGCATGGTGCCTTTCCATGTAAATAATTACTCAAAAAGCACAAAATTATCAACTACTAATAGTTACAATATCAAAAGGTTAAAAAACAATTTAAGTCAATCTGTAGTAGTAGCAGTTGTTGTTTGCTTTCAAGTCATTCCTGACTCATGGCAACTGTAGTAAGGCAACCATATTACAGGATTTTATTGACAAGTTTTTTCGGGGGGAGGGGGTGCACCTCCCTCTGAGGTTGAGAGTGTGGCTTGTCAAAAGTCACCCAGTGGGTTTCCATGGCAAGCAAATATTCAAACCCAGGTCTCAAGAGTTGTAGTCCAATGCTCAATCCACTACATCACATTGTCCATAGTGGTTAATAGACCACTATTAATGCAGGAATAAAAAATATATTATAGAGAAGAGGTCAACAAGATATCCATTTCAAAACCACAACATGGATTTTTCTACAATTAATCTTCAAAAACTATTAACCTCCTTCTCATGGTAACCTCCCTTTTAGCCAGGAGATAAATGTTCCCATTCAAGGTCCCTATTTCCATCTATCAAGTACTCCCTTCCAGAATTCTCTGTAGGCTTTATTGTGCTCTAATACCCTATTTCTTCAATTCTAAGGTACACTTCCCCCTCCATATGAATATATCTAAAATGGGGCAGGTTTCAGAATAGGGGTGTCCAAACTTTTTAAGCTAAGGGCCAGTTCACGGACCTTCAACCTGTTTTTTTTTGGGGGGGGGGACTATAGTTTGGCAGGAAAACACTGGGTATGTCTTATTTGTAGTGCAAAAAACATGAAAGAACATCACAATATATAAAATGAACAATTTTGGAAAAGGACTATGGATAAGTATGAGATCAAGACTCTGCACTTCATATAACAGTGGTGAAAAGATGCAAGAGGACACCATCTCTCTGTCTTCTCCTGATAAGCCTGTTTTTCTCGAGGCCCTAATCCTCAAGAAGGAAGGAAGGAAGAGAAGAAGGAAGTCAAGGAAGGGAAAGAGGAAGGGAGGAATAAAAGAAGCAAAGAAGGGAGGGAGACCTGGAGAGAGAGGACCAATGGAAATTTGAACAGGAACTGCATTTGGCCCCTGGACCAGACTTTGTACATTCCTGTTTTAGAATCAGAGTTTTCTTTTTCTGAGAGCCTGTAAAACTAAGAGTGGGCACTGACTCTCCACCAGGTTGTTGTCCCTCCCGCCCAAAGGAGAAGATAGAGAATATAAAAATCTTTTTGTCTGAGAAATGCACAGAAAGAGCCCATTGTGAGAATGACAAGGCCACGCGGGGAGTTGGGTGGTGGAAAGAAGCTATAAGCTTGTATCTTTTTTTTTACCTTGGGGCAAGTATGGAGAGGGCAGGTGTTTTGGTAGGTCTTTCAACACAAAGTGTTATTTCCCAGTGCCATTTCAAAAGCTTCCAAAAGATGGGTTTTTGAGCTGGTGCCCAAACTGTTTCATCCTCAGCCCTGCAAACTGTCTGGGCCCCGAGACAGAAGGAGGAGGAAGGCCCAACAGCTCCATTGTGTATCCACCATTTTTTTTGTCAGCCTTAGTCAGACAGTTGCTTATTTTTGCAAACCACTCTGTGTGTGCTTTCTGCTCCCAGTGCATCCCCAACTTGCCCACAGACTTAATACAGATTCACGTAAGCAAATGCCTAGCAGACTGCTTTACACTCCCTTCTCAAACCATGTTTCTATTTAATGTAATTCCACAGAAAAGGTAACAGTATGAAGTCATGTTGAAGTGAAACATTATGTATGCAGAATAAATTCTAATTTCATAGATATTTTTCATAGAGTCAAAGCTTTTTGTTGGTGGTGGTAATAAAACTAATATGAAGCTTAAAATTAAAAAAATATGATTTTTATGGCTCTCATTTACACTTTGATTATTGTTCTTGCATTTGTACTTTTGTAATTTTTCTTCATTGCCCTGGAATCCCTCGGGCATAAAGAAAGGCACTCTGCTGTTAAGAACAATAAATAGTTCTGATGATCATCCAGGTAGGTGGGCGGAATTTGGTCTACATAGCTTAGGCATCTGGCATAGTAACAAACCATCCAATTTACATGGATGTCTCAAAAGTCTAAGTGTCACCGGTTAGGTTTCCACACAAGAAAACCAATCATATAGCCAGAGGTCTGTAGCCATAGCTGAACAGGTGTGGGAGCAACCACAGAGGAAGTGGCAGCTGAGAAAGACATGTTTAAGAAGGACCTCAGAAAATGATCAAAAGGAGAAAAAAAACCCCTATATGGACACATAGCTAAGAACTGTGTACAGCTGGAAGACTCAGAATCCTAACCACTGGAGTTTCTCTGCACTGTCTTCAAAAGAAATTAACCTCTATTTGGTCTTTAAAAGACCTTTCCTTGCTAACTGTCAGAGCTGCTGTTAAAAAAACTTCATAGGCAGCAGAGATTGAGTATATGTCTTTCCTGTGTAATTTGCATTTTAAATTTGCATTTTAAATGCAAATAACTAATATGTCATTTTGAAGAAGCAATGCATATATTTATCAGTTTGCTTTAAACCTCCACAGTTTTCAGAAAATAATAAGACTCAAGTCATGAGAATATTAATGATATTTTCAAAAATAAATATAACATAAAGAAATATGATCTGTGTGAAAGCTACTACAAAAATGAGCACTTAAATACTTCAAGGTAATTAATGGTTCAGGAAAACCGACCATTATTTTAGGAACAGAAGTACAATGAATGAATACTCATATTCTGAGCTGTTATAAATTGTAGTAAGCAGGAAATTAAACTGAACTTATGATGTATGTTCAAAAAGGATTTTTAGAAGCTTCTGTTTCCTCAGTCGTAAATTTATTTAAAGCTGAATATGTTTGTGATGCAATATACAGTAATGATACATTCTCAATCTGAATCAAAATATGATACATATTCATGTATAAGTCAATCTTATGTTTATGTTAAAGGGAGGTTTTGGGGGCCAAAATTATGGATTTTGGTATGACCCATGAATAAATTGAGGGTCATTCTGTGAGGAAAGCACCACCACAGGGGGGCGGACACGCCTGTCCACAGCCATTTCCCCACCCAGGTATTAAAAAAGGCCAGAACAGCACCATGCCAAAAACTAGAGACGGGGTGGGGTGTCAGTGCTTCTTTGAATCCACCTTAAATGAACTAAGCTCATCTCTACTCAGATAAGTGAATGGTTCCTTTTCAAATAAGATTTAAGGTACAATATTCACAATGCCCAGTGGATAAGTGAACCCTAATTTTTGGAGTTGATTTCTTTGCAAAAATGTCTAGACTTATACATGTGTGAATAGGTTAACCCAGAATTTCTCAAACTGGGTTCCTCCAGAGCAGTGGTTCTCAACCTGTGGGTCCCCAGGTGTTTTGGCCTACAACTCCCAGAAATCCCAGCCAGTTTACCAGCTGTTAGGATTTTTGGGAGTTGAAGGCCAAAACATCTGGGGACCCACAGGTTGAGAACCACTGCTCCAGAGGTTTTGGACTTCAGCTCCTACAACTCCCAACAGCTGGTAAACTGGCTGGGATTTTTGGGATCTGAAGTCCAAAACATCTGGAGGAGGATAGTTTGAGAAACACTGGATTAACCTATTTAGAGACAAATGTAGATCTAAACTAAAAAATCATCTTCATTTCCAACATTAATGTAGGTAAAAAAAAATAAACATCAAAGCAGTGAAATTAAAACCATTGCAACAGATTTTTAGAAACTAAGCCTTACATGTTGCACTTTGGTAATGCAAAATTCTAACTTGCACATCCTATACTCCTCATAGGAAGTATGGGAAATGTTGTTCATCAACAAAAAGTTCCACCCGCCTCAATCCTCCCATTTTTCTTTCAAAATGCAATGTTAAATCTTTACTTTTTCTGTTTTTATGAAACGAGATTGAAAGACCAAACCAATACAACTGACATCTCACAGCTACCAATTTGATCATGTGGTCACATTAATATAAATGCTATAAAATCAAATGGATTTTAGCAAGAAGCTACTGACAACAAAACTCTTTGAGACAATCACATTCTGTAGTGATCCAACCCTTCTTCATGCACTCCATGCATTATGAGGATTCAAAGAGGCACATAGATGGACTCCTAATGCTAGTTCTGACTCACAACAGGCCTAAGCCACCTGGATATCCACCTCCCAAATTTCCTGTTAGAACCAGCAAAGTTTGAACAGAGATTCACTTGTTTTTACAGAGTGCAAAATGTATGCTCTAACAAAGTCATTCATACTACACCAACTGTAATCCTATCTTTCCCCCCAGTATTATCTCCTTCCTTTAAACTTCAAGTTTTGTTTTCCACCAATGTTTTATAACATCACCTGATATATTTTCATTGCTCTGTCACATGCTGTTTGCATAATACGGTCTCATGTCTAAAAATCCCTATTAAAAGCTTGTCTAACTTTCCAAAATCTGGCTTTCAGCTCTCAATACCATGCAATAGTAATACTTCTTTCATCAGAAATATTCCAAAAGAACCCTCACCAGTTTTTTTTTCACACACACACACACACACACACACACAATCTTTAGCATAATCTCATGAGTCTGGCAGACAGAACTAAGCAAATTCTGCAGCTACAGAATCATAATTGACTCTTCTCAGAAGAGAACTCAATGCTTCAGAGGCAAGCCAGTAGCCATGGGGAGGGGGCTACAGGTTCAAACGCTGCCCCACCGACATTTTTCAGGTTAAAAAAACTGGTTTACTTATTAATTTTAACTGGTTAACCAAAATCCTCATGTTAAATCTATGAGAAACAAAAAAATAGAGTTCTTCTAAAACTACAAACACTATCTAAATCAAATTTTGATAATTTATTCGCACTCTCATTACCTATCTTTCCACCAATTTATATTGAATAGCAGCAATAGCCGACATAGTTTTTATGTTGTGGAAGTTTAATCAACATTCTTGACATGAAAACAATGCAATCCACCAAAACTGACATTAGAATCGGACTCCCCGGGTTAAACTCCATAAGAAAAACTTAAATTTAAATACAAATTACAATGTTTACAGGTATATCACAACTATATTTTGTGTTTGCTTTAAAAGTTTATACTTTAATTTCTCCCAAACCATCAAGTATTTATTGAATAACTAGGTACCAGATTAAAGGTATTTTTAAGTAGTTTCTAAAACTGTAATAATATGTGTGGTTCTGTGGTGTTACAGCCTGGTGGCCATGGACAGACCCCGGGGGTACCAGGGCAGTTGCCAGCTGACCTGGGTCAAATCGGGAATGGGGGGGTGGCCAGATGGGTACAGGACTGCAGATGAAGAATTAGCCTGGCATGATGGATGGTTACATGGGTATGGGCTTGAAGATGAGGATAATGATGACTCCATGGAAATTAGTTCTGAATTAGACAGTGAGAGGCCCAGCGACCTTGAGTCCCACAAGAACTTCTCCATTCCCTTGACAGACAAGCATTCCGAGGATAGGGAGGACCGAGTTTCCCAGCATGATATCATTGCACCTGGGGCCGCTAATAAGCAGGAATTCGACAGGAGGGCTAGCATCAGATCCTCCCGGAAAGATTGGAGTCTGAGGAAGGGGGTGCGCTGGTCACATAGAAAATAGTTTTCTTTATTAGATTGTGCTGCGGTCTTTCTAGTCAGACCTGAAGCTATGTCCAGCTTGGAAGGACTCATGCTCAAGACTTTAAGTTCATGTTGACCACAGGAGCGGTTTGCCTTGCTTACTCACGCTTGCCTTTTATGGGACTTAAGCCAGTTGGGCTTACCAGCTTGTGAACTTTTTGGACTATCGTTGGATTTGCTTTGATTGCCTTTGCATCTTTAAAACCTTTGGGCTATTACTTATTCTAAATAAAAGTACATTTATTGCATCTGCCTGGTGTGTATGATCTGGGGGGGGGGGGGGGCTGTCCGCGATCTGAGGTGCAACAGGTTCATACATCCTGATTTTTAGATATTCCAATTTAAAGTGAAATATGTACAAGGTATCTTTCAAAATGCTGTATCTCTGAATTTAATCAACTTAGGTTGCTGTAAGTTTTTTGGGCTGTATGACCATGTTCCAGTAGCATTCCCTCCTGTTGTTTTGCCTGCATCTGTGGCTAACATCTTCAAAGTAATGAATCCCGCATATTGAAAAAGTTATGCACAATCAGGTCTCAAAGTTCTGATGAAACTGGAAGATCTTCATCTGTCTGTGGAAAGCTTAGTGCATTGGTTGCTGAACCATCTGTGTGATGGAAAGATGCAATACAAGTCTTCAATAGGAACCAAAACACAAGAGTATCATCAGGACAACATGTGCTTAGCTGAAAACATCTTGCTCTTAGGCCCCTTCTACACTTCCATATAAAATCCACATTATTTGCTTTAAACTGGATTATATGGCAGTGTAGGCTAAGGGCCCTTCCACACAGCCATATAACCCAGAATATCAAGGCAAAAAAAATCACAATATCTGCTTTGACCTGGGTTATCTGAGTCCACACTGCCATATAACTCAGATCAAAGCAGATAATGTGGAATTTTCTACAGCTGTGAGGATGGGGCCTAAGATAATCTAGTTCAAAGCAGATGTGGATTTTCTGCTTTGATAACATGGATTTTCTGGCAGTGTAGTAGGGGCCTTAGAAAAAGCCAGGGAGGTACGCACAGAATCTTTGAAAGAATTTCAGGAGATCGTTGATACAGCAAGATCAGTGGTAGAGTCTACAGGCGGAGAAGTTACAATTCCTCTCATCAGTTCAAGACAGACTTGTAAAAGCAACATCCAAGCAACTTCTTGAACAGAACAATATTTCTGGACTTTTCCTGCAATCAACTTCAAGAAAGGTTTACAAGGCACAAGGAAGTAGGTCAGGAACTGCAAGTGTTCCTGATAATATTAATAATAACTTTATTTTTATACCCCGCCAGCCATCTCCCCTAAAGGTCTTGGGGCGGCTTACAAGGGATAAACCCAAAAATTACAATTCAAACACAGCAATAAAACACTACAATTTATGTATCAATTAAAAATCCACCTTGAATAAGTGCATAGAACTTTATAATGAATGACTTCAAAATACTGACACACTGATGGAAGAGTTTGACCTGTGGTGTAGAAAATGTAAAATGTTTACACCTGCAGAAAAATCATCAAATGAACTGGAAGCATATCTTGTCTGTGATAGGCAGCTTCTTCTGAGTGTGAAGAAACATCTTCAGGTTCTGCAACATTATTAGAGTCAACAGCTACAAATAAAAGGTCGTTTTCAACTCTTAAACATTTGAAAGCATACATAAGAATCACAATTCAGCAAGAACTGGACTGTATTAACAGTTTTCAAGTGTTTCTAGCTAGCCTTGTGGCATTCTTTCGTAATCACTAAATTACCAATTAAGAGTCATTTTCTGGATTTTTTAGACTTGAAATTTTGTAGGTAAGATAGAAATTTGATTTATATAAAAATATAGAATGAGTCATAGAATTTAAATTATTTTGTGTTATGGATCTGCTTTTCATGATTCATTAAAAATTAATAATTGTTTCAAAACCCACCACCACCCCCATTTTTTTTTCTGGCTACAGGCCTGTTCAGAGATATTACTATTGAAGAAAAGTAATCTGCTACTATTTGGGTATCAAAAACTGAGTCTCAAAAGTGGTTGCATTTCTAGCTTCAACCTTCTGAAGTTCTCAGCATTGTGTGAAAGTCAATTAAGTAGCTCTGTTTATACTGCTTTGGATTTTGTTTAAGTGAACACAATTTCTCTGTTCCCTTTCTGCTACGATTCATGTCCAATTTTACTATTGGTAACATGTGCTCTTATCATTGTTTGACTTTCTGGTCTTCCTTTTAATAGCATTCTATTATATCAGCAACTATATGGTCAAAAGAACGGAATGCTATTAAAAGGAAGAACAGAAAGTCAAGCAATGATAATGCTGGATTTAGATCTGGATCAAAAATTGAAGTTGCTCTGCTTTGCTTCCATGTCAGCTCAATAAAATTTCAGTAATCAATTCAGCACAGAAAATTTGGCTAAAAGACAAGTGGATGAGTTATTTTCCCAAAATGTGCTTGGCAGTCCAAATGTGTCCCACTGTGCCCATTATTCCAGGTATTTTCCCAAGTTTGATCAAACAGTTTATGCCTGATCAGAGTTCATTTGAGCAGATGCATCATTTCACCTTCTATGGACTTTAATTTCTCCTTTTACTGTTCTGTCTGCCTGTTTATAATCTTTCTAGATTCCAAAGTAACACTCACCGGGATGCTGAAGTAAATTGAAGGAAATCTTTTATTAATCTTTCCCAAGGCTTGTTTGCCAAATCATATAAAATATGGAATCTAAAAGTTTACAAGGATTCAACCCATTCTCCTTTATTTTGACATGGATAGATCCAGTCTATGTGACTCTTCATTTACTCACTTCTTATGTGCAGAGGAAGCGGGGACAAAGGTGTATGGGACTAACCCTAACCCTGTCTCATTTGCAATCAAAAACCAAATAAATAATTGCTATATACAGATTATAGTATGAAACACCTCTTTCTTTTTAAAAAAAAGTGGTGTGAAAGGGATAAATTTACACTGTGGTAGTAAACATGGTGGATCCAGCACAATGCCTCATTAGGCAAGATTATCAGAATAGTTTTGATTATGTCTCACATTTCAGGACTATTTTTATGAAAAATCCTTAAGTGTTTTCACACAAAAGCCCCATATTTATCTGTAGAAATGTTTCTATGGTGAGCTAATTGTTACAGTATATGGAGTTTAGCTAGGTAATTGCAGGATCTTCTTGTTTGAAAGTGTGTATTGAGGAGAAACACCTGGACAATGAAGCAATTAAGCTTGAGCTTTGAGTATATCATGAGGAGGGTTTTTCCTTGATCCTTTGTGTGAAGAAGGAGATCATGAAGACTGCCATGGATCTACCACTGGACTTGTTATGAACATGTAACAAAGGACTTCTTACACCATCGAAGATGCAGATTATGCATGATTATAATGCATTGGACTTTGAGTAAGATATCTGCAATGGACTATGTTTAATTTGTAATGCTGGTTTTGTTAAAGCTGCTTACTTAAGAGTAAAGTTTTATTTTTCATTTACTCTGGCTCTGTGTGATTTAGCAGAGGTCTAAAACTGGAAAGACTACTGAGCTTCCGCACAGACGGACAAACTGCAACAAAAAAAGTGGTGTGAAAGGGATAAATTTACACTGTGGTAGTAAACATGGTGGATCCAGCACAATGCCTCATTAGGCAAGATTATCAGAATAGTTTTGATTATGTTTCACATTTCAGGACTATTTTTATGAAAAATCCTTAAGTGTTTTCACACAAAAGCCCCATATTTATCTGTAGAAATGTTTCTATGGTGAGCTAATAAGCCGTCGTGCACAATTTATTGTGTTCTGCCAAACATGTTTTTGTTCCAAAACTAGCCTTCATATAACTAAACTAAACTTAGTTGCGACTCCCAAACATGAGAGTGTATTAATTCCTATCTTTCTCCCAGCACAGCAATCAAAATAGCTTGGGTGTATGCCTTCACATCTTGCTAACGCCTTCACATCTTGCTAACTTGTGGTGGTTTTCTGAATTTCACAGGGTTTTCTTGGACAAGGAATACTTAGGAGTTGGGTTTTGGCCATTGACTTTCCTCTGAACTATTGCCTGTAGCACCTGGTATTAAGAAATGGCCTTCCCATCCAGGTACTACTTCGGGTAAGCCATGCTTAGCTTCCAAGATAATTTAGGATCTGGTGCCTTGCTTTCAACAATTTTTTATAAAAAATTCAAGTAAAATCTTATTTTACAGAAGTTAAAAAACAATTAAAGCAACAATTCCACTTAAAGGCATTAAGTTAAAGTCCTTCCCAGAATATGTTTAAACTCTGTCAGGCCCACAAATTATTGCAATAGTTGATATTTTGTACTAGGTCTTTACAATGTGAGAATAGTTATGGATATTTTTGAAAACCCTAAATTTCATATATTCGATATGCAAAAATTCATATATCAAATTATTTGTCATTATAAGTTTTACAATGTTACCTATTTTCATTGCCTCACTCCTTCTCAACCATTGAGCTACTGTATGTTCTTTTTTCCTGGTGTGTCAAATAGGTTTACTTTTGTTTCCAAGTATAGTTTTGAATGGAAATATATCTACCATCCTCAGCTGTATGTTTATTGTATACCGTACCTTGTGGGGTATACATTTGTGTGTACCTGTAATACCTAAATTAAGTATTTTGCCTAATTCACTCATTAAACTGAAACTGTTGAAATTATTTTCTTAGCAAAAAAAATTAAAAAATAAGAACTGGCTTAATTTTCAGTAAATATTTGTGATGGAAATAATATTCAAACATATTCACAATTGGTTGAAAACCATGTTTCATGAATATAGGGAGATCCTGAAAAAAGAACACCTAGATGGGCATGAAACTGCAATCTGAGACTTATTGTGTGAAGAAATGCATGTACATCTTTGCAGAAAGTGGCATTTACTGTGCAGAAAACAATTTTCTTGTAAACAAAAGAGCTTTTTTTTAACAGAAAGCAATATGATATGCAGCAAGCAAAATTTCTATGCAAAAGATACTGTAAGCTGTACAAGAAATATTTATTCTGCACAGAAATTGTTTTATGCACACACAAAAATCAGTTTTTCATACAAAATGTAATTTTTTTACATACATTAAGTCACAAGTTACAAGTAGTTTTTAAATCTGCACAATTTTTAAGGATCCCTTGGGGTTAGCAACAGCAAAATTTATTAAGAGTTACATACCTAATATGCATACATCAGCCAGAATCCAATTGTCAGTTACAATTAGAGCAGCACATTAGTTCAATGGGAACTTAGTAAGTCAACATTATGAAAGTTCTGTAAATTTAATAGGGGAAAAGAATTCTAAATGATTTCCAACCTATAGTGAAGAATTGATAATGTTTTCTTGCTGGATTGTTAACTTTGGGCATTTTGGACATATAAGGATTTTTTTTACAAGAATATATGGATGATCAGAAAACAAAGTGAATATTTTAGTGTAGACATTTTAAACAAAACAAAAAGAATGCTAAATCAAATCGGAAAAAACTACATATACTCTTCAGAGTCAGTAGAGTATTGTAAAATCAAAATCCCTAAGAAAATACTTTCCCATAAAATTAATATTTGTCTTAGCAACCATAACAATATAAATATTGCTTATATGCTTTCTATATGCAGAATGTTAGAAAACTAAAATAAGGTATACTCACAGTTATAATCCGGTTCAATTGTGTTAGCAGCTTCAAGGCTATTTACTGTGATTTGAAAGATGATATGTAGAAGTAGAAATGTTAGACTCATGAAACACAATGATTTCAGTAATCGTCCTGTATGCCCTAAAAAAATACAAAACACAATTGAATTATTTAAGGTGACAAATAGTTATCACTGGCATTGATATTACAAAAGGTAATAAAATATAAAGGCATGTTAATTACATTAAATAGGATCTAGTCACAGAACATGAGAATATATTACATGACCAAATAATAAACTGCATCTACATATCAAGGTATCAAAAAAGAAAAATTGATGAAAAGGAAAGTAACAGTAGCAAAGGAAGCAATACTTGGAGAAAACGCTGCTGTTTTCAGAGTTCTAGTACAATCTTACTTCAAAATTAATAAGTTTATTTTTAAAAAATGTTGTCACTTTTTTCATTTTGTACAAATCAGGCAATTTGGGTATTGCATCTGATAGAAAATTAAATGACACATTGTAAAATATTTCGTACAAGGGAAATTATGTAAAACCCACGTTTTTATTTCTTCAGAGAAAACAGTGCAACAAGTCATACTTATAATATAGATTTTAAATCCACTGTCCCCTATTAATATTGATCCCCAAAAGAGGAAATAACATTAATCTGCATAAAATGGATACTAAAAATGTGATTTTTAAAATCTGGGTTTATAAAGCCTTATAGAAAAAAGTTAAATAAGGAAAAAAAAGAAATCCAACTTAATCAAACACTTTTGCCGTTCTTCCTGTTTTTTCTAGAGGCTTCCATGCCCAGAATAGTATTAAAACCTGCATCCTCTGCATCAATAGACAATGCCACCCTTCATGCCAGTTCTCTTTGACTGGCAAGTTTGCTTAAGCAAGGTACCCATCTTGTTAAAAAAATATTTTTTCAGACAGGACTCGCTGTGTAACTATTCTCATTACCTCCAGAGGAGGACTACCCAATTTCAAAGTGTAAAAACAGCTTTTTGTCATTTGCCTACTTGTTTTACTAGCACTTGCAGTCAAGGAAAGGATATAAATTGTATACTTTGTATATAAAATATGTTTTGAGTTTAAATATTAGTCAGCATTATAAACACTAAGTGAAAAGTTCAAAGGAAGTGTGATATTCTTCACTCAAACTGTATTTCAAAGCAGAAACTGAGCGGGGCAAATAAGATTTTCATAATACAAGAAGGAAAAATGCATGTGGGTAAATGTAATCAACAAAAATTACACACTGAAGATGTGTAACAAGCCCTTTTGATTCGAAATTTCCCGATCGAGTTCAAATACACAAGGGCAATATGCCCAATCGTGGGGAAATCCCCAAGTTCCAAACCCGTGGAAATTTCCCTATGTCTCCTGGGTGCCTGGGATTCGTACCCGATACTGTCATTACCCTGGTGCACGTATGTATGTAACACTTAAATAATTTGAATATATATTTTCTACTAAGCCTGTTGGCTTTAGTGTCTGCCTTTTCCGCTATTTGTTATAGCTTTTCCTGCTTGTTTACCCAGGAACATTAAGCTAGACAGAAAATAGGAAGATAAGTGGGAGGACTGGATGGTGTAATATAAGCCTTCATAGAAAGGAACTTCATTGCCAGGGGCTTTGATGTTTAAAGCCCCTCTCACACACCTGAATAAAATCCCACATTTACTGGTTTGAACTGGAATATATGGCAGTGTGGGCTCAGACAACCCAGTTCAAATCAGATATTGATATTCTGGATCATATGGTTGTGTGGAAGAGCCCTAAGGCAACCCTTTTACTCCTTTTACTGCTCTACACAGATATTAAATGCTAAATTGAACATTGTTTCTGAAGTAACGTATGAACAAGAAAATAAGAACAAACACCTCTTGCATTTAAAAAAAATGAAGCAAGAGAAAACACTGTTGTTTATAGGCCCCATTAAATATTCTTATGTGTTGTCTTTGCTGACACAAATTAATTGGCAAGGAAACTTGCACGCTGGGATATCTTGGCATTGACACAGTCTTATCTGTTCTATGGAGTGTTTCAATAGGGCTTTACTATAATGATGAAAGAATAAATGCCCTGTAGATAGCTTGCTTTCCAGAAAACACAGAGCTGGGTGCTTTCCACCACATCCTGCCCTCAGGGAATCTTCTGCTTCTAATATTAAAGAGACAATTGGATAGCCAAAGGAAACACTGGACATAATACTTAATTTGAGAACATCTACAACGACGCAGATATTCCTTGATTGCCCCCAAAAGAAATAGAGCTAAATACAATTTCAAAAT
Organism: Anolis apletophallus; assembly: GCA_030556195.1. Lineage (NCBI taxonomy): Eukaryota > Metazoa > Chordata > Lepidosauria > Squamata > Anolidae > Anolis > Anolis apletophallus. Next base: position 75,730,322 of record JARBWK010000007.1, on the reverse strand, counting down.
ACAGCCTAGCCAACAAGAGGTTGCAGAAATTGAATATCTCCAATACCATAAAACAGGGGGTGGAGAATGGAGCAATTAAGTGGATCAAAGAAAAGATAATTCAATGTACAATGCCTGATTACTTCTTTGAACTAAAATTCAGAAAACGATTCCCCAACAAGCAGGAAATAACCAACCCTTGAAACATTTCTCATGCAACAAATAAATATCCATACTCAGTCCCTATACATGGCAAACAAAATTATTTGTCTTACAACCACCAAATAATAATAATAATAATAATAACTTTATTTCTTGTGAGTCGCCCTCCACCACTGGTGCTCCGGGCGACTTACATTGTTTAAAAACCACGGGTACAACAGTTAAAAGCACAGGTATAGGTATAGATATAGAGAGCCATGAGAGGCTTAGCTTCCAGACCATCCAGTCAATCCCCAAACGCCCGGCCGAAAAGCCAGGTTTTCAGGTCAGACAGAAATCTGGTAGGGGCCAATGTGGCCCTGAGAGCAGGTGGGAGCGTGTTCCAGATCATAGGAGCCACCACAGAGAAGGCTCTCCGTCGGGTCTCTGTCAGCCGGGCCTCTCTCACCCCTGGGATGGCTATACAGTCACCGTTTATAGCACGCACAGGTCTTTCGCTGTGTTGGTCTATCAGCCGGTCGCTCAAATAGGCAGGTCCGGTTCTTTGCCGTGCTTTAAAGGTTAGCGCCATGAGTTTGTAGATCACTCTGCACTCTGTGGGCAACCAATGAAGGTCTTTCAAGATTGGTGAGACGTGGTTTCTCGCCGGTGCCCCAGAGATGAGTCTGGCCGCTGCGTTCTGGACGAGTCTCAACCTCCGAGTCGTGGACAATGGTAGGCCCGCATACAGGGCATTGCAGTAGTCAAGTCGGGAGACCACGGTGGCATGAATCACGGTCTTCAGCGCCTCTGATGGTAGGTAGGGGGCCAACCGACGGGCCCTGCGAAGGTGGAAGAAGGCACCCTTGGCTGCGGCCTGGATCTGGGCCTCCATCGTCAGTCTCTCGTCCAGAATCACTCCCAGGCTCTTCACCGCCGGAGCCGCGGACAGGGGCACGCCTTCAAAGAGTGGTAATGGTGAGTGAGGGGTGGGTCGGCCAGGCCAGAGGATCTCCGTTTTTGCCGGGTTGATTTTTAGCCTGTGTGCTCTGAGCCAGCTAGTCACCGCCCTCAGTCCTTGACTAAAGTTTTCCGGCACTGACGACATCCCTGGATCGAGCTTAAACAGCAGCTGTGTGTCGTCGGCGTATTGGTAGCAGCTGAAACCATGGGTGGGAGACAAGATAGCACCCTGGGGGACCCCGCACTCCAACTCGCATTTCCTGGAGACCTGGCCCTGCCACTCGACCCGCTGCGAGCGACCCCGCAGGAACGATCCTAGCCAGGTCAGAGCTTTGTCCCGGATCCCAGAGGCAGCCAGGCGGCGGAGTAGCAGGTCATGGTCGACGGTGTCGAAGGCCGCGGTTAGATCTAAGAGGACCAGGACAGCCGAGCCCCCTCCATCTACCTGGCGGCGAATGTCGTCTGTGATCGCTACCAAGACAGATTCTACTCCGTGGTCTGCACGAAAAACCTGACTGAACGGGTCCAGGCCCCGGACCGGTGAAGGAAATCACGCAGCTGGCTTTCCACCGCCCGCTCCAGAAGCTTACCCAGGAAGGGCAGTTTGGCAACAGGGCGGTAGTTCGCCAGTTCATCGGGGTCAAGGCTCGGCTTTTTCAAGAGGGGCCTAACTCTGGCTTCCTTCAGGGACTCAGGGAAGATGCAAGTATCCAGAGAAAGGTTCACCAGGTCCCTCAGAGCGTCCGATACGGAGTCCATGCAAGACTTAATTAAGTGCGATGGACAAGGGTCCATGGGGCAGGTCGTCGCCCTTGCCACGGTCACCAACCTTTCCACCTCTTCCAGGGTAAGAGGCCTGAATTCGGTGAGGGAGAGCCCGCTGGTCTGAGTTGGGCATCGGGTCCTCTCACTCTCTTCCTCCGGGATGGGCGGGAGGTCACGCCGGAGTGCCATGATTTTACTGATGAAGTACTCTTGGAGGTCTTCTGCAGTTACCACAGAGTTTTTAGGGTCACTCCGTGGGGGCGCTAGAAGGCTCCGGACTACTTTGAAGATCTGTGCTGAACGGGAGCCGGCAGCTGTATGACACCTATGCATCAGCAAATTTCCCAACATCCTCCTGTTGCACAGAGTTGACTCCAAACTAGCTGGATTATGCATCTGGCTAAACTATGCACAGCCATTCAAGTTGCTGCCAATGTGTGTATTAGCCCCCCCCCCCCCAACCCCAAAAATGCCATCCATACTTACAGCCATTTGATTTCTTGAAGAAATAACTGTAGTATGTAAAATGTAAAATGTGAATAATCTTAATTTTAACAATGAGGAACAAACCATTGTAACGCTGACTAGCTTTCTTAAGCTTCAATTAAACATAATCACAATTTCCCACAAAAATGTGGTTCAAAATATAATCAATAGACTCCCAATAACCTAGTGGATATTCTAAAGTAGGAGAACCATCTACCTAAGTCATTTTGAAGAGGAAGATGGACCATGAATAGCGGGGTGAGTCTTTGGCAGCAGAAGCTATACTGGAGACATGATAAAATCTTAGCCATCTCTAATTAACGTTAAAACAAAATGCTTCCACTACAAATCACTATAACCTATTGTAGCAACCCAGTTCTCATTCGTGCCGGGGGGGCAGGGGGCCGCCCCGGGGGTCCCACTTGCATTAGGGCCAATTGAGGCTCACGTAGATGCAGATGAAGGGGATGATGAGGCAGCTGGGCCTTCATCTCCCACTGAAAGTTTGGAATGGGATCATGGCTGGCCCGATGGGTATGAAAGTTGGGAAAGTCAGGCTGACACTGATGGTACTGATTCAGATAATCAGTATGAGAGACCAGGTGGTTTCGGTTCGCAAGAAAGGGTCAGGGAGATAGCGGGGGATGAGCCCATGGAAGCTGAAAGGGAGTCAGGCTCTCACGAAGATAGCGACCCAGGTGCTGGGAGGCAAAAACGGAGCTTTGATAGGAGACGGAGCATTGAGTCCAGTAGAAGGGAATGGCACTGAAGCCTAGAGCGCCGAAGGAGCGTTGAGTCCCGTAGCACAGATTGGCGCAGAAGCCTAGAGCGCCGTAGGTCTCACCAAGGGAATTAAGTATAGGATCCGTGGGAACAGATCCTCAGTTGCTCGGCCACTTCTGATCTGAAGGGAGTGAAGCGAGTGAAGATCCACGGAGCCAGGAATGGGCTCGTGTGACCAAGAAGCTTTCTTGGGCCTTGATTCCATGAACTTTGCTTTGTTCGAATTGCCACGGACCAAGTTTGTTGTGATCCGCTTTGTTTTTGCGGAGACCTTTGCCAAGTGTTTTGCCTTTGGTTTTGCTTCGGAACTCTTTGCTATTCTTATTGAACTATTTGATGCTCTTATGGACAATTTACCTTTTCACCTGTTTTCTATTGTTCAATAAATAGTTAGCTGATTATCGTCTCTGTGTGTGTGATTAAGGGGCTGGGCCGAGTCCCTGCATTGTGACACCTATTCTTAATAACTTTATTTTTGTACCCCACCTCCATCTCCCTGAAGGGACTCAGGGAGGCTTACATGGGGACAAGCCTGATCAACATCAACATAGTTAAAATATAACACATTAAAAATTCATAAAACAGCAACAAGCAAACTAAAACAAATGACATAACACAATATAAAAACAACCATCAAACAGACAACCAGTAGCCTGAAATAGGAATAAAGTTCTGGGCTCTGGCGGGGGCCCATAACAATCAGTTGTGAGGAAAGGCTGATAGATAAAGTGCAAGTGCCAGATGACAAAAAATTGGGGATAAAGGACAATATAAGGTGAAGCACTATATCTCTAGGTAGGGGGGTAATAGTTAAGTGCAGGGACTGGAATTTGGGAGGCAAAATTTTCTGAGGAAACAGTCTAATCAAAACCTTTTTCTTCCTGTAGTACCTATTATATCAATTCCCTGCTAATTGTTTATAGAGATTCCAGTTTCATCTTGAATATCTTTTTCTGAAATGTATCTAAGTTTATCAGAAATATTAAACATAAAATGACTTATTTAAAGCTCAATGTACATACATTATATTTTATAGGTAAAGGTAAAGGTTTTCCCCTGACATGAAGTCCAGTCATGTCCAACTCTAGAGTGTGGTGCTCATCTCCATTTCTAAGCCGAAGAGCCGGCATTGTCCGTACACACCTCCAAGTTCATGTGGCCAGCATGACTGCATGGAGTGCCATTACCTTCCCACTGGAGTGGTACCTATTGATCCACTCACATTTGCATGTTTTCAAACTGCTAGGTTGGCAGAAGCTGGGGCTGACAGCGGGAGCTCACTCCACCCCCTGGATTCGAACTTGTGACCTTTCGGTCAACAAGCTCAGCAACTCAGTGCTTTAATCTACTGTGCCACCGGGTATAAAATAAGTATATTTGTTTTTATATAAGTATAATTTATATAAGTATAATTTATATTTATATAAGTATAAAATAAGTATATTTTATACTTATATACTGTAAATAGTCCACCAAATGAAAATAGAGCCTTACAGAAATAAAAGGATGGGCCAGGGCACTTTAGTCATGTCGGATACTGATCCTTAAAAAGAAAAAGGGAAGAAAAAAGCCCTACACCTCAGGATTTGGGCCAGACAGCTTCTAAAGGAGACAAAAATATAAAGATTGGATTGCATTCTGCTGAAATTATTTTGGAAAAAGCAAGCATGTCCAATCAATTTGGGAAGCCGAACTAATATTCTGTGGCTTCTCTGCATTTGTTCTTTATTCCAGTACAAAGAATTACAATACCACCACTTCTACCATGCCAGCAATACTTGTTCCAATAACCACTTATGTATTAGATTACACACCCAGTTCTTTGCCCATTTTTATTTTGGTACTACATAGTATTATTCAGAGTACATTAATTTGAAGTCATGGTGATTTAAGTCACAATGAGACGGGAAAGGAGAGATTTACAGTGCCAGCATGAAAATATCTACTCTAAAGATGCAAAGCTTCATTTATTTTATTCCTTTATACAGGAAAGCAAGAATACAGTCATTTCCTCAAGCTTTAAGCAGTATTTGTACTCTGGGACTTCACTGGGGTAAATCTATTTATGCAATAATACACATAGTTTTCCTGTGCATAAAACGTATTTTGGAGCAGAGAACCTATATTTTGTGCAAAATATACTGATTCCTATGCAACAAAATAGTAGGGTTTTCATTGTATGTAAAATGTTTACAGAAAAAGTACACATGGTTTTTCTGTGCAGGAAACCATATGTTTATCCATTCTGCATAACTGTGGCAATGAATCTCATGGCTGGTCTTTTTTCCCCTCAGCACAATCTCTTTAGTACTCTCTTTTCAACACAGATCCTGAATATTGACCAATATTTTTCACATCTTAAATCTACTCAGAACTAAATTCCACTGAGATAAATGGGTTTTACTCCTAAGTAACTGGATGTAGGATTTCAAACTTGAAAACACTGATTCACATTAACTTTCCCATTTTCGAATTCACCTCTTTCCTACACTAGCATTGTTGTTGTTGCATACCTTCAAGTCATTTATTATTTACTAGCTGTACCTGGCACGCGTTGCTGTGCCCTATTTAGGAGATGCGAGAAAGTCTGAGTATGTAAGGGTTGGAATTGTTGTTAGTTATGGTTTTGTGGGGTCCCTGGCTGTGTCGTTGTGTGTTGTTCTGGTGGGTGGGATGTTGAAGTCCTGGGGAGTTGTTGGTGTGTGGTGTTGCTGGCGTTCTGCATAGCTTGTGGATATGCAATGTTTTTTGTCTTTCCGTCTGCTGTGTTGATGTAGAGGTTGATGCTTGGAAGTTAACTTTGGAAGTGAAATCCCATTATCCATGGTGTGTCCTCCTCTGAGCTGCAGTCGGATGGAGTGTGGGTCATGGGGGGCATTGTGTGCCAAGTTTGGTCTTTATCGGTCTTGGTTTTGGGCCACAGTGGTCTGTGGGGAATGATGGGTTTTGAAGTAGTACAAATCCCATTATCCATGGAAGTACTTCAAGTCCCATAATTCATGGTCCACCCTCCTCCAAACTGTAGTAGAATGTAGTGTGGGTCATAGGGGCTCTGTGTGCCAAGGTAGGTTACTGTAAATTCAGGCCATACACAATGTCCCATGAGCTGAGGCCTAGTCAGGAACAGCAAGTTAATGAAGCCTTACTGTCAATTCAGAGCATAAACAGCATTCCATTAAGTGAGGCCTAGTCAGGGAAATTAAGTTAATGAAGCCTTACTGTCAATTTTGGGCGTGGTCTGTGATTTGCAGGGGTGTAAATTTTCTATGGGAAGTGATTTGGATGTTTGTGTTTGTGCCTCGGCCCTTTGCCTTATCCTCCTCTAACAGTTTATTATGGGTTGGAATGTTCATGTTGGCTGGCCAGTACAGGAGTTATGCAAATCCGCCCTTATTGGCAGCCAATCATGTTGTCAGAATGTAGAGGCTGGGAGAGTCGTTGGCAGCCGCGGAGGATGCTGGGAAATGTAGTTTTTTACTCATTGTTTTGGGGGCCTTTTAGGTTGGGGGGGAGTTTCTTTGCTACAAACATACCTTGCTTGAGGCCTATTTCTGTTGGCAAGTTTGGTGTTTCTACCTTGTAAGGTTTCTCTGTTTGGGACTGTCGTTCCATGACGGGAACCCCTTTATATAATAGATGGCAACCCTCAAGTAACCCTATGAGCTCTTCTTGGAAGAATTTGTTCGGACAGTGTTGTCTTCTAGGATGGAAGAGTGTGACTTGCCCAAGGTCACCTAATGAGCTTCCATAACTGAGGGAAGGTTCAAAACCTGATTTCCCAATGTCTTAGTTCAATATTCAAATCAGCTGACTGCAAAAATTAAAACATAATTGCTCACAGAATTCATATCATTTGTGAAGCATTAATGGTAAATCTTCATAGTCTGCATTTGAGATTATGCAGGATAACCTCCACCCAAAGCCTCAAAGGTGAAACCTGAGTCAAGGGTGGGAATTTGGCTCCTCCCGATGAATAGAGACCATTTCGGCCAATGGAGAGAGGCTGTCTCAAAGCCTCTTTCCCCTGTCATGTGACAAGGGGCAGAAAACTCATATTAAGCATTGCTGCCTCTTGTGCTTGTGACCACTATCTTTGACTTCCTTCCAATATATTCATCTTTTTTAAAGGGGCTTTCCTCCTATGATGAATGTTTCTGTCTCTGTCATGAAAGACTGGATTCTCACTTCTGAATTCCAATTAATAGCTCTCTTCAATGGCTTCTTATCTCACATTTACATGGGCACACATACAAATTTGCACACATCTCAATAAGAATTTCCTATAAGCTGCATTGGGGACAGATGGTGAGACCTGAATTTAAATCATTTATTACAGTCACTTGAGGCAGGTACAAAATAAAGTTGTGTACATGAGGCATTCTATTCTAGTTAGTATGATCCTAAATCATACTCCAAAGCAGTCCCAAGAAGAACACATTACAGTAACCAATATAGAATCATAGAGCCCTACCCAGCTTGTCCAATGGCCAGGAATTCTGGGAGTGGAAGTCCAAAATACCTGGTTGTACAGGCCTGCTGTAGAATAAGTAAGTAAAGGTAAAGGTTTTCCCCTGACATTAAGTCTAGTCATGTCCGACTCTGCGGGTTGGTGCTCATCTCAATTTCTAAACCGAAGAGTTGACATTGTAGAGTAAGTAGAGACACCAAATTTCAGGAATCAAAGAATTTCAGCAATAATTTCACAGATGAAAAACCAGATTGGTTTAAGCTATGATTACAAACATGCTTTCACTTGACATTGGAAGCATTGGATTACTGGTGGAAATTACACTAAATATGTTAGTACTTGATGTCTTAGTTAGACCAAGCAAACCTATAAGGGTTAATTGTGTGGAGCAAAATGCAAAGGGTTAATTACTGAATTATATCATTTCAAGCTACAGAAGAGGGCTGCTGATGTAAACATTAAAGCATCAAAGTGATGCAATTCTGGTGAAACGTGATGCATGCACTAAGCAGATGCTGCCAGATGTAGGGAATTTCCAAGATTAGTTTATTTTGCAAAGTTACAGATTATATACTTTACTCTCTCCACATATCCCCTTCCTTCCATCTCTGTATGTTTCCCTATCATTTGGAAGTCAAGCTGGTTTTATAGCTTTGATCATCCCCCAAATTTCTTCACCCTCATCACATTGTGGATGTATCCTTAAACAGGAAGCCTAAAAACCTGAGATGTAACAACTGGGATAGGAATATTATCCACAAATACACATATATGCAAGCTTATAGCAGATCTGAATGTTATCCTTCTCATTATCGGGGGGGGTGTGTGTGTTATTTTTCAAAGACAGGTATAGAAAAAGAAAACATAAGCTCCCTTGGCTAAGCCTGCCTATGTTCATTTAAGTCTTCTACCCCTTATTATGTTGTAAGTGGATCAAAATAAAATTTGAGGATATTTATTTATTTATTTATTTCAGGATTTTACCCCGCTCTTCTCAACCCCCAAGGGGGGACTCAGAGCGGCTTACAGCACGGCACAATTCGATGCCACATCAAACAGCGTAAAACCCCAAAACCCCACAACACATTAAAATACATTAAAACATTAAAATACAATTCCTCAGCAACATCTACAGTCATTCCAATTTAAAACAATATTCGACCATAAAAGCATTGACCCTCTTCCTCCCTTCCAATTAAAATCCCATCTAACATGCTGCTTAGTGCTGATGTGGGAACGCCTGGTCCCAGAGCCAGGATTTTACCTTTTTCCTGAATGCCAGGAGGGATGAGGTGGACCGACCCTAGGGAGCGCATTCCACAGGCGGGGGCCACCACCGAGAAGGCCCTGTCCTCGTCCCCACCAACCGCATTTGAGAAGTCGGCGGGAGCGAGAGCAGGGCCTCCCAGATGATCTTAGGTTACGGGATGGGACGTAGCGGCCGATGCTCGACAAGTAAGCTGGGCCAGAACCGTATAGAGCTTTAAAGGTCAAAACCAGCACTTTGAATTGAGCCCGGAATTGGACAGGCAGCCAGTGGAGCTGACACAGCAGGGGGGTAGTATGCTCCCTGTATGTAGCTCCTGTTAGTAGTCTGGCTGCCACCCGCTGAACTAGTTGCAATTTCCGAACTGTCTTCAAAGGCAGCCCCACGTAGAGTGCGTTGCAGTAATCTATTCGGGATGTGACCAGAGCGTGGACGACCGTAGCCAGATCAGACTTCCCAAGGTACGGGCGCAGCTGGCGCACGAGTCTCAATTGTGCAAAAGCTCCCCTGGCCACCGCTGAGACCTGGGATATCTCAGAAGGCTAGAAAAACAAGCAAAAAGAAAAACAAGGAAGTAGTATGTGCTGCAGACCAAATAAAACAGTACTACCCAGGTTAATAATAAAGGTTTTCATCCAAATTCCAACTATGTTGGTTTACACTTCAACACTAACTGAAAATTATGGCCACAGTTAATCTTCTAGTCATTAGGATAGCTCAAGATTTGCTTTGTCTGCCCCATAAGAAGGAGCTATTAATGCACTTCCTTTTATCCACAGTTACTGTATTTCTTTCATCAGCTATCTAATCAAAAGCAGTCTTCCTTACTTTTCCTGATGGCAGGCATAAGTCATTATTCTGAGCAAGAACCACAAGTTAAGTAGATATTCTTATATGCTAGACAGCAGGATAAGCTTAACACAATATTGCCACATTGATTTATTTGTCAATAACAGTGCCTCGAGCTTTTAAAGAAGCAGATAGAAATTCCCTTAAATGAGGTAATATTCCTAAGATTGACAGTTTGCTTGCCTCAATCCCTGTACAACATGAGTGGTTAAGCATAAACCTCACCTTTGGAATAACATCCATTTCTCATTTAACGGGATGTGAAGGACAGATCATAAAATATGCAAAGTCTCACAGCTCAGCAGGAAAGGGCACTTTGGATGCAGCCGTTTCATTACACTGGTCCTAAAGCAACAAGTCATCAAATATACTTGACCAATGTTGCTGATGAAGTAAGGCAAATGACTCAGTTGCAAATAGAAGAAAAAATAATGCAGAAGCACAGCCTAAGCTAATAAATATGTAACCTCGGGTAGAATAAATATGTGATCATGATTTTTTGGATGTCATTATTTTATTTTTGAAATGATTCGAGTTTTTGAAACCCATGTCTTGTTTACAAATCAATTTTATCTGTATGTGAAAGAACATGGTGGTTCACTAAACATTTGGAACAGAAAACTGCATACAGGTTTTTTTTTTACTTTGAATTAAGTGCCACAGAGATCATTGGGGATCATTTCTGAAAAAACAAGTAGGGGATTGTACTGCAGTTTTGCTCTTCTTAGGGACGGTATTTTGTATCAGTTTATTTTATGTGGCTATTAACTAATTACAGATTTAATATTAAATCAATTCAAAGGATACACATATACTATACTAGAACTAATGCAGTTTGCCAACTCTATTAGCTGCCATGGCTCAATGCTATGGGATCATAGGATCCACATTTTATACCAGCTTATGGGTATGAAACCTCATTTCTCCCACATATTCTTAGCAACTCCAGTTTTGTCCCATAATTATATCTGTCTAGGCTCTGGCAACCAAGATCTGCATAGTCAAAGCAGTTGTAGTCCCCGTAGTAACCTATGGATGCGAGAGCTTGACCATAAGGAAGGCTGAGCAAAGGAAGATACATGCTTTTGAATTGTGGTGTTGGAGGAAAATTCTGACAGTGCCTTGGACCGCAAGAAGATCCAACCAGTCCATATTCCACGAGATAATGCCCAACTGCTCACTGGAGGGAAGGATATTAGAGGCAAAGATGAAGTACTTTGGCCACATAATGAGAAGGCAGGAGAGCTTGGAGATGATAATGATGCTGGGAAAAAATGGGGGGGGGGGAGGAAGAGGGGCCGACCAAGGGCAAGATGGATAAATGTTATCCTTGAACTGACTGGCTTGACCTTGAAGGAGCTGGGGGTGGCAACGGCTGACAGGAAACTCTGGCGTGGCCTGTCCATGAGGTCATGGAGAGTCTGAAATGACTGAACAAATAAACAACAACAGACTCTGGATAGACCAGACCCTTATGATTTTGTGATACATCTGTTCTATTTATTTCTGACAATCCCATTCCTAAATGCCAGTGATACTAGCACTGATAATCAGGTAATCCTGAAAAATGTACTATTTCTCTTGCCTCAGACCCACAGATCATAAGACCACCTTGATACAAGCATTAGGACGCTCTCCTTATTCCAGATGTACTTGGCAGGTACACAGTACAGTTTTGATGTCCAGAATACAGTGGACAGTATTTTGAGCAGCAAAGTTTCACATTTACCAAAGTCTGTTAGAAATGGAGTCATAATCATAACTTTGGTGTTTATATTAGCTTTGCATGTATCAATCCAAATTCAAAATAAACAAAGTTTACTGAAACAACTGTCCATTTTCAATTACACACTGAAGAATGGACAAAGGCAAATGCTTTTTTCAATACTGTCAATTCATAGCAACTAGTATAAAAACCATAGGAATCTATTCATAAAATATTTAGAACTGAAATAATTCCAGAGTAAGACGATGGGAAATTTATTGAAAGAGTTCAAGAGTGTGGAATGGAGTAAATCCAAGTCAATTATGTCTCATGGGGTCATTTAATCTACACTGGGATCACATTTGTAGAAGGAAATTCGGTCATAGTGGTGCTCACATTGATCTAATATGGTCTGAATAAAAAGATAAATGCACAAGGGAAAAATACACTCCATATATATAAATATATAAGGTTGCTATGGTCCTTTGGAAAGCCTTGGACAAAACTAATTACAGTATGATTCCCATTTTTGCAGATAACATTCTGGGACTTTGTGTGGATACATTAAACAATAGATAATAGTGAACCCTACTGTTTTCAATGGGATGAATGAGAGAGGAACTGAGAACAGGGTGTAGCTTGTACAGGAACCCCTAAGTCAGGGGTGCTCATTAGGTAGATCGTGATCTACTGGTAGATCGCGAAGGATGTCTGGATAGATCGCAGGCAGGGCGGGAGGAAGGCTCAGTCCCTCCCCATAGGCTCCCAACACCGCCCAGGTGCAGAAGGAGGTTGGACTGGATGGCCTTTGGAGGTCTCCTCCAATTCTAGGAATCCATTGTTGTTGTTGTTATTATTATCAGAGGCTGAATGGCCATCTGTGAAGAATGCTTTGATTGTGTTTTTCCCTTATGGCAGAAGGAGGTTGAACTGGATGGCCCTTGGAGGTCTCCTTCTACTCTAGGAACCTGTTGTTGTTGTTACTATTAGTAGTAGTAGCAGTAGCAGATGCTGAATGAATATTATTATCATTATTATTATGAATAAATTCAGGGGCTTATTATACTCACATTTAGTTGAATTCAGTCTTAAAATATATTATATGGCTCTCACTGAAATAAATTTCCAAATATTTTGCTTTTATGGCTCTCTGAGTAGTGGGTAGGTAGATCATATTGACTTGTTTGTTTTATAAGTAGCTCGCATGCTACTGCCCTAAGTGAAGAAGTAAAATGGGATATATTGCTTGTACTGTATTCATCACTGACTAAAGACTACATTTGTTGTTGTTTAATAAATTATGCTACAGAAGTATGTAAAGATGCAGATTTGGGGTATATGTTATTGTTCTTATCATGTCCAATAGTAGTATTTTCTCTATTTTGTTTAATTTATAAATAGTTTTTAAAACTAGTTTTTTTAATTTGAAAAAAAAAACCAACCTCAATTTTAAGGACCAAAACCCTTTCAAGTCTCAAATATTCATCTCCTCCTCTTCAACTATCTTTTTATATTTTACATTTCTATTATCATCTTCCATGACATGAATGATAGTGTGGGTCATCATTAAAAGCACAACAAACAGTATGGTGCATTAGACATATTTGAGCAAGAAAGTGATATTATTACTCTGTTACGGAACAGACTTATTGAAATCTTGATTCTTTTTCCTAACATGGTTCAAAATATAGATACTGTAAAAAGAAATCGATCAGAATCTTGGCCATATTTTGAATTGGCTGGTAATGTAGAAACTGGGCCGGAATACAGTTAGAGACTTATGACCTGCTTCTTACTAGCCAGAGGGAAAACCTCTCCTCACCAATTGACCTGGGTCCAACATGGGTATGCTCCACAAGCAGCCATTTAATTTGCTTAATCATGCACATTTCCAACCAACAAATTAAACAGCAAACCACATTTTATTCTTATGTCATTTATTTACTATCACCAATATAGTCTGTTTTCAAAGAAATTTTTGTAAGGAATGCTGTTAGTTAGAAGTCGCTCAGGCAGTCTGGATATTTTTCAGAGCTCCCATTGGTTTGCCTTTAGAACAGAAGGCAATTGTTTCAATTTATTTTTTTCTAAGGGATGTGAACATTAAAAATGAGTACAGCATCAGATGAAGAATCCGTTCTTTTCAAACTGAAGCATCTTATAAACCCAACACAAACATGCAGACCTTGGTTTTTGACCAGCAAAAACATGGGTAAAAAGAAAGTCAACGGATTGAAACCCTCAATGAACTCTGACTACTAATCTAGTAAATTATTTTTCTCCAAGTTACAACTTCACTGCTGTTGATTTTTTTTAAAAAAAGAGAGAGTGCATATTTGTTCAGCCAGGGCAAAAAGATGAATATTAAAATCCTATATACATCTACACTTGAATACATTTTTCTAGGTTCAGTGGTATTTACTGCCATATAAAGTGCACATGTTTGCAGCCCAAAGACTTTAAAGGCAAGTCATCAACATCATATTAGAAAAGCAAAAATCCTGCAAAAACAGAGTGCATGAGGCTACAGAGTTCTACTTTCCCATGAAAGAAAAAGGTAAAAAAAAATAGGAGAAGGGACAAAAATAGATTTTGTATGTTTTCCAAGGTATCAAGTGTTGTGTGATTGTTTCCATTTTAAAAGGGGAAAGTATTATTGAAAGGCCACCAATTCTAATTTCATGTGAAAAATAATAATGGGGCTAGTAAGTGGGGGAAGAAATAACATCTCTACTGTCCCGCCTCCAGAGGCAGAATTTATAATATGCGCCCTGTGCCTTTAAGGATAAGAGAGGGGGAAAGAGGAGCTCAAGCTTTGAATGCAAAATAACAGTTTATTTCAGTTAGAGATTTTCAGTTGGAGCTTAATATTGGAAGGTAGAGGGGTCAGAACGAGCACAAGAATGTACGTCCCGTCGGAGATTGATAGTAGTCATGTAGGAGCTACAGATAGTCAAGTCCAATATATATCTATCTATATATACAAAATCCTCCATGTCATGTTTCCTGGCTCCAAAACAAAGAAACCACACAAGGCAGAGACACAAAAACAGCCCACATACACCCAAAACCCTACGAGGTATGCTTACCAAAACACTCCACCCACCCAAAAAAGAGCCAACGGCCACAAATCCAAAAAAACATTATGGACTACAACTCCCATGATCCCCCACACCACCTCCCTCTGGCAGTTTACAGCATCGGAATGTTAGTGGAGCTGACCAATTAGAGGCATTATGCAAATACTCCCTCAGTTAGAATGTAGGCTGGGAGCCCCACCCCCACCCCCCTGGCAGTTTAGAGAGTCGGAATGTTGGTGGTGGTAGGGAAAGGAATGGAGGGACTGAGACAAGGGGAGCAAGGACTGATACAGAAAGGGGAGGAATGGCAGGAAGGAGGGAAAGGAAAGAAGGAAGGGAGGGAAGGAAGGAAGGAGGGGAGAAGAAAGGAAAGGAAGGATAGAAGGAAGAATGGATGGAAGGAAGGAGGGGAGAGGAAAGGAAGGGAAGGATGGAAGAATGGATGGAAGGAAGTAGGGGAGAAGAAAGGAAGGATAACGCAAGGATAGCAGGAAGGACGGGAGGGGAAAGGAAGGAAAGGATAGAAGGATGGAGTTAAGGAAGGAAAGAGGGGAGAAGAAAGGAACACATACACACATACACACACACACACATATATACATGCATAGAAATATACAAATATACACATACACATAAACACACCTGTACTTACACACATCAACACATATACATGCACATACATATACAAACACACATATACACGCACATACATATACACATATACATAACTATACACACAGTCCCCAATTTTAAAAAATCCCACAGCAACGCGTGGCCGGGTCAGCTAGTATACACACACACACAGAGTAGAATATTAGATAGTAGTAGTAAAATAATAGTAAGAATAGATTAGATATAGATAGTAGGCCTGGTAAGGTTCATCGGAATGGTCGTAAAATCAGAATGAATTTGGATTAAATTCATTTTTGAAGCAGTTTGGAAGCGATGTAAGCAACCTGGAAGTGAATTTGCCATTTCGAAGCCACCACCAACATTTTTGGAAAGGCATCGGCGGGTTTCCCTTCCCTGGCCTTATCTTCCATGTACAGTTCTGATGCGAAGGGAAGGCATCAATGTCCACGGCTGTCGCCCCAGTTCTGACACGCAGGGAAGGCATCTGGGTCCAAACTGGGTGTTTAACACAGCTGTCGCCCCAGTTCTGACGCAGAGGGAAGGCATCCGCATCCACGGCTGCCGCCCCAGTTCTGACGTGGAGGGAAGGCAGCCATGTCCAAACTGGTTTAAACACCCACTTTGGACGAGGATGCCTTTCCTCCACGTCTGAACTGGGGCTACAGCCATGTTAACCACAGCTGTCACCCCAGGTCTGACGTGGAGGGAAGGCATCTGCGTACATGGCTGTCGCCCCAGTTCTGACGTGGAGGGAAGGCACCCGCTTTCACCGCTATTGCCCCAGTTCTGACGCAGAGGGAAGGCATCCACGTCCAAACTGGGTTAAACATGCGTGCCCGCCATTAACGAAGCCATTCTGAAATTTCAGAATTATTCGGGGAATTCTGAATTTTTCCCGGAAAATTTCAGAAGTCAATCAGATTCGAAGCGCCAGCACCCTCTACATCCAGAACGAGTTTTGAACCATTTTTTAAATCAACCAGTCCTAATCGATAGTGACATAGTGGCATAGAATTAGATAATAGTTTAGAAGTCACATCTGATATCTATTAGTATAGTAAAAGCTGAACATTCATACAGTGGCAACCAGAGGGAAGAAAATTCAGTTTGTTCAAATAAACGTTATTTATTTACAATTTATTTATTAACAACATTTCTACCCCACTCTTCTCACCCCCGTAAGGGGTGATTGTTTCCCCTTTTAAAATGGGAACAATCACACAACACTTGATACTTGGAAAACATACAAAATCTTCATACACACAGCCTCCAATCTGTCCTTTGTGTAAGATTCCTTCCAATCCAACCCAAGTGGCGCAGAGGCAGAACATCTACATATGCATATATGATGGAGGGCAACATTCAAAACCAAGGAAGGTTATCTTTTCAGCTTAGAGGGCCAAATGGGATACTTTATTGAGAAACTCATTGATTTATTTAATTGAAAGAGACCACAGCAGCCATACATTTCACTCTGTTGAAATTTGTTTTGTTAGTTTTGGCCCAGCTGTCATCTGGTGTATTAATTACCCATATAATTTGTTATCATTTGCAAATATAGACACTAGGCATGGATTAGAACCCAAAAATCGCGATTCTGAAATCAAATTGGGGGGGGGGGTTGATTAGTAATAGAAAGACTTACAAAAAATTTTCCAAAAACTTCTAAAATGTAACGTAACTACTAACGAAATTCTACATTGGTTCTAAAGTCTGAAAAGCAGGGAAACAGGACTGACACTGTTTTAAGCACAGGCAAATCAAGGGGCAACATTTCCCTTGGTTTCCTTGCAGGAGATATAAAGCATTAATATATTATTACTATTATTATTATTAAATAAAATAGTCAAGGCTTGCTTCTCCAGAGCATTTATTAGAATTAAATAATAAATTCTAATAGTAAGAATGTAGTAAGGGTGATAGTGACCTGGAGGGTATGAGGAACGTGCTCTTGGTAAACTAGAACATGCTCTTAGGTTTGTAGTTAGAGCCCTGTCAATTTTACAGTATTTCAATCCATGTCTGTTATCAATTATGTAAGGCCACAAGCACTCTAGTGCCCTCAAGAACAAGCAAACATATTATTATAATTATGTCAGGCCCAAGTTGTTTCTATAATTATTTTAGTATTATTATTACTTCGCTGTGCGTCTCCCATTGATTTTGAGAGCTGTTGTTGCTCTTAGACACCTTAAAGTCATATGGCTTGGCATGACTGCATGGATTGCTGTTATTTCCCACCAGAGCAGTACCTATTGATCTACTCACATTTACATTGATCCCAGTGGCATCAATAACAAGTTAATAATAATAAATAATGCCCTGGGCCCTTCTTCCAGGAAATTAGAAGGGGTAAATATTATTATATTATTTATTATTTTTATTAGAATTAAATAATGCCCTGGGCCCTTCTTCCAGGAAATTAGAAGGGGTAAATATTATTATATTATTTATTATTTTTATTAGAATTAAATAATGCCCTGGGCCCTTCTTCCAGGAAATTAGAAGGGGTAAATATTATTATATTATTTATTATTTTTATTAGAATTAAATAATGCCCTGGGCCCTTCTTCCAGGAAATTAGAAGGGGTAAATATTATTATTATAAAATCGTTGCCTACCTTCTCCAGAGCTCTTTTCACTGCAGCTTTCTCCCCATTCATTTTGCCATAGATCTCTAGGAGGTTTGAACTCTATGGCTTTTCCTTGAATCTGCACTTTTCCTGCTCCTCTCCGGGCTGTTTTCAACCCCTTCTCCCATTGATTCAGCCTGCCTCATGTCCTTCTCGCCTGCCCTCCTATCCAGGCCCCTTTCCCTGCAGTTTAAAGTGCTTTTTTCCTGAGTCCTCCAACCGCTCTAGGACTTCCGGTTTTGATCTCTCTATGGTTCTGGCCGGTTTTCTCTTCCTGGAGGCAAGGCCTTTCAGTTAAAGTAGGCCTCGAGCATGGAAAGGCCCCATCTGACTGTGAGTAATGTCTGGGATTTTGGATTTTGGATTTTGGAGGGGTAATAGGGACCCTTCGAAATATTTAGAATTCTAACGAAATTTTGGGCCCAGGGGTTCGAAAAGAAAGTCCACTTCCGGGATTGGCCTTGCGATCCGTAAAAACTTGAAAGTCCCATAACATACGAATCACTTACGAATTCTTTTGATTTTCGTAACTTTTTTCTCATGCCTAATAGACACATGGTATTTATACATACCGTACACCAAAGCCACCTGATAAAAACCTTGCTGCATGTATAGAGCACAAAGTTTTCTACTCAACACTATGACACTATTGCATTTTGGCAAGAAAAAAAATCTCGAAAGCCAATTCCGCAGGGTAGAGCCCTGAGAGGACCCAAAAAAGGAAACTGGAGTTCTACGTGTAAGGGAGCAGGGACAGAAGTCTATAGAAAGGAACACAGTAAATTATATTCAAACATTCAAACTACCAAATCTCCACTCAAGACAGAGCCCAGGCCACATGGGTTACTTCATATACTGTCTTTCAAGACTCTGGAAGTTGGAACAGCTGGAACAGAGACCCAAAAAAAGGAGAAACTGGAGGGTAATTCCTTGACTTTGCAGAATCAGTCAGAATCAATTTCTTAGAATGGAGGAGGAACAAGAGGGGAAAGCAAGATGTATTGCGAGAAAATACATTATTAATTGATAATAGAAATGATAGAAAAACTCTTTCTTTTAAGTAAAATGGGCAAAATAGAAATACGAAGTGACAAACCAAAAAGTACTCATATTAAAAAGAAAAAATGGCCAAGCTAGCTATGGTAAAACCGAGCCAAACAATGAGAACTGAACCTGAAGGTGCACATATGTAGGCAACATTCATGTAGCCTAGAAATTATTTGTTTAGTGAATAGAAAAGCTGAGAAAGCATCAAAGATCAAATGAGTGGTATGTGAGGGATTTAGTGAGAAGCCTATCTGAGTCTTTGAGAGGGTCCTGAATGCTAATACATTGACCCACAGAGGCTTGCTGATGTTTTCTTAGGGGAAAAGAAAGGTTAAGGGGAAAGGAAGGAGTGAAATGTAAATATTATCTATTTCAAGGCAAAGATAATTACGGGGGACTTTTCCTTGGATGTCTAGTGAGAGTTTGCTTTGCAGTTCAAAACACCAGGGGTATGAGAAAAGTTCCTGAATTTTGGGCTTAAAAGTATACACTCTTGAGGACAGAGAAAGGTGACACTCATGGATCAAAATCTAGCAATGCTCTGTTACGTTCACTTAAACTTACCTTTCTGAGTATCAAATAGTAAAGCCTGACCTGAAGGGGCAAAAGAAAAGAAAATTCCTTGTATATATCTCTGCTAAACAGTATAGTAGTTTCCTATTTCTTTATCTGACTCAGTTCTACAAAATGTTGTGACTTTAGTTTGGTGAAATGATTGGAATCTTCTGCTAACAAGCACATTCCTGAACTGTGGCACTAGAGCTCTCTAGTATTATTTATTTATTCATTTCCTATATTTATACCACACACTTCTCCCCCGAAGCAGGGCCGTAGCCAGGATTTTGATTCGGGAGGGGCTGAGTTTGATTCGGGGGAGGGGGGGAGTCTGAGTCTGAGCGAGGTAGGGTCTACCCTAGCAAAACTTTCATATCATTATCCCAATACCCCCATGCATATGGGATATATTGAGCATGGTGATCAGATCATGATATGAATAAACATAACAGCTTAAATAATGTACCAGTAAGGCATTCTCACAGACTACCCTGAGAATTTCGGGAGGGGCTGAAGCCCCTCAAGCCCCCCCCCCCCCCGGCTACATGCCTGCCCCGAAGGGGGACTCAGGGCAGCCTAACAAAAGCATCATACGATTCTAGCATCATACGATGCTAGCATCATAAAAACAACCACAGTACAATCAAAATATTACAAATATTGAAACAATTAAAATAATTAATCAAGACATATCCATTAAAATCGAAATCCAAAAACCAGTCCAGATCAACTCATTGCCATAAGTTGTGTGATCTTCCTCCACTTGCTCCTCACTGATCAAACACTTGGTCCCATAACCAGGTCTTGATTTTTCTTCTAAAAGACAAGAGGGAGGTGGAAAATCTGTTATCTCTAGGAAGGGCGCTTCATAGGCGGGGGGGGCACTGCCGAGAAGGCCCTGTCTCTTGTACCCATCAACTGCATTTGCGATAGTGGTGGGATCGAGAGCAGGGCCTCTCTTGAAGATCTTAAACTTTGTGATGGTTTGTGGCAGGAGATATGTTCGGACAGGTAGTCTGGCCCAGAACCGTTTAGAGCTTTAAAGGTTAAAACCAGCACTTTGAATTGTGCTTGGAAGCTGATCGGTAGCCAGTGGAGTTGGCATAACAAAGGAGTTGTATGTTCCCTGTACGTCGCTCTGGTGAGCAACCTGGCTGCTGACCGTTTGACTAGTTGAAGATTCCGGGCAGTCTTCAAAGGCAGCCCCATGTAGAGTGCGTTGCAGTAGTCTATTCAGGATGCAACAAGAGCGTGGACCACCGTGGCCAAGTCAGACTTCTCAAGGAACAGGCACAGCTGGCGCACAAGTTTTAATTGTGCAAAAGCTCTCCCAGTTTCCACTGAGATCTGGGGTTCCAGGCTCAGCGATGAGTCCAGGATCACTCCCAAACTGCGAACCTGTGTCTTCAGGGGGAGTGTAACCCCGTCTAACACAGACTGTAACCCTATCCCGTGTTCAACCTTTCAACTGACCAGGAGTACTTCTGTCTTGTCTGGATTTTCAATCTGTTCATACTCATCTAGTACCAAAGCACCAACAGCCTACAAATCCCCGAATTCCGTGGGATGGATCCAAACCATATGCATCTGTTACATGGCCCAGTATGGCCAATATTTTACATAAAAGATCTTGCCTGGCCAACAGGGAAGTTTGTTGCTAAAGTGCTTTAGAAACATTGCTGATAATTCAAGGTGATTTCATCTTATCCTGACTGTGTGAATGCGAAACCTCCCAAGTCATATTATTACCAACAGCCCTGCTGAAGCCCTTCAGGCTCAGGGCCATGGCTTTCTTGATTTTGAGTCCACCCACCTGGAATACAGCCCTTCTCTTTTCCTACTGCCTCCCACCTCAAATGAAGACTGTCTTCTCATATGTCCAAACGACAACAGTCACAGTGAACTCATTTTGACAGCTAGGGGAGGTTCAGGTTTCCTCTAAGATCAATTCATTTGTAGTTTTGGCTGTTCACAGTGCCCATAGAACTCTTCTGCAGCACCACATTTCAAATAAGGTGATGTTTCCCCTGTCAGTTTCTTCACTGTCTACCTTTCACAGACTTACAGATCAGTCAGAAATACTATTGTGTGGATAATACTGAGATTGGCATCTAAATTACATTCTCCATTTTGATTTATGAACAAGCAAAGGTATTAACCATTTCAATGCCTTTGTTGTCTATGTTTAAATTATGTAAATAATTTCTGGTCATTATTTTTGTTTTTAGTGTTCAGTTGTAACTCTAATTTTGCACTTTGCACTTTGCTATTTTCTATTATTATTTTCTACTATTAGTATGATGTCATCTTCATATTTTAAATAGTTGATACCCTCCACCCAAAATTGTATACCTCCTTCCTCTGAGTGTAATTACACTTCCTTTATTATATGTTCAATGTGTAAATTAAATAGTTAAAGTGCCATTACTCCTCAGTATTGCTGTTGCCCTGTAGCTCATTAGCACCTTGAGCCTGGCTCCTGACAAAAGCCTGTCTGATGTTGATCCTACCAACATATACCAACATCAACCTATAGTCTTGCCTCACCAAAGCATGCAATCCAATCACCATGGATAGGTAGTACCATGGCAAAGACACTGGATATGAAAATGCCTTCAATGTATTCTTGAAGGCTTCACTCTGTCACCATAAGAGTTGAAGGAGCATACGCACACAAACAAGTTGTGGAAATCATATTGGCTTCTAATAACCAGGGACTGAGCAAAAAACAAAAACAAAAACAAAAGGCCAATTTTATGAGTAATAGAAAAAGGGCATGTATAAGAGTTCATTTTTAAGGGGACTTTTTTAAAAAAAAAATCTTCTCACCCCAACACTTAAATATGCCTTGAAACCCATAAAATGAAGCCAAAAGTGACAAAACTAAAGCATGCTTTGCTAAAACAAAATGCCTTAGCTTTAGCCATGTCCAAAGTAAACCTCTGACTATGCACAACATTCTTTTGCAAAATAAACTCAAATCTTTTGCCAGCAATAACTTATATACTGATGTGGTATTAAAAGAAACTTGGACGCTTGAGTTGGGAGACAAACTGTCAACCAACCACTAATTGGATTTTATGATGTGAGTCACAGCTTAGCAATTTCCCCTGAATTTAATCACAGTGCACCCAAAAAGATCAATTAAAGAGCAGCCTCAAAATTTGTTAGAGTCCTGTGTTGCATAGGGCAAAAGGATGACCTCAGTAACTTTACCGCAGAATTTTATGAATGAACAAAGAGAGAAAACCTTTTTAAAGGCAAGATTCATCTTATACCCCACTGTTTTGCTGCTCCTACTGCTGCTGCTGTCTCTTTTCACATAGCAGAATGGGGAATTGACTGAAGGATATACTGGCTGTCTCCAACAGAGTAACTACACAGATGTAGACAACCAGTTACACTGTGGCTGTATATACTTGCCTTGTACTTCTCTAACAGATTGAAAACTAATGTCACTTAAGCACAATCTATATATATATAAATCGAGTCGTCGTGGGATGTCCTTTATGCACGGCCAAACTATACCCCCCAGAAACACAAATCCCACAACACACATTCCCCCAGACCACGAGGTACAAACATAGCACAAAAAACCCCTCCCTACCTTGCAACCCCCCAAAACAGCCCCCAAAACCGCCCATTGCCTCCCGTTCTGCGCTGGCCACGAGCACTACAGAGAGGGAGAGCAATCGCACAGGCGCACTCCGAACCCCCCCACCCACCAACCCATCCCCTCACCCTCTCTCCCCACTCACCCTGAACCTTCACAGCCACACCGCCAGCGCCCTAATCGCCTCCTCGCCATCCTCGCCCCGCACGACCCGGTCCCAGAGCAGCTCTGGGGGGCGCGCACTACACTTCCCAGAAACCTCCGCATACACCGGAAGTGGCCATGCCGGGCTTTCTGGGAAGTGTAGTCCAAAAGGCAGGACTTCACGAAAGCGGCCTGACGCCACCCAGCACAGCCAAAAAGGGGCGGGCCGCGTATGACGCTGGGCATGCGCAGCAGGGCAGGAGGCAGGGCAGGAGATCGGCGATCTGTCTTCCGCCGTGTCCCCCGCAGTTCCAGCGGCCACGCCTGAAAGAAGGTAAGCTCCCGGGCTTACCTTGCTTCACGCGCGGCCGCTGCAACCGCGGGGGACACGGCGGAAGGCGGATCGCCGATCTCCGGCCCTGCCTCCCGCCCTGGCGTGCATGCCCAGCGTCGTACGCGGCACGCCCCTTTTTGGGAGAGACAGAGGGAGTGAGAGAGACAGAGGCCGGGGGCAGACAGAGAGGGGGGAGAGAGAGGGGAGGAGTGAGACAGAGACAGACGGGGGAGGGGAGAGAGAGGGGGGAATGACACAGAGAGAAAGAGGGGGGAAGAGAAGGGGGAAACAGACAAAGAGAGAAGGGGAGAGAGAGGGGGGAAGTGAGACAGAGAGAGAGGGGGAGGGGAGAGAGAAAAGGGGGGGGGAATTAGACAGAGAGGGGGAAGAGAGGGGAGGAAGTGTACATACACAGACACATACATACACATACACACACACACATACACACACAGACACATACAGACACACACACATACATACACATACACACACAAATATATACACATAAATACACAAACACATATACATACACACACATATACATACACATACACACACATGCATACACATACATACACACACAAACATACACACACATACATACACATACACACACAAATACATACACATACATACACAAACACATATACATACACAGACACACACACATACACACACACATACACAAACACATATACATAAACAGACACACACACATGCATACACATACATACACACACACAAACAGACACACACACATACATACACATACACAAACAAATACATACACACACAAACACACACACACAAACACACACATACATACACATACACACACACATACACACACACACACACACAAACATACATACACATACATACACACACAAAACACATTGTGACAACATTTCCAACACTTACATAACCAAACACCCTCACATCTCCTAAATAGGGCACAGCAACGCGTGCCGGGTTCAGCTAGTAATTATATAATACTTCAAATATTAGAGACAATATAGCTCTGCAAAAAAGTTGTTGATGAAAATGAGTGGGATGTTGTTGCACTTAGGTCCCTGCTTATAAGGCTACCTATAGATGTCGGCGAATCATTCTGGAAACAGAATCTAGAGCAGGTCTGCGCAAAGTGTGGTTTGTGGGCTACATGCCAAAAGCTGCTTTTGTGGACCACAAATCTTTTTGCCCCAATTACCTCTGGGTGCCTTGTTCACCACATTTTTAACCCCTGAGCCAATTTAATCCAAGAAAGGCCTTCTGTTGAAACAGCAGCAAGGAGTGACTTTCTGTTTCAAAGTGTTGATATCTTACCATACCCCAAGAAGCCTGACTTGGCCATGGTGGTCCACACCTTAGTTATATCCAGAATGCACTATTGTAAGGTGGGGCTGCCTTGAAGGCGACTGAGAAACTGCAGCTAGTGTAAAGAGCAGCAGCCAGATTATTAACTGGAGTGAGCTTTAGGGAGCATACCACCCACGTTTTAAAGCAACTGTACTGGCTCCCAATAAGTTTCCGGGCCCAATTCAAAGTGCAGGTGATTGCCTGTAAAGCCCTATATGCTTTGGATACAACCTATCTTTGAGACCGCATCTCATTCCACAAACCAGTGTGAGCATTAAGATCTGCTGGGGGGGGGGGGGCTTTCTTTTGGTCCCACCACTGTCTCAAGCATGGTTGGTGGAGACGAGAGAGAGCACCTTCTCAGTGGTGGCTCCCTGGATCTGGAATACCCTTCTTAAAGAAATTAGATTGGCCCCTCTCTTCAGGCCTTTTAGCTGAGTCTCAAAACATGACTCTTTAGACAGACCTTTGATCCTGAGTAATCCATGGCCAATGTGATGAATCATTGATAGTACTGGCCTGCACTTTGATTGATTGTTATGAGAGATAGCCGGTCGGCAGGTTCCACTGCATTTTAGAAATTTTATAATTTTATTAATGAGATTTTTATGTGCTGTTGATGACACTTATGTCACTGAATTTATACTTATGTATTGTTGTCTGCACGTGGCACTTGGGAGTGCTTCTGTGAGCTGCCCCAAGTCCCTTTGGGGAGATGGTAGTGGGGTACAAATAATAATAATAATAATGATAATGATTGTTTAAAACAGTCTCTCTTTGGCCAAGTGCAGCCTTGGAGCATAATAAAATGGTGAAAATACTCAAATATTCCCTACAGAGTGTTTGGAGGGAAAAAAATACCACATTTTAGTAGGAATTGTGGCGAAAGTCTCGGGGGAGTGATGCCACCACGTAGCCTTCCACAGTTTCCCATCACAGATGTAGACTGTATTTTTTCATTGGGCTTCCCTTGCCCCCTTACTTCATTAAAGTGTGTGCAGTTGGGGAAAATGACTAACCCAAGCTCATATAGAGAATGTTAGCTGAGCAGTCTTCCCAGTTCAAACTTTTTCAACACACTTGCTCACAAAAATAGCTTAGGGAAATCATAGGTTCTTCTAGTAAAGAGTTCTCCAAAGTCTCAGACAGGAGTCTTTCCAAGTCTCCTCAAATATTGTCCATAAAAACATTAAAGGGTATCAAGGACTGAACCTGGCAATTTTGGCTTCAAGAGCATCTGCTCCATCATTCAGCTTGGGTCATGTCTGTTATCATCATACACTTTTCAATTACACATGCTCTGGCTAACTAGTGCCAAGATGAGAGGAACAGCTGAGTATAAACACAGAAGGTGCAGAAAATTCACATTCGCTTTAATGGCCATTTCTACCAATTTTTGGCTGAGGCATGCAGGTAACTTTTCTGCGAATATAAAGACGATGACAGATGGGGAAAGCTTTCATCTCAGCTAGTTATTTTTTCTAAGAATTACTATAAGTTAACTGAACAATAGAAATATGAAAAAGCCAACCAAAACTACTGCTGAAATTTTTAGTTTGCTCACTTCTGCAACCAGTAAGGGAAAATATATTGTAAAAATATAATCTACCTGTGCATTAAAATAGAGAGACATGAACATTTTTATATTTAAAAGGTATTTATTATTTATTTACTCTATTTGTATCCCGTCTTTTTCTACCCCAAAGGGGACTCAAGGTGGCTTTACATATGGCAATTATTTGATGCCTTTGAACAACAAACAGTTAAAAATATTAAGTTAAAGATTTAAAATTAAAATTAAATGCACATTCAAACATACAAAACATTACAATCACTATTCAAAGTGATTTCAAATTACATCTCTTATGTACTAAAGTAATGTATATACTCGAGAATAAGCCGACCCAAATATAAGGCAAGGCACCTAATTTTACCAACTGGGAAAACTTATTGACTCGAGTATAAGCTGAGGATGGGAAATGCAGCAGCTACTGTTAATACAATTCCTCATGTTGTGGTGAACCTCAACTATGAAATTATTTTCATTGCTTCTTCATAACTGTAATTTTGTTACTGTTATGAATTATAATATAAACATCTGATATGAAGGAGGTATTTTCATAGTTACACATTGAACTTAATTAAAATATAGTGATTTATAATTCTCCTCCATGGAGGCTATTTCCAGCCGGCTTTGGATACTTGAATAAAAGTATCTTTTATATTTGTCCCAAATTTGTATATGGGAAGATCAATTAAAATTATTCCCAATTTTTTTAAATTTTAGTTTTCTCATAACAAAGATATGAGTGCTGTATAAATACTGTATAATATTAGTAAAATATCCCTCCCCTCCACATTGTTTTGCAGTTATTATGTTTGGATATGTTTGGATAGTTTATGATGATATAGTAAAAAGATCAGAGACTGATTTGTTAAACAAATAGTATATCAATTGATTAATGCAATCTGGCAAACACTGTAATATAGTTAAGATTGGTTTGTTTACATTTCATCTGAAGGATAATGATGGCACTGTTGAGAACAGCCTTACACTCTATGCAGTCAGTAAGTACAAATCAAAAATATAATATTGTTTTTCTCATTGTTCAATTCCAAAATATTGGAAATAATTTGTCAATAAAATAGGGTCTCAAGCAGGTTTTTTTAAAAAAGGAAGGAAAGAAAACATTACTTCCCAAAGTCAGATGCTTGCTTAATTATCAGAGTATGCACAGTCTTTAAAAGCCTACTGGAAGGATAATATGCTAAATATTTTATGGACAACATCTGGTCTGATGACTGATCGTTTACCATTGCTCAAAATGCAGACATAAATCAGCACCTTTTATCCATCTTCTCAAAGGTCTCTCCTGCACAAATAACATAAGCCAGACTACAGAACTCTTGGCATGTGCCCTATTAACAGATCCCACCAATGCTCTGTTATAAAATAGCAGAAGCAGTTTAAAGGTGTAGTAGGAGAAGATACACACAGATAAAGAATAATTTCTTCAAAGTGTTTCAGGCCTTCATTGTGTTCTTTTCCCCAATACAAAAGCACATGGAAGGAAAGCTGGACTAGCTGGCCATAAAACCTGCTGTTAATATTCACACTGACAAACACATGCACACTGCCAGTGGCAATGACACAATCTCATCTTTACTACTTAACAGGTTTCTCCCTCACTACTTCCTCTTACTATCTCTTTGGGGACAATCAGATGCTTGGGTAAGGAGGCACCACCTAATGCTTCTTCATTTGGGTACCCACCTACTTTTCCATCTATGCAGAATGGGATGACAATAATCTTCTAATGCATTTGAGATACCACTGAATGTACTCATGACAACATGACACATGTAGGAATAAGAGCACAGCGATGAGTGATGATTTGGTTTAAATGTTTTGATGTATTTTATAATCCTATTTAAATGTTCATTTAATTTTACATAGTTTTTAACGGCATCGAATAGCTGCCTATGTTGTAAAGTCACCTTGAGACCCCTCTGAGGTTGAGAAAGGCGGGGTAGATACTGTATGTCATAAATAAATGCATACATACATACATAAATAAGGAGGGGAGTACAGTTTTCCCAAAAGAAGATTTCTGCTTCCCTATGAAAATTTTATTTAGTGTCTAATTTGTAGGGTGTAAGACATTTGAGCATGCGCTCCATGCAGTCATGCCGGCCACATGACCTTGGAGGTGTCTATGAACAACAATGGAGATAAGAAATGGAGATAAGCACCAAACCCCAGAATCAGACACGACTGTACTTAATGTCAGAGGAAAACCTTTACCTACCTTTACCTAAAACATTTTAAATCGTTCACATGTGAAACTCTTACATTCACAACATTCCCATTCCCTTGATATCTTTGCCTGCCCCTTTTCTTTGGATGCCTTCAAAATGTTTTCTAAATGGTCTACTGAAGTTTTAATTTACTGCTATGTGTATTATTATTATTATTTTACAGTTTAGTAGGTGGGCAATGCCATCATTTTGCCTCTCGCAGCTATACCTGGTACAAATTAAGTCTGATCCTAATAAGTAAATCCCAAATCAGAATGGCACACACAAGAAATCTGGTGTCCTCTAGAGCCTGAGGGCAGCATAACGTTCTCATAACAATGGCAACAATGACAATGGTAAAAGCCATACCAGACTGCAAAAGAAAAAACCAAGAACTCAAATGCCAAGATCTAGTACAACTTCCAGCTTGGCCATCTAGCATCTCAGATGAAGCTGATCTTAACTTTCAAAAAGATATTTCAGCATGAAGGTGACTTCTGTTATCTGAAAGTTTTCATAAGGATTCATATCTGAGACCTAATCTTGGTCACATATCTCCAAACTCACCATTAATCATACAAACTTAGCCAAATACAACTTTTTGCCATTTCTGGAATGTTTGAATTGAAACATCTAAACATTCTCACAATTTAAAATTGTTCTGTGGATAGCAAGAAGACTTGTGTTGGGTGAGGCACCTGGGTACATGATCTCTGCCATAGATTTATTGTGCAGTCTCGTCTCTTAAGAATCCAAACCTCTTCTTAAAAAACCTGGAGTAATTGTGCTTAAATGAGCATATATTCAACTGTGCCAGCATAACAGGGAGTTTCTTTGCCTCCACCTTCTGCTTTGGGCTACTATGGCCTCAAAAGTGTCCCAGAAGATTTCCCGAGACGCACAGAAGAAAGAGGGAAAAAATAGATGAAAGGAGGAATATTTGTGAAAACAGGGTGAATGGCAGCTCTGGATCTCCATTACGTTAGTGGAGAGAAGCACATAACAATGTGAAAGGCAAATCTAGACCAAGAAAGGATGGAAGGAAGAAAAATCGATCCAAAATGTTGTAAATCAGTGATGGATGAGATGCTGACTTTACTATGTTCTTCATTATATAACACACCAAGAATGCCCTACAAATTCACAGGAACCTATATGTGGATTTGTACAAGTTGATGTTATGCTTGTATTGTATAATACGTTGAGAGTAAACACCTTAAGTTACAATACATATTTCCTACTTTAAAATACATTAAAACCTTGAATGAACCAACTTAAGTGTCACTACCTGCAGGATCTAGCTAGCAATGTAGACTACTCACAAAAGTACTTTGGAATTGGGGTTTTTTTTTTACTTAGATCTCTTCAGCTCAAGAATAAAGATGTTACTGGAGGTTTCGGACAACCCCCATGCTTTCCTTCTGATCTCACTCCCTGCTCACATTGCCCTTATTGGTCTTTTCCAATGAGAAAGGTTAGTCCATCCAGCTGCCCTCAAATCTTTCCACCAGTGCCCCCCCCAAAGTAACTCTGAGATGTCACAAAGAGTATTTATGGTGACTTCTTGAACAGCAGAAATCAGCTCCTGACATTAAGAGTTTTTTGAGATATGACATGGCACTCTGTAATTTTTTTGCTTTGACATGTGAGCTGAGATTTGAGTTAAGAGATGGAGAGAGAGCTAGTGTGAGAGTATACCACCCGCCATCTTAAGTATGGCTTTAAAGGAGCAGCCAGGAAAACTGCTTGCTCTAGTTCTTGCTGTTATTTTGGCAATCCAAGGAATTTGGAAGATTGTAGGAAAGCTGAGGAGCCAGGAGTCTATCATCATTAAACTTCTATTCTGATTAAAATAGATAAGGTACCCAGATACCTGTCATTCTAACTGATCATTGAAGATGAATTTTACTGAAGTGTTCCCACTCATAGCAGGAAAAAAACCTCCGCTATTGGCCTTATAACCTTCCAATTGTACCCTCCCCAATCCCGAGAGAGCTTCCCTTCCCTGA
Source organism: Anolis apletophallus (assembly GCA_030556195.1). Lineage (NCBI taxonomy): Eukaryota > Metazoa > Chordata > Lepidosauria > Squamata > Anolidae > Anolis > Anolis apletophallus. The sequence continues at coordinate 75,699,708 of JARBWK010000007.1, read as the reverse complement.
GACTAAATCATGAAGTCAAGGCTTTGAAAAAAGTGCCTGTTAGAATTCACGCACATTCCTTAAAGCCTATTAAAGTGACACACAAGTGGCACTAAATCAACTGATAGACACTAGAATTTACTTTGGAGCATTTGAAGCAAATAGGAACCATTCTAGTCAAAATAATGTTAATAAGGAAATATTTCTTTACATTATCTTTTATTATGTATTATTATGCCCAAACAAAAGACAAGTGTTGACTAATGAAATGAATATCAAAAGACCTTGTATTCGATGGGATGAACCAATGATTAAACTATTTGGCCAGAAATGGAAAAGAAAAGTACAGGATCATCATTTTTGGCAAAAGGTAGATTTGCATGAAGCCCAAAGGAGTGGATCGATGACAAATCGGATAGGATGGCATTATTATTTATTCATTGTTTCTTATTTTTGCTTATTTAAAAACACATAACAAAAAATTGGTGTGGTTTTTGGGGGGCTGGAATTGATCAATAGCATTTCAATTCCTTTCAATGGGGAAATCTCATTTGACATAAGAACAATTTGAGTTAAGAGCTCAGCCACAGAACATATTAAATTCGTAGGTCAAGTTATCACTGTTTAGTAGTCTATTCTCTGAAATGGTGAAAACTCCTTTTAATTCAGAAATATTATTATGTGAAAGGTGTAGCCCAATCTTAATTCAAAGGTTTTGTGAGCTTATCCTTCCACTTCTGGTTGCACAGGGGAAGTGACAATATTAATTAAAATGTCTAAATATGTGAGTTACACATCTTTCTAAAAAGTATAAATCTAGCTCTCAAAATAAGGAGGCGGGGCCTTAAACTAAGTTGATATGTGAGATACAACTTTGAAATAATGTAGTACAATCAGATTTTCACATAGAATCAAGGATAATTCTATGGTCCACATCCGCTGGCAGAAGAAGGACCTAGAGATTCTTAGAGAGGTGTTCTCAGATGAAGAAAAAGTTTCTAATTCATAGTTTTTTCACTTTCAATGGGATCTTGCAACCCTAACCCCTGCAAAAGTGAAGCACCTATGATATGTCTTGGTACACCACTTATTGTACTGCCCCCTGCTCCTCCTTAGTTAAAGTCAAAGATTAAATACAAAGAGAGAACTAGTTGTATATTCTCACTAAAATATAATGTTTGAAAAGCCCAAGAAAGCAAACGAAACCAGTTTTGCTCAAAAATATGACCACAAACCATTTTATCCACTGCCCACTTAAGACGTAGAACAAGATCAATATTGTTTGTGACAAAGTACGGGTGAGGTGAGCCTGCAAGCAAGAGAAATAAGCTGCGAATAAATATAGTCTATTTATTTACTTAAGAGGAAGGAAATTTACCACAGCAGACAAATTTCAACTAGTATCAGGCAGACAGTCTTCTGTGAAAAGATTTATGGCACAGAGAGCAATGCGACAACAAATGGTGAGATTGTCACAGTTCGGTTTGTTTGCTAGGAGCATATTAAAGCCTTTTAAAGAGCTCCTGTAAGCCTGACTCCTGGTTTGCTGCAGAATGATTTACAGGGACTGTCCAAACTCTGTAGCATGTTCTTCAGCAAGGCCATGATCGGCTCCAAGTAATGGGAAACAGCTGCAATCCCTTAGGGGTACTATTGGCACAATTTACATCTCCTGGAATCCATTTTGCCTTTATTTTGAGCACCATAATTAAAACACATACCTAATGATGAAGAGGCCTCTCCCCACTATTATGATAACATAATAAAACAAGAGTGTTTAAGATAAAATTCAATGGAAGAGGCCCCAAAATACTGTAATCAAAAACAGATGCACGTGGCTTTGTTCATGCTACCATTTCATATTCTAATATCGAAAAACATGCACAATATCTAGAAACTTACATCTCTGCTTCCTCTTCAACTCAAAGCAGGCTAACATATCCTATTTACTCGAATTGAATGCTCACATTTTGGGGCTAAATTACCTCACCAAAATTAGAGTGTATTTGTGTTGGGACCAAGCAAAAAAAAGAAGTTGCTCCAGGAACACCTACATCTCCTCTTTGAAGGACATCATCTTTAATTTAATCGCCATGGCTCAATGCTATGAAATCCTGTGATTTGTAGTTTGGTGAGACATCTGCATTCTTAGGAAGAGAAAGCTCAAGACCTTGTAAAACTACAGCCCCATGATTCCATAGCATTGAACCAAGTGGATTCATTCTACAATGTAGATGCACCCCAGTGTTTTCTTTTCCATTGCTGGAAGGTTTGGTGTGCTAACACTTTTGTTTGTTAAAAAAACTAAGCATGCAGCAACTGTAATGCACATGCACACATTTTTGGCCAAATTAAGAAGAGTACACTTTTTACCACTGTGCATTACATTCAGCAACAAATAGTGTTGTGGTTTGGCCAGCTGATGACAATGTGAGGTTTGGTGGTGCAGGGCCTGGTGGTTCTGTGGGAGCCGAGACAGAGGGAGTGTTGGAGCAAGATGGTTCTCCGGTTGGGAGAATAGAAGGGGTTTTGGAGCAAGATGTTGTTTGTGAGTGTGGGAATGAAACTGCTTTGGAAACTGACAGGATCTGGCTTAGACAGAGATACCAGGCTGTTCCTGTGGGGAGAAGAAGAAATTCAGGTGCAAGCAAAGCCATGGGAAGGAGAGGCAGAAGGTCAAGCTCAAGGTCAAGCAAATGCCTTCATGTATTGCAGCCCTTAAATTAGGGAGAGCGCTTTTAGGATTTTTAGATCAAGGAACGTTTCTACTGAAGTCTTGTTCCTGGTTATGCTCTAAACTCAAGAACCGAGATTCCTAGTCAAGTTTCTCTTCTTGCATTGAGGATTTAACTACGGATTCAAGCTCTTGTTTTGTTCCTTCTTTTCTGGATTAATGTCCAAGTTTTAACTCTTGTTTTTGGGATTTACCTTTTTCCCTATGGGACTTGTTTTCTACATACACCCTTGGATTTTTTTACTATATTATTTGCTTAAGGTGCTTCTGGTCCTTTCTTATATGTCTTTTATCAATAAACCATTTAATACCACAACTGGTTTCCTGGTGAGTGCTTTGAGCAAGGTGAACTCCTGCTGAGGTGCAACAAATACCTTTTTTGGTTTCAGGGTTTTGAAAATTGGGGTGCAGATTAGACTTGAGTAAATACGGTACTTCCCCCACAATCTAGCTCTATATACAACTTTTTAATTGAAATGGAGAATAGATTTCCACTGTATCTCATTTATAACTTATTTATAAATAAATAAATAAAATATGCATTGTTGCTAACAAACATAACTTGAGTCAACACGCAGTTTATAAGGTAAATACAAATTAACAATGCAGCTAGTTAACATGCACTAGCAGTTTTTCCATTTACAGTCAATGCCATCCAAACATACATGCAGCAACTATATAACTGATATGACTGGATGGATTTGCATCTCAAGAGACGCAGGCAATTTCTGCTCATCAATGGAACCATAGTATTGTCAAAAAATGGAAATGACTAAAATTCAGAAATCAGTCTTGTATGTGTGTGTATGTATATGTATGTGTGTATATAATAGCTTTATTATGTATATATTATACATTATATCAATATAGATAGTGTTTGGATAAATAGAGCTTACTATTACAAATATAGTTACTATATGAATACTGTATGATAAGCACAAATACTGTTCATTATTGTATAAGAGATTCACTCTCCACAATCTAAGGCACATCATGAATCACAGAATATGGGTGGAATGAAAAAGATGGTACCAAGTTGACTGGGAGAAAAGGGAGACGCTGAGTTCACTGAGAAGCAGTGCATGTCACAAACTCATTGTGCAAAAAATGGCTATCAAGCAGACCACATGTTGAATATATGGATTCTGGATATATTTTAGAACAAAAGAAAAAGGAAGTCATTGAAAAGCAAGTTATTGAAAAGAAGGGGATAGCTGCACAGAACTGTACAGCAACATTGTTTTGAACATACAACCATAGAGAAATGTTGAGGAAAAGAACTATTTTTTCCGGGCTACTGTAAATAGTATAGTGAATCCGCTCTGGGTCTTAGTCAGGACTTTAGAGGAGCTATTCAAATCTTAACTTTCTCCTATTGGTTTTTTTCCAATATCTTAGTTTTTCTTACTTTAGGCTTTAAAACCTTTTAAAAATGTTATATGGTATTATTGATTTCTTTACCTTGCCTGGAAAGACTGCTGACCTTGAAAAAACTAATTGCCCCTGCTGATAACTCTCTGCAAGTTTGCTGTGGGCTTTTGCCTTGCCAGAAACAAGTAATGCAATTAGTTACAGCAATGCTAGTTTCCAAAGCTTGGACATTAATGCATTTTGGGGCCTTGGAATCTAGCAAAAATACATGATCGTTTTTAAGGTTATGTCTTATCTCCTAACACAAAGCGAAATATTATGAAAATATACTGTAATTTAGATAGTCTCTACCCTGGAATAGAATGTTTTTGAGCTATGCAGATGTCGGATTCGGGGTAAAATCTTATAATAGCTTTTGGAGATTTGTCCTTAAATCAATTACATCCAATAGAGCAGTGGTTCCCAACCTGTGGGTTCCCAGATGTTTTGGCCTACAATTTCCAGAAATCCTAGCCAGTTTACCAGTTGTTAGGATTTCTGGGAGTTGAAGGCCAAAACATCTTAGACCTCACAAGGATGAGAACCACTGCAAGAGAACATAAAGTTATGTCCCATAGTTACCCCATATGTATTTATATTTTATCTTATCTTTGCATAAGTATTTGTCAGAAGAGCTGAAGAAAAAGAGATGAATTTTCCCAATGAGCATGTAAGAAAATTCAACATGGCTTGGCAACAGTTCTTCCATGGTCCCCCATTTTAAGATGTACTCTTTGCTCTCTCACCCTGTGCGTATATATACGCTATATCACTTTGTGTATCATGTGCTTTCAAGCCAACCCTGATTTAGGGCAACTGCAGGGTTTTCTTCACAGAGTTTTGCCTTTGCCTTCCACAGAAGCTCTGGGTGTGTCTGGTCCAAAGTCACCCAGTGGGTTTCCATGGTGAGCAGGGATTTGAATGCTGGTCTTCCATAGTCCTGATGTAATACTCCCAGCCCTACACTAGGGTCTTCCCTTCAACCCCTTATCAAAGGCAGACTGCTTTGTTCTACAGAATGGTTATATCTGCTTCAGTGAACCAACTTTGATCATTGGAACATGAAGCTTGTCATAACTGTAACACTGTAAATGTGAGTTCAATAAGGCATACTCACAGAAGCTCACCCTGAAGAACTTTGGAACAAGTCATATAGAACAGTGGTTTTTTTTAAAGGGGATTTTCTCCCTTTGGTAATGCTAAAATGAATAATTAGCTGCTGTACTCATCATGGAATAATCAATACTAAAAGAAAGATGTCTATTGGAAAATTATCAATAGTGTCAAATGAAGACCCAATGGCATTTACCTTCTTTTAGCCATGAAATTTGTAGTGTGCACATGAGAGAAGTGTTATAAGAATGTAGCTAGACAGGAAAATATATGGAGAAAAGGACCTATACAGATGAGAAATCCAGGTAGAATGGAAAATAAGAGGAAACATCTGTTTGCAGTAGAAAAAGTGGGTCAGGAAGGAAGAGAAAGAATGAAAAATATAGTTTTAGCATTTAGGTGAGGGGGTGTCATCACCTTCCAAGATCTGCAACACACTTCAGGAAAAAGAAATAGCAAAAGGAAGAATTACATTACATAAACTATAAGAAACCTAAAATACATACATCCAGGGTAGCTGTGTTGGCCAAGCATCCGGATATATCAAAATCCAAAAAGCACATTGTGGTGATAGCTCCCTATTAAACCAACCAAAAGACTCAAAATATGAAGACTAGATGCATTAATAAACAGGCAGGAATAAAAAAGTGAAAAGGCTGAATATGATCAGGTAGAAAATAATAAGAATGATAAGAAAACAAAAAGAATTTGAAGGCTAGAAGCCTTTCCTCAGGCCCAATGCAAATTATAGCAAGTTTTCTCTATTAACATTTGGCTATGATTGACGGGTGAGGTTTGGCAACTTCAAGCTAGCAATAATAAATATCATTGCTTCATGTTTCCTTTGGATACAGGCAGAGAGTATGTGTATGAACACACATGTACAGGAAGAGAATCATAAGTTTTATTCAAGTCAATATGACATAGGCTATAGCTTACCATCAGGAGGGTTTCAAAGTTCTTCCCACACGGAGAAAGAATAATGGAATGCAGGCTTCCTAATCAAAGCGTATGCCAGAACTGTTCTTGACAACTATTGTATGCTACTCCAGCTATGATGACTAATGGTTAAAAATGACTGAAGGTGTTATCCAAAAACATCTGGAGGAAACAGGCTTGGAAATGCTGACGCAGTATATATGTATATGTATGCATATATCCTAACCTTCAGCCACAAAGATTCCTAGAACACCTTCAAAACATTAATAATTTGACAGATTCTCTTACTATCTATCCTCTTACTTACTATCTCTTACTGTCACAAGAGGAACGACCAAGTAGTAAACAGTAAGAACAGACCATAGAACAAAGGGCTGGATAAAGATTAGGAAAGGAGTATGGCCAGGCTGTATACTCTCACCCTACTTATTCAAGCTGTATGCAGAACACATCATGCAACATGCAGGGCTTGACGAATCCAAGGCTGGAGTTAAAATTGCTGGGAGAAACATTAGCAACCTTCGATACGGAGAGGATACCACTCGGATGGCTGAAAGCGCGGAGGAGCTGAGGAGCCTTATAACCAAAGTGAAATAAGAAAGTACAAAATCTGAGTTGCAGTTAAACATAAAGACACAAGATTATGGCAACCATACTGATTGATAACTGGCAAATAGAGGAAGAAAATGTGGAGGCAGTGGCAGTTTTTGTATTTTTAGCAATATTACTACAGATGCAGACAGCAACCAAGAAATCAGAAGGCATTTACTTCTTGGGAGGAGAGCAATGATCAAGCTCGATAAAATAGTGCAGCGTAGAGACATCACACCAATAATAATAATCATCATCATCTTTATCTGTACCCCACCACCATCTCCCCAACGGGGACTTGGGGCTGCTTACATGAGGCCGAGCCCATCCAAATAACAACACAATAAAAACAATCAAAAAACAACATAATCAATTACATAGAACATAAACTATAAGATACTACAATCAATATAAAATTACAGTAAAATAAAACCATTTCAGACGCAGGACAAAGAGTGGGCCACATGTACAGATTAAAATAGAAAGATAAAAACAGGGTGATGAGATAGCTGTGAGGCAAATTATTTGTGAGGGAGAAAGCTCTTTCAAAGGGATGTCGTATAAAGGAAAGAACATTTGTATAAAAGGGGGAGGGGATGTACACTCAAAGCAGATATCGAGGGTGAATGGTGGCATAAGATTATAGGAAGGTCCATATAGTTAAAGTAATGGTATTCCCCATAGTTACCTATGAATGCGAGAGCTGGACTATAAAGAAGACTGAGCAAAAGAAGATAGACCCTTTTGAACTGTGGTGTTGGAGGAAAATTCTGAGAGTGCCTTGGCCTGTAAGAAGATCAAACCAGTCCATACTCCAGGAAATAATGCCCGACTGCTCACTGGAGGGAATGATATTAGAGGCAAAGAAGAAGGACTTTGGCCACATAATGAAAAGAAAGGAAAGATTGGAGAAGACAAAGATGCTGGGGAAAATGGAAGGAAAAAGGAAGAAAGGCCAACCAAGGGCAAGATGGATGGATGATATCCTTGAAGTGACTAGCTTGACCATGAAGGAGCTAGGGATGGCGACGGCCGACAGGGAACTCTGACATGGGCTGGTTCATGAGGTTACAAAGAGTCGGAAGCGACTGAACGAATAAACAACAACAACTTACAATCTTTTTTTAAAAAAAAAAAAACCAAACAGGACACATAAGGAAAACGAGACACTACTAGTAGTGGTGATCAGGTCTACCAGATGCTAGTTGCTCTTCCATTTGCAGTTAGAATGGAGGTAATGCATTGGGCATACTTCTTTGAGGTTTCTACCTCCAACAAAGGTAAACCTCTTTGATTTGGATTACAATTGGCTTTATAGCACTTAAATTTTTTCCCAGATGTAACAGTACAGAGAATCCTGGAGAAATTAAATGTTCTGTGCCTGAGAAAAGGGAAGTTAGCTTCATACAGAGAGGGATAGCTTGGGTCCTATTGCTAACAAAGCTGGGACGTTGTTGTTGTTGCTGGAATTTTTTACCCTAGTATTGTTCTACCCTGTGTCCCTAATCCCCACATGACCAAGAAGAGGAATTGGGGTCCCTCTGGGACATCTTAACAGAAAACAGAAGTAATAAAATGTCTCTAGAGTCACCACTCTTCTTCTCCTGTGTGATTTTTAACATTTTTGCCTCGTGAAGAGGGTGGTGAAGCTTCAAAAGCTTGCAAGGCTTTAAAGCTGGAATATCCCTTTTTCGGCACTCTTTTCTTGTATGTGTTGGGAGGCAGATAGCATTCCCCCTCTTTTTTTCACACTTTTTCTTATGTACCCTTATATGTGATGTGATGTTTTGTTTTGTACGTTCAATTATTGTGTTCAAATTGAATAAAGACTTTATTTTTTTAAAAAAAAAAAAGCTTGCAAGGCATATTGTGAGCATTTTAGTTGGCCTAATAAATGCACTACTGCTTTGTGGATTTTAATATATTTTGCTGCGTGGCCAACACAAGGACTCCGAATAGGTTTCCTACACTTTGATAGTAATGATGAAGGCAAGGACCTACTTCTAAGCAATTCTGAATAAGGGAGGAAAGCATTAATTTCTGTAGCTATGCAAATATGTCTAGAGCTACACTTGGTATAATTAATCTATGCATGAAAATGCCTTGTATATACATCTCCCCCCTCCTCCACCCCACCCCATTTTTAGGCTTCTCTTTTGTGGATTTGTTTATTCAAGAATTTGTAATGGCTATGTGACTAGTTTGATCTCCTTGATGCACTCCTTCTTCTTCCCCTTTCCTTCCTTTCCACCATGAAGCACCTCATCCAGATTTTAAATACCTTCCATCATTTTTTCTTTCTTCATCTTTCCACCACAAAATGGAACATTCATATTTTCTACTCCTTCTCTCATCACTTCATGGTAGGAAGGTGGGGGAAAAGTGAGATAAGGAATAGGTTTAAAATTTTAACTGGGCTTTGTAGTAGGAAGATAGGGAGGGGAATTGGGAGTGGGTGCTGTTGGTAGAACTGTGATGGAGAGGCAGAGAGCAGAAAAAGCAGAGGTGTGTGGAAGAAATGGATTTAAAATGTGGAGTGACAGGGCTGGGGGCTGTTGATGGGAAATGATCCTTTAGCATGTCTAGTGGGTTGGAAGGACTGACTATATCCTCAGGTTCAACTGAACGCTAAAGGAAATATGTAATCCCTACAAAAAACTGTTTTTTCCTCCCACAATGGGTTTTCCTCAAAGATACATGGCTCAGTAATAAAACTTGCAAATTAAGCCAGTATTTACCGTACAATAACAAATTGGGCATGTGACAAACATGTATTTCACCACTTTAGTAAGCAACCTTTTCTACAAATGTCCTGAAAATATTGCTTTTATCCTCAGAAAGAATCAAGGAGTGCTGTGTAGTGCTGTCATACAGGCAATACTGGGGAAGTACAAATGCTAATATTGACCTATTGATATTAATTAATATCAATCTAGTCCAAGAAACTGAAGTTGGGTGTTTATACTTCTTCTTGCCCCAAATGAAATATGAGGAATTTAAAGGCCCTTAGCTTACACATATGAATTCTAAACCACTGATGCCGATTTCTTGCTATAATGGAAGGTACACTACTATGGCAATTAATTCATGAATGATAAGTAGACAACAATTTTTCAATGAAATCAGAGCTATCCCTCAGCACTTGTGAGCATTGGCCAGTTGGTCTATCTAGACCAGTGGGTCTCAACCTGTGGGTCCCCAGATGTTTTGGCCTTCAACTCCCAGAAATCCTAACACCTGGTAAACTGGCTGGAATTTCTGGGAGTTGTAGGCCAATATACCTGGGGACCTGCAGGTTGAGAACCATTAATCTAAAGAAATGGTTCCCAACCTTTGATCTTCCAGGTGTTTTGGATTTCAGCTCCCATAATCCCTAAGAGCCAGTAAACTGACTGGGATTTCTGGGAGTTGGAAGTCCAAAACACATGGAAGACCAAAGGTTGGGAACCACTGATCTACGGCCCTTCCACACAGCCCTATATCCCAGAATATCAAGGCAGAAAATCCCACATTATCTGAGTGTGGACTCAGATAATCCAGTTCAAAGCAGATATTGTGGGATTTTCTGCCTTGATATTCTGGGATATAGAGCTGTGTGGAAGGGCCCCTAAAGGTACAGCTAACCACTATAAGCCATTAAAAGAAAATAGCACTAATACACTGGAACATTAAGCATGCCTGTCAAGCACTGGTAGTTTTTGCTAACACAGAATTGCTATGTGGATGTCAATCAGCCTTTCTGGCAGAGAAAGGGCCAGAAAAGGAAAACACATGAAGGCGACATGGCAGAAGGATATGAATCAGAAACCCACACTACTTCTGTTTGGTCTAGTGTCTCATCCATCATCTTTAGCATTTTAAGACCCATGAAATTTGACATCTAGACATTTACTGGTATTCTATTATTTAATATTTTACATTTTTTTAAAAGACTAAGTGACAGATTTAGACTGAATTTCAAACAAACTGAAGATTTCAAAGTGATGCATAATTCATATCAGTCCTTTTCAGCATGGTATTTTGCTGGCAAAACCGAAGGCTACTCATTTATTTTGGAGAGTTTGCAAAGCACACCAACGTCGCCACTCAGTTCCCCTCCCCACAAGCCCTAGTCAAAACATGTTTTTTTAAAAAGTGGATACGAGCTAGGGCTTCCAAAGTAAGTGAAATACCAGGGACAGATTTATTGTTAATTTTCTTCTGACTCCTTCTGAACTCAAGTGATGGTAGCATATAAGTTATTTTAAGAAATACAAATTCATTTCTATGGTAGACTGTGTGCAGACACAGACTATGCACAATGTCTCCTAGCTCTGAATACATTTTCACAGAGAGCTGTGCATATTGGTTTGACTCAGAATTACTAAGTGTTATTGATTATTTTGAGTAGATGTTAGGCTGTCTGACAATTCCCACTTCCTATCACAAACCTGAACAGGCAGAGTTAGACATTTAGAAATAAACAGTAACCATCTTTTCAAAATTTTATCTTCCATAAATTGCCCTTAAACTCTCAGATTCCTATTCAGTTCACTTTAATGTAATGGAATACACACAATAGGAACTGTATGTTAGGGAACTGTAGCTCAAAAACTATAATCATACTGCGAATGCAAAAGAAAAACGAAGAAAAGAATGGTTAACTCAATCAAGTTGATCAAAAATGTGCAATTCACTCAAACCTATCATTTGCCCTCACATTATAATTTTATTTTTCTGTTGTATGCATACATGCACAAATAGATATATAAAAAGTTTTCTCTCGGGGTTTCATTACACACGGTAGTAATAAATCTGCTAAAAAGACGCTTACCTTGCATTGTTGTTTTTGTAGGTTCAGAGAAGAGTGGAATGAGCAGGAGGTAAATGAGGTAGACAAATGAGAGTCCATTATAGCGGAACGCGCATGCTGTAAGAGAAAAAAGGAAAAAAGATAAATGGGTTTATGTAACTGAATATGTTAATTAAAATTACTGTACAGTGATACTTTGAGTTAAGAGTTTAATTCATTCCATAACTGAGCACTTAACTAAAATCACTCTTATCTCAAAGCAAAATTACCCACTGGAATGCTATTAATCCATTCTGCCATTCCCCAATTATTTTTGTTACGTGTTTTAAAATAAGAAATGTAATTTCTAAATAACAAGTAATGAAGAAATGCACATTAACATGGAACAATAAAAAGAAATATCTATTTTAAAATAGTAGAAGCACAAAGTTGTGGCAAAGAAGCACATTTGGGGCAACAAAATGTGTGTTGGTTGGTGCAACAGCAAGGCAAAACCTGCACATTCACACGGAGCAATAAAAAAGAAAGATCAACTTTTAAATGGTAGAAGCACAAAGTTGTGGTACAATGATAGAAGCACAAAGTTTTGGCAAGGAAGCACAAAGCAAAAGTGAAGAGGCAGAAGCATCATTTCTTCATACTGTACTCTCTCCAGCCTCTCTCCCTCTCTTGCTCTCTCCCTTCACAAAGCCAAACATAGCAGGAAAAACCCACACAAAATCAACAAACCCAAAGTTCCTCAAAGCAGACAAAGTGGACAGCAATCTCACAAAGTGGACAAGAGCATGGGGAATGGAGGCATGAGGTGCGAAGGCTTCTCCCTTGAAGCCCTGAAGCCCTATACTCTTCCGCTAGCACTCCCTCTGACACTAACTCTTAACTCAAAATGCTGCTTGTATGTCAAAGTGAAACCCGGGCCAAGCGATGGCTCTTAACCCAAAATGCTCTTAAGTTGGGACACTCTTAAGACAAGGTTCCACTATATACTGAATTGCCTAGTATTTTGCTATGTTTTACATAGAAGCTTAATAGAAAATGATCTGTCAGTAACTACTGCAGAAGTTGTGATTCAGAGAAAAGAGGATATATCTCTGTTGCCAACTATAATACAATGTGTTTGCATGACCTTCAAAGCTCTCTGGTTAACTTTATTTATAAACAAAATAAAATTATATCACACTCACCCAAATTTAATGAAGTATGTTCCCAAATCACCCATTTTCTTAATGTGCTCAAATTGCATTTAATAACACAGATTGTTCATTGATTCTCAAAAGTTTTGACCCAATGATAAAATGATTCAAAAGGAAGTACTTATCTTTAAGCATATGGGATGGCAGGAGACATTGAGAAGGAAAAGCCAATTTCTCATCCAATAACTATGCTGCAGTGCTCACAGGTGCAACCCATGCTTGTTATCCATTTCTGCAGAAGCATTTTATGGAAAAGTTGTTCAATCCCCTTCCCCAATATATAACTGCCCTCCCCCCAAACTCAGTCCCATGCAATTCCCAATTCATTTGTGCTGCCTGTCTCCCTGACATACTATGCTTGTGTCATTGGGCACATTTCATTCAAGGGCAAATCCATTTTTCTGTAAATGCGCCTTCAAAATTGAGATGCGCATTACATTCGATGGTGAATTTCACTTGAATAAATATGGTATTTATAAATAACTGAAAGCTTATCAATGTTACTCTTATCAATATACTGTATTTAGTGTTCATTTTGATTGAACATATACACATACATGCTATTTTCTCTCTTTTTTCCTGGTGTGATAAACCAAATGTAGAGGTTTCAATGCCAGAACAGGTATGTCCGTTAATATAGAATTAATTACCAAAGTCAGAGTCATCTAGGTAGGTCATGTCTTCTTAATTGTGAATACAAAAAAGCTGACAGGAAGAAGACCAACTTATTTGAAATGTGATACTGGATAAAATTTTACCAATACTAAGTATTGTTAAAAATGCAAATGAATCCAGTCTGAACTCTTACAAGGAACAACGATGATGAAATGGAGGCTGTTTTGTGCACACCATAAGACAATGTGATTTACTGAAAAAGATTGACATGTTCAACAAAAATAAATAAAAAAATAATTTGGACAACCGAGATCTAATTTCTTATAGTTTCTTATAATCAAAAATGCAGAAAGATTTTCTATATGGAACAAGACCATAATGACTATGTTTTTCCTTTGTTGTTATTATTAGTTCCTTGAGATCACATTTTTCCCTTTGAGAATATAGTTCAGTGAGAAACTGGAACGAGCAGAAGCATACAACAAATGTGTATCTTTTAACTGCGTGCTAAAGAGGCATTTTGCTACACTGGAGTATGAAAAAAGAATTTAGAGAAAATGCCAGCTGTCATTCAAACACATGGCAGAGAGAGACCTTCTACCTTTTCTCTTTTTTCCTGGTATGATAAACCAAAAGTAGAAATTTCAATGCCAGAACAGGTACGTACACAAACATTTAACTCCTTTAATTCAATTGAAAATATTTCCTGTAACTAGAGGACAGAAATTTCTCTGCAAATTCTTACTTAGAAAAATTTTAAATGACTGTGATCACTTCCAACTTTTATTTACTCTAAGTAGAGGAGACTAAAGTGATTTGCAATACTGTTATAATGATCCCCCCCCAAGATCTCAGAAGCTTTTTCAAATGCAACGAGGTCAACTTTCTGAAGGAAGATTCCTGCATCATTATAGACTAAAGGTAAAGCAAACATTTAAACATCTCACCAGGAGAAGAAAATATACAAGTCCAACAATGTCATTATCACCTTACCAAGGGGTCTTAATGCTACACACATACACATATATCAGTAGGGCCAGAATATCTATTTTTTCCTGTATGTTGTTGTTTATGCGTTCAGTCGCTTCTGACTTTTCATGACCTCATGGACCAGCCCACATCAGCACTCCCTCTGTATAACCAACTATAACTAACTATATTTATATACATATACAAACACACACACACACATATATATATTGCATGTGGCCGTGCGCACACACGCCCGCCCGCACACACGCACATATAGGAGCCACTCTAGAAAAACACACTCCATGTCACTCTACGGTACAACTAAAGGCCCATTTCTAAAGAAAGGAAGATGGTCAACTTAGTCTACTGTAGCTTCAGCAGCCCACACAGTCATTTACTCTCAGCACAGGGTCACTAATACACTTTCTTCTCCTGCACTAGTTAGAACATTTTATTAGAATCCTGAGAAGTCATACTGACAAATCCCCTTTAAGCATTCTCATAAGAACCTACAAGAGAAGGAAGAGAACTAAAGCTTGAAACATGATATTTTAAGAATAATGATTTATAAAGACAACATATTACTAGTGAAGCAGTTAGTTATCTTTAGAGTTGTGATACCATTAAAGATAAATTCTTTACTTGCCAATTTCTTAAAAGTAACTCAATAATTAGTAGGAACTTTTATCAATGTAAACTTTGAAATTTACTCAATAAAAAATTATTTTTTAAAAAAATAGTTTTTGTTGCCAGTAGAAGGGAGTATTGTTCTTGATTTGTAGACCAAAGCACCTTGGATCTGAATACCTCATTGTTTTCTTAAAACCCCAAACCAGACATGAGACACAACATGAGCAAGAAATCAACCCATGTGGTCAATAGTTTATCAATAGCTTTTTGTCTTTTAGAGAAATATTATAGAAGGCAACATCACCATAAATTAGCTTAAGGTTAAACACTGGTCATGCTTCTTAATTATTTTTAGTGCTGGCCATTTAACAGATAAAGAATCACATGGAGAAGAGGGCTGTAATCCTTCCTTTCCATGAAAATTACTCTCAATTGATGATTGCTTCTCAAAGTGTTATTTGCAATAAAATAATCACCTGGCTAGTGAGAGGTTTTCAGTGGATAAACAACACGTGAATGGGGAAAGTAAGGCCCTCCTCCCTGAGTGGCCTCAATCCAATTTTTTTGGAAACACTTACATTGCTATCACTGTAACCATGCTAACCACATAATTTAACATGGTGAAACTACAATTGCTACAGCTGAGTCCTTTAAGTGAGAGAGTAATAGCTCCTTGATGTCTTGGCCCCAGCAGCTAGCGTGAGACATTCCCTCCTTTCCAGCTGCCATTGCTGTGGCCACAAGGGAAAAGGAGAGCAGCCAGCATCTGCTGGACTAAGGGAACATCTTCACTGGCATGCTAAGCAAAAAAGGAGGCTGAATCGGCTCCATGGCAGTTACACAACAAATGGAGCTGATTAAGCTTAAAGCAGCCTTAAAACATGTTAATAGAAGTTAGTGAATACTCAAGAGCTTTCCCAAAACTCAGTGACTCCATGTATGTATAAATAAACTGTGCTGCTTCCTATTCAAGGGAAGCCAGTGAATGGATACGCTGCCATTCTGCTTTCCCTGGGTTCAGTAGTCCAGGGATAGAGAATGGCACTTTACTTGCTCACTCAATCTGCTGTTTGCAGTACTCACTGTGCACAAAAATGTACTGTAGTTGGACAATACTCAGCACCTGGAGTGATGATATCCAGAGTGATCAGAGAAAGCATAGGGAGAAAAGGAGCAATCCCTCTTTCTGCTTCCTTGCGTTACCTTGGCACCCTGGATATAATCACATGCTCCATTTCTGTGAGCAGTGGGCACTGCAAATAGTGGCTTGAGGGAGGCAAGACTAAAATCAAGGACAAGTAATGCCAAACTGCTTCCAGTAACTCTCATCCATGCAGACAAAATCTAGCTTCAAGGGTGGCTGAGCAGCATGTTTATCCCTTGTCCTGCACCAACTTAGGGGGATAGAGCCTAAGCCCCTGTAATGCTGATTACAGTACCCCACTCCAGATAAACATCACCTTTTCTGCCCTGTCAAGATGCACCCTGAAGACTTCTCCCCAATGCCATCCCTGAAGATGAACTGATGACTATTGCTTTTGAATAGTATGAGTTGTTTATCATAAGGAGGGTATTCTTCACTTTCGAATGAAAGAGTTTTAATTCTGGGAAACAAATTTATGGATACATTTCTGAAAAGATAATTGGAAGTGTTCCGTCCTCCAGACGTTTCATATGCATAGCCCCATAGTTTGGTTTTAAAAAGGCAGCATTTTTCCTTTTGCATCTTTCCTGGGACTGTTCCAGGCACACTGACACCTTGCCTGTTAATTATTAGCAAGGTTGCAGCCTGGTGCAGAATTTGCCACCTAAAGCTCTGCAAATGTATCTTTTTAGTTGGTGTCCGCCCCTTTTTCTTCCTGGGGATTGGCCTCCATTTTAGAAAGTGTTTCAGTTCCTTTCAGAGAGGGAAGGAATGCAGATGTGTTTTTGGCCAGCCAGGATTGGCTCCGAAAGGGTCACCGTAAGTACTGGGTGCTTACCTGGGTGCTTACCTGGGTGCTTACCTGGGTGCTAACCTGCATGCTAACCTGCATGCTGACCTGCTGATTGCTATTTGCTTGACCATTAGCTGGGGGACTGCTGGAACCAGATGAGTTTATGGTACCTTGCAGAGACTGGCTTTGCATGCTGTATATTATAGACATCTGGTTACCAGCCCAGCTTTAGGTCACCTTTGGACTGGTCTTAGGTTTAGAGGGGGGAAGAAGTGGTTCCTTCAACCAAACACCTAGGACCAGGGTGGGAAATATCGGGTTTCCTGCCATCCAAAGGGAAGCAGTGGGAATCTTTTGAGCAACAACCCAAGGCATTTCCAGTCTGTTTTTTTGCAACCATTAAGCTGTGCCAAGTCCTGCAAAGACTTTGTTATTGAATAAACTGTTTGATTTTCAACTTTATTTTGGAGTGTTTTTTGGGTTGCCAGACCACCTAGCTTTTTCAGCAAGCGCTCTGCAGTCCACCGGATAGAAAGGACAACACATCTGCCAGTTTTAATTTTAAACAGACCTGGTGTGACGGCATAGGAAGTCACATTTAAATAATTTAGTATTTTTATAATTTATAAAGCGTAGTAGTAATTTATCTTATAGTATTTTCTTTTCAAGTTGCTTTGGGAGTTTTTTTGATGGAAATGTGGGGTATAACTACTAGGCTTAGTGGATCCAAAAATGGTTCATGACTCATTCGGATGTAGGGGGCACTGGTGTTTCAATTTGGAATTGAATTCTGAATTTTTCAGGAAAAAAATCATAACGTTCAGAACTTTCAGAAATTTCCAAATTGCTTTGTTAATGGTGGCTGTCATCATGCAATACGCAAGACTTGAAAGTATGGGATTTTTAGTGTCTTTTTAGGCAACTCACAGCAAACAAAGAAAATAGCAAACAGCCCTGCCCTTTTTGCCTTGGAAGCTGATTTCACAACTTTAGGAATGAGAGTTTGTGTTCAAAGTGTGACTTGAATTGATGGGAGATCTAGTTCTTTTGAGGCAATGTGCAACACAAAATAAAAAACACTGAGGCCAGATAGACCAGTTGCAACATTGGCTTTTTAAAATGTTGGAGTGAGTGCTTTGGTTTCTCCGCGTTTCTTCTTCCACCCACACCAGTCATCCACACACAACCCTTGTGCTGCCCACTCATCCCAAACCCCAACAGCAGCAACAAGACACAAGCGGCAAGGCAGGCTGTCCAGGCAGGCAGGCAGGGCAGGCAAGAGCCCTTCTTCTTTGCTTGCTTGCTTGCTTGCCCGCTGTACTCTTCTTCCAATCTCTCTTCAAAACAATATCAACTTTGTGGAGAGATGGAGCCTAGGTAGCAGGAATAGTAAAAAAAATTCTAGTATAACACCCTTGAGCTTTATTTCTGGCATTACAAAGGGGTTGATTTGTGTCTGCTGATAGAGCACTTAGGTTTTCTTAATGTTAAGTGAGAGGCCAAACTTTTTATATCCTTACCCCATATTATACTATACCATAAACTCTGTATTAACTTAATATTAATACAGAAATACAATAATTACAGCAAATTAAGATTAATAAAGACAAACAACTTATTGTTCATCTGTATTATACTGTATTATAAAAGTTTTACTGTGTCATAAAATAGCTTTGTGAAGGCAATATGCAATTTTAGTTAAATAGTCAATAAACATTTTTTGATTACTTAAGTGTTCTGGTTGCTGGAGAGCTGGTCGCTTGAGTTCAAGTTAACTGACGTGTCTACTGCAAAGGGATTTGACCATCTCCAGATTTTGATATCTGTGGGGGTCCTGGAACCAAATTCTAATGGATAGTGAGGGCCCATTGTACAATCACAATCCAAAATCAGCATTTGATGTAGGACATTGTAATAATTTTGTTGTGTTATCAGAGACATAGCCCGGAAAGCAAATGCCAGAAGTTCATGCAAATGAAGCCAAGGTCAGTGTTCCGAAGTTGAAGTGCAAAATCCAGAGGCTAATCCACAGCCATAGTCTAAATTCAATTTCCGGAGTCAAGCTGGAGAATTACATGAATAATTACAGGTCCGGAATAAACAATAACCAAGGTCTGAACAGTTGAAAATCCAAGACTAGGAGAGTGAGAGTTCAGTCAGGGAACAACAATTCTGACTGGCACAACAAGCCTTCAGACTGAATCTCTTTATCCTAAGATCCTAGTGTTGCTTGTTGAGAGATTTGTTTCTCTGCTAATCATGCAGACTTGCAAAACTCTGCATGCTCCCTTCTATGTTCTAATGCTGGAGGTGTGTTTATCTCCTCACTGGCCGGTTCTGCTGTATTTGCCTCAGCTTGCACAGACTGCTGAAGGCTTGCCCACAGAAGTGACTGAACTAAACTACTGAGAGCTTCTGACCTCCATTTTCCCCACTGGTCCTTCCAGCCACTCCTCATCCTCACTATCAGAGCTGACGATGGGAGGCATTTATCCTATGCCATGCTTGATGTGACAACGGAAGTTAACACACAATAGAAGTGTGTATTAACAATTTGATCTGTTTACTGCAGTCAATGCAAAAGGAACAAGTAACATTTCAAGATAATTAACTAAAATAAGTAAATGATAATACAGGACTACTATCACTGGCCAAAAATGCAATGGAGGAATGGCTGGATTTTGATTCCTGTCTACAAAAAGAGCCAGACAACTAAATTACGTGTTGTTGGATATGAGATTGTAAAATGAGATGTGAAATGGGAAGTAAGAACCAGGTTGATGAAGGGAATGGAAAAAGCACTCCATCATTGCTCCAGAGTATTGTTGCCCATATGTAATTATGTTGTGTGAAAGCCAGGATACAGGGATTACAAATCCTTGCAAAGAGAAGCCAGACGCTGAGTATAAGCTTGATGGGAATGTACTATTTTCAGTCCACAGCTATTGGACAGCAGTCATTGAGAGTTCTCATACTTGTTCTGAATCTGAATCATACTTCAGAAATGCACCGTAGATCAATTGTGATTTCATTAATGCCTAATTAAACAACTGAAGTTGCAAAAATGCTAACCAATGTTATCATAAAGCAAAAATAGTGAGATCATGTTCAAAGCATTGTGCTTTGTTTATCGTTGTAATAACCATGAGTTATTTAGACATTGGACTCACTTCCTCTACTTTCACTATTTTTCAGCTCCTGGAAGCTTTTTGCTTCTCATACTTTTGGGTTGTGTTTCAAATCAAAAATACTGCATGACACAGCAGCACATTTTAATATTACTAACATTGAAAAATCCAAAAGCCAATAAAATATCAGAGAAGATGCTTCAGCATCTCAAAAGAATCTGGAAGCCCCATTTAAAAGGTGGGGGGTTTTTTTTTATTAAAAAAAAGACCCTTTAAAATATTGATTGGCAGTTTTCTAGTTCAATTGTTGGAATAATTTATATCTAGAAAAGTAAAATTCTTAAAATTTCTGAAGCCATGTGGTGAGAAGGACATTTTGTGCATGTTTTAAGACAGGACAATTGAAATGTGGAAACAAATATGAAAAAAAAATATTTGTGTACTTTACAGATCTAATTTAGGAATATAAAACTAACAGAGTTATTCTTTGTCATTGCCACCTACCTAGTAACTGACTCCTACCAAAGTGTGTGTTACTTAGAGGGCTTACTGAGGTCTCCCTACATCCAATATCACTCTCCTTTTGTTGTTATGGGATGTCAATGTCATATTGGCTTTGGCTTATAGTGATCCCATTAATGAGAATGTTCAAAAGCGATTGTTTCCAGCCCTGTTCGGGTCTTGCAAACTCAAGGCTATGGCCTCCTTTGAATCTATTTACCTGTAATGTCATATTTGCCTTTTCCTATCTTCCACATTATTGAGCATCATCATTGTCTCATAATATGTCAAAAGTACAATAGCTCAGTTTATTCCGTTTTTTGCTCTAGTTACATATCTAAGGTTCTTGAAGCAATTTATTGTGATGCAGTGCTACATAGTTTCTATGGAACAGTTGTCCAGCTTCAAATGATTGATCTTATTCCTGTCAGCTTTCTTCACTATATAGATCTGGTTTTTTAAAAAAAAAACTCGACATTTGTATGTTTTGATTACATGTGATCCTTTTGCAATCTCCAGTTCCTCTTGCATTAGATAAAGGTAAAGGTTTCCCCCTGACATTAAGTCCAGCCATGTCTGACTCTGGGGGTTGGTGCTCATCTCCATTTCTAAGCTGAAGAGCTGGCATCTGTAGACACCTCCAAGGTCATGTGGCTGGCATGACTGAATGAAGCGTCGTTACTTTCCTGCCAGAGCAGTACCTATTGATCTACTCACATTTGCATGTTTTCGAACTGCTAGGTTGGCAGAATCTGCAACCTTTCGGTTAGCAAGTTCAGTAGCTCAGCGTTTTAACACACTGCACCACCAGGGGCTTTTCCTCTTGCATTAGAGCTTTAAATCATTCTATTTGTTTAATTCATCATGCAATCATTTAATATTTCATTTCTACTACTGATATTGTTGCTTTTTATACCTTAATCTATCCTGGCCTCTCAAATATGCCTGTTATGTTTATAGTGGTATAGGTTTCATTTATTTATTTATTTATTTAGAGCATTTGTACCCCACCCTTCTCAACGCCCAGAGAGGGGACTCAGGGTGACTTACAGCCAGCACAATTTAATGCCACTACATAACAATAATACATACAGTAATTACATGTGAATAACACATTAGTTTAAAATTAAAAAGTACAGTGATAATAGTACAATAATACTGGCTGTCTAGCCTTATCTAGAAATGAATTCAGTGAACACAACACAATCGGAAGCCTATCCATAGTCCATTTTCCATAGCATTATCATCATTGTCAATTATCTGCAAGCGACCCAAAGGTCTGGTCCCATAACCATGTTTCCAATTTCCTCCTGAAGGCGAGGAGGGATGTTGTTGATCTGATTTAGCTGGGGAACGAGTTCCACAGGCAGGGGGCCACCACCGATAAGGCCCTGTCCCTCGTACCCGCCAAGCGTGTTTGTGCCAAAGGCAGGGCCGAGAGCAGGGCCTCCCCAGAAGATCTTAAACTTCAAGATGGGACGTAGAGGGAAATACATTCAGACAGGTAAGCTGTCTCATCATAGGTTAGTGTCTCATCATAGGTTTTCCCTGTGAAAGGCTTATTCTCTGTAATTCAAGTGCCACTGCTGTTGTCTCTCAGAGATCCTCTGCTAATGTCACTCCCACATCTGCCAACTTCTGTTGCCAACCAGAAGCTGTTTGCCATGTTCAGTTTGGAAAAGTTAGTTGTGAAAACTGGAAAGTGATGAAAGCTGAGAGAAAGAAAATAAATTCATTCAAAATAGAGCACCTGACTACATTTTAAAGCTACCATGGAATGCTTAAAAAGATCAGTAAATCTGCCTTAGAGTCAATCCATCCTGAACTGTCTTTAGAATTCACGTTTACTAAACTAAGCATGTCATACTTTGGACCTATCATAACACAATGTGACTCAATAGAAAAGACAGCAATGCCTGGTCAAATGGAAGGCAGCAAGAAAAGAGGAAGATTACAAAACAGATGGACTGTTTCAACGAAGGAAGCCACAGCTCTGCATTTGGAAGTTACTTGGTGACCAGGAATTATGGAAGTTTCTCAAATGTAAGATCACCATTAGTCAAAGTTGACTTGATAACAAAGAGTAACAAACTGGCATAAGCTAGGATAAAGGTATTGAAACCAACAAATACTGGGTGTTCTCAGTTCTGCTGTAAAGGAATTGTGCATTTGATTCTCACTTGGCTTCCCTGCGTTCCAAATAAAGTGTTCTTATATAAAGCTAGAATGTTTCATTCTTTCATATTAATGTCGTTAGATTCCCAAGATTTTCTGTCAAACAATGTAGACTTCTATCATGGAATGTGATGCTAAAAAATGTGATGCTAAGTAATTACGATAAGATAAACGAATGTTTATACTGTAGTGGTACAAAAACATCATGAAACTCATCCAATATTAGAAAATGACTACTGAAGTCTATGGCCCACCATTAAAGGAAACAATGTTTAATTATTTATAGTCTTTTATTTAATTAATTATTTTTCATGTAAGGAAAACTGCAAGTCGCTTCTGGTGTGAGAGAATAGGCTGTCTGCAAGGACACTGCCCAGAGGGCACCCAGATGTTTTGATGTTTTACCATCATTATGGGAGGCTTCTCTCATGTCCCCACATGGGGAGCTAGAGCTGATTTGAACCTTCAACCTGTCGGTCTCCAGTCCTGCCGGAACAAAGAGTTTAACCCATTGTACCACCGGAGGCTCCTTATATTTATATGACTATAAATTGTAAGTAATTGTGTTTATTGGATTTTATTTTTATTTATTGTGTCTTTGATCCATTTAATTTTCTGATTGTGTTATTGATATCATGTATATTGTTTTCTTGTGTTGAAAGCAGCCCCAAGTCCCTTTGGGGAGAGGGGGTGGGATATAAACAAAGCTTTATTATTATTTATGATTATGATTATAGGAAGCACTTTCTTCAATCCTGCCCTGCTCTATAGCAATCATGGAGATTGTGTGTGTGTGTGTAAGGAGTGACTTGAGAAACTGCAAGCCACTTCTGGTGTGAGAGTATTGGCTGTCTGCAAGGACAATGCCCAGGGGATGCCCAGATGTTTGATGTTTTACCATCCTTGTGGGAGGCTTCTCTCATGTCCCCGCATGGAGACCTGGATCTGACAGAGGGAGCTCAACCTGCTCTCCCTGAATTTGAACTACTGACCACTCCGTCAGCAGACCTGTCGATCAGCATGGGGTCTCCATGTCGATTACATGGAGATGTAACTTTAGAATTAGTTATCATAATATGCAATGATGACCACCAGCTTCGATGGATTTCAGAGGTGTCATGTAACTAGTATTTCCCAGTATGGTACTGCAAGCAAAAGCGGGAGAAGCTTTTTGTCCTCATTTCTCATCAACTTAACCATTCTGGGAATCAGAATGGTGCAGAGACTTTTCAGAAATTTAACTTTTAAAAGGCTTTGGCAAAACCACACAATAGATCACATATGACTCCATATTTTCAAGCTTTCCTTGGACCACTATACTCTGAAAAGCAATTCATTCTTTTGTTAATGAATGTACATATAATTTCTTCTAAGAATTAAACTAATCAAGAGGTACCACTGAGCAGTTGCAAGAACAAATATACCTTTTCCCAGCTTTCACCTCTCATCCTTTTATTGAAAAAGCCATTACTCATTTTTAGTTCAGAATCCTGGATAACCAGCTGGTATAAATGAAAACGGCTTCACTGGCATTGGCGGCAGTGGTAAATCAGACTCCAAGGGTGCCAAGACAAATATGCTGATTTATACCATGTGATTCTCTAGACATTTGACTTTCTGTCTAAACCGACTTACTGTGCTTCAGAGTATAGCACCACAACAAAGGACTTCAGCAGCTTGTCTATAATTGGAATCAAAGACAAGCGCATGACAGAAATTTGGAGAGATTGGGGAAATTGAATTTCTTCAAGGTTTTACATTCTAATTACTTTAGTAACGTTACAGAGAGGTTAAGTTTTAATGTACTTATTTTGGCCTTTGGAGGATTCAGAGCTCCAAACAATTTTATGACTTGTTTTAACTAACTTGAGAGGCAATAAAGTTACATTTGAGCTTACTAGCAGTTTGAAATCCAGAATTTGTGCTTCTCCCTCCTTGCCTCCCCACTCTCTATACTTACTTACTTTTCTTAAGTGATACACACACCTATAAAGATACAATCCAGCAAGTTCAATCGCCACACTTTAAAGCAAAAACTTACATCTTAACTGATCAGAATGGGAAATGTTGGCCAATATCCAATTCCTAGTCTCATCTTGAGTAAGTCAATTCAATCAAATGCTCACTGATAACACTTTAGCAAATCCCATTGATTTAATGATTCTATATGGAAGTAGAACTGGATGTAGGCCATGGGAAGAAGCATCCAATTCTCCGGATGTTGTCCCATGGCAACTCCCACCAGTCCTAGACAGCAAAATTAATGGAAAGGAATGTTACAGTCCGATAACATCTGGGCAATTACATGATTCCCACTCTATGTTTATGCCAAGTTCTTAGAATTATAATGATGCTCAAAAGTGATGTACACCAAAATCTAACTTCGTGAGATTCCCACCCGCAATATTGTAATTCATAGAAAATCTGAAAAAACATTATCCAGAGCTCCATAAATTCAGCAAACGTAGCATAGGAATATAACTATTTTCGTATTTCTTATACCGAAGAATGAAAAAAAATCTAAAAGGGTTTTCCCCATTGAGAAAGATATATGATAAAAAATAGTTTTGTGCAAAAACATTCTGCACAAAAACTTTTTTTTTAAACCCCAAAAGATGAAAAGGCACCAATCTTTTCCCTGTGCACAGGGCAAAAAGTCTCATGAATTAAATGTCTCAGAGTGATGAGATGCTTTTTCTTGCCACATCTGAGGAAAAACTGCAGTGTTACCATCCTAGCATACAGGAACATGCTGTAGTCAAAAGTATTGTTGGTGACTGGATTGTATGATTAATGAATCCTGCTTGAGAATGTAATAGATGTACCTTTTCCAGTAAAGAGATGCAAAGATGGGGAAAGGCAGATGCCTCTCCGCCTCTGTTGCCACGCTGCTGGAGCTCTCAAACATGTAAAAACATGACATGAACAAAACGTCACCTGTCAATGGTCCCACTATAGCAGCTGTTCTCAACCTGTGGGTCGTGATGCCCAGATGGGTCGATTGGTCATTTCTGAGGGGTCGCGAGGTCACTTCCTTTGGCCCTGCCCCGTCCGCTTCCTCAAAATGGCTGCCTCCCCCCTCTGCCAGCCAAACAGCCAGCCCCGGGTCAGCTTCACTTCTTCCTCCCACAGGGTGGCAGGGAATCAAGGAGGTGCTTGAAGGCAAAGGCTTCGCCTGCCGCTTCCCTGGGCCCAGGCTGGCCTTCTCCTGCCATTGGGATGTGACTACTGCTACTACTAGTACTATTATTATTATTATTATTATTATTAGGCAGAGGCTGAATAGCCATATGTCAGGAGAGCTTTGATTGTGCTTTGCCCTTATGGCAGAGGGAAGTTGGACTGGATGATCCTGCCTTTGGGGTCTCTTCCTACCCTAGGATTCTATTATTATTGGCCATCTGTCAGGAATGCTTTGATTGTGCTTTTTTCTTATGGCAGAAGGAGATTGGACTGGATGTCCCTGCCTTTGAGTTGTCTTCCTACCCCAAGATTCTATTATTATTACTACTATTATTATTAGGCAGAGACTGAATGGCCATCTGTCAGGAATGCTTTGTTTGTGCTTTTTTCTTATGGCAGAAGGAGATTGGACTGGATGTCCCTGCCTTTGAGATGTCTTCCTACCCCAAGATTCTATTATTATTATTACTATTATTATTAGGCAGAGACTGAATGGCCATCTGTCAGGAATGCTTTGATTGTGCTTTTTTTCTTATGCCAGAAGGAGGTTGGACTGTATGATCCTGCCTTGGAGGTCTCTTCCTACCCTAGGATTCTAATTCTTCCAACTCTAGGATCCAATTACTATTAAATCACTGCCAATTCCTCCCAAACCCCTCCAGTATTTTATCTTGGTCATGGGGGTTCTTTGTGCAAAGTTTGGCCCAGATCTGTCGTTCCACAGTGGTTTGTGGAAGTCAGAGCTGAATCTGTTGTAGGTAAGGCAAATCTCATCATCCATTGTCCATACTCCCCCAAATATCCTGTTTTTCGATTAATCACTATGCTTTAATTATGTTCAATTTGTTACAATGAAAATACATCCTGCATAACATATATTTACATTGTGATTTATATCAGTAGCTCAATTATGGTTATGAAGTAGCAACAAATATAATTTTATGGTTGTGGGTCACCACAACCTGAGGAACTGGATAAAGGGGCCACGGCATTAAAAAGGTTGAGAACCACTGCACTATAGGGAGGTCTGTTATTAATAGAACTATTTGGGTTGACTATGCCAATTTACCATTCAGTTAGATTTTTGAGAGACATCTTTTGAACCAAGGTCACTCTCAAGGGCCAACACCACTGGCTCTCCAAGCCCATTTTCAGGAGATACAAAACACAAACAAAAGCTTCTGCTTTAGGAACACCCTATCTATCTATACAGGCATCTCAGCTACTTTTTCCACACAAAAGGTAGTGAGAGAATTTTGTCAAAACCTTTTGCACTGTTGCTCACACTGAGGCACAACTTCAAAAGTTTACTTTTATGGACCACAGCTCCCAGAATCCTCAGTCAACCACAATTTCTCAGTCACTAGCATATTATATGGAGGATTCTCAGAGTTGTGATCCAAAAAAGTACATTTCCTTTCATGTTGTGCATTGAAGAACAAAAAAAGTGGGTGTGATTGCTTTCACTGGTAGCATTAAATCTCTATTTGGTGTTACTAAGCACTTAATTCTACACGTCTCAGTGAGGCATCAAGTTTGTAGGTGAAACATCAAGAGAGAATGCTTCTGGAACATGGCCATGCAGCCCAGAAAACTCGCAGCAACCCAGTGATTTCGGCCATGAAAGCCTTCGACAACACGAAGTTGTGTTCTTCTCACTTTTCTTTCTTCTTCTATCCAACTGAGGGGATAACTTAACTGTTACAATTTCATTTTCCCCAAATTCAGTTCTGTCATTATGTTCAAACCAGAAAATAATCCACAAAACCTGAACTGTATTTTTTTTAACAGAACAGAGTTTGCTTCAACACCATTTCTAGTTTGTATGGGGTAACCAATCAGGGAAAATCAGACTAAACATGGCAGACTCTTCGATTTGTGCGGAAGGAATAAATGGGAGAGGTCTGAGGTTTTGGCCAGACTTACAGAAGTTGATCCATATGGGAAAATTTAAAAAAATAGCTTTTGATCCTACTTTAGCTCTGCATGCAAACAAAGCAGAGAATATAACATAGGAGCACAACAAACTGTTGCTGTCACATATTTTCTGCCCCATAGGAATGACTGAAGGGGAGGCGGGACAGTTAAATTACTCAGAACCAACATTCATTTTTTCCCCAAAAGGTTATGGAAACTGATAAGTTGTGATAGGATACAGGGATTGTTGATCTCATAGTAAATCTATTCTTGCACAACGTAGTGATCATGATGAGAAAATCTGTTGTCAACCAAGGAAGAAAAGATCAGAAGCACTACTGATATTGGCTTGGAGATCTGGATATATTAACAAATTACTGTGTCAACAGAGTTCAGCTACCAAATAGTGGTTGCCACTAAGTTTACTTGGTGATCATAACAACCACTAAGCAAAACACATCTGCTATATATTAAACATGGCATTTCAATTAACAACACTAGGTTTAAAGTTTATGCATTTCTAAAATAGCTGTATTTTTCACTAGATTCACAAGGATTTTATGTCCCAGCTGTTGCTTTCCTTATATTTGCATGGAATGGGTTTTTTTCCTGGATGCTTCCCCAACTCCACTAGAACTGGGAGCTTGAATGTCACATCTCTTCTGTTGTCTTCCTAAACAAATGTACCTTGTTACCTATAGCATAAATTGTTCTGAAATTCATTTGAAAATGGTCCATTTTAGTTTGTTTGGACTGAATCAGTCCACTTCAGGTTCCAAACCAGAAATAAGTCCTCATGAACTATCACTGAAAACATATCAGTAGCTATCAGTAGTTTTTTCCCCTTTATCAAAACTGGACAACACTTAGAGAAAAATATTTCCCCAGGATTAGATTGTGTTAACTAACTTTAAAATGAGATGTGTTTGTCTGTGGCAAATTTAGAGAACAGGATTCAGCACCCTAGAAACATCTTTAAATGTAGACCAGTGATTCTCAACTTTCCTAATGACAGGATCCCTTAATATAGTTCCTCATTTTGTGGTAACCCCCAACCATATTATTATCTTTTGTTGCTACTTCATAACCGTAATTTTGTTACTGTCATGAATTGTAATGTAAATATCTGATATGCAGCATGTATTCACCGAACCAAATTTGGCATAAATTTGAATACTGGTGAGTTGGGGGTGTGTGTGTTATTTTATCATATGACAGTTGTAGTTGCTAGGATTTATAGTTCACGTACAATCAAAGAGCATTCTGAACTCCACCAATGATAGACCTATACCAAACTTGGCACACGGAACTCCCATGACCAACAGAAAATAATTGAAAGGTTTAGTGGGCACTGATCTTGAGGTTTGGAGTTGTAATTCACCTACATCCAGAGAGAATTGTGGACTCAAACAATGATGGAGCTGGATCAAATTTGGCACGAAATACTCAATATCGCCAAATGTGAACACTAGTTGAGTGTGGGGAATATAGACATTGACATTTGGAAGTTGAAGCTGCTGGGATTTATAGTTCACCTACAATCAAATAGCATTCTGAACCCCACCAATGATAGAATTGGGCCAAACTTTCCACACAGACCCCCCCCCCATGCCTTGAAGGGACTCACTAGCATGAGCCTCCTTCCAACCTCGCATGCTCTTGCTTGCCCACACATGCATACCACGCTGCCATTCACCAAGCACACCTGCTCTCCCCTCCCCACTTGGAGTCTTAGAAACAGCTCTCCCCTTGGCTGAGAGGCCAGCCAATCACAACAGGAGAAGGGTTTTTGGTGAGAGGATTTGCCATCTGTTTCCAAAAAGGAAGAGAAGGACAGACTGAGAGATCTTCAGCCTTCTCTGCCAAAGGGGTTCCTAACACCATCAGAAATATATGTTTGCTGATGGTCTATGGCAACCCCTCTGAACTCCCCCCGGGTCCCAACTCTCACATTGAGAAATGCTGATGTAGACGAAAACCTACAGCAAACTCACTGCTTCAAAGACATGAACACAAGCAGCTACTATTGATTTTGACAATGATGCCTCCATGAAAAAAAGGGGAAGGGGAATTCCTGGAAAACTAGAATAAATTTGCAGGCAAGGTTATCTTTTTTGTGGGAGGAAGTCTGCAAAGTTTCAAATGAATAGGCACAGGGATTTTTATACAAGGCTGTCCTTCTATTTGCTGCTTATCCAGCAAGTGGTGTTAATTGAAATATGGAATAATACTTTTATTTGGGTAAATGAAGTAATGCTGTGATGCACAGAACAATAAGGAGTGATGATAACATATTGTTGTGCATACAATAAATTAATCCACACAGCCATCTCTAATAATCACAGGAGATGAATCCTAAACATGTGGAATCCAGAACTTTTCATGTGATTTCATAAAGATTTATTTGAAAATAAGAATGGAAAGAGGTGTTTAGCATTTTAAAAAACAACTGATTTTTAAAGGATTAAGGAAATTATACAGGGTATAGTAATTATGTCATATACACCCAAATCTCTGGGAGAGAAAGAAAGAAGAAAGTCAAAATGTGTTGTTACTTCACTTGTCATCCATAATAATATACAATAGCAAGAAATTAATAAGTAGACCATAGAGAAAATGTTGGTGAAAGTATTATGGAGGTAAGGAATAAGAGAGAACTAAGGAGAGGAAAGATGAAAGAAAAATACAATTAAAGTAAACATCAAACAAATGGGGACACCTCCCTAACTGAAAAGCAATTCCAGACTCTCTTTATCCTTGTTAAGAATCCCGGCCCATTCCAGGAGATATCTGATCTGGCCACAATGATGGATGTTTTTAGTCAGGATTCCATTTTGATGACATTTTATGAAGCACATTGACTTTGCCAAATGTTAGAAAATTCAGCTTTATTTATTTATTTTGTGTCAAAAGCACTGGATCCAAAAGGACAAGTAGACATTTGGTTAACTCCCATGTCACTACCTATCCATCACTACCTATCCATAGTGCCGATTAGGATCTTAAAAGCCCTTTATTACAAAGGTCCAGACTAACTTATTTATTTGTCACGTTTCTATACCGCCCCTCTCAGCCCGAAGGCAACTCGGGACGGTTTACACAAGGCAGTCTCTGCCCTCAATACAACACAAGCAAACAAACCAAAAAATAACCATATAACAACAAATTAACAATTAAAAACATACAATTGCAGTCTCAGCATCATGTTGAAATTAGTTTCCGTCACATAGTCGTTATTCCATATATCTAATTAAACCTTTATATTTCATCAGCAAATGCCTGCTCAAACAGCCAGGTCTTGACTTTCTTGCAAAATGTCAGGAGGGAGGGGGCCGATCTGATGTCTCTAGGGAGGGCGTTCCAAAGCTGAGGAGCCACCACTGAAAAGGCCCTGTCTCTCATCCCCGCCAGTCGCGCCTGCAAAGAAGGCGGGACCGAGAGCAGGGCCTTTCCAGATGACCTTAAACATCTCGATGGTACATAGGGAGATAACTTCAGGGCAATACTCATCATACAAGCTTGCTCTAGCTCTTTTTGGGAGATGACATTATTCTAATCCCACCACTCTCAAAGATATTTGAAATACAACAAGAAATTCCTAATGATTTTCCCAGGTTGAATAATTTTATTTTAAAGGAAATTTAAGGCCCGCTGAAACACAAAAATCTTTCTGGGTTGTTGTAGGTTTTTCGGGCTATATAGCATGTTCTAGAAGCATTCTCTCCTGACATTTCACCTGCATCTATGACAGGCATCCTCAGAGGCTGGGAGGTCTATTAGAAACTAGTTAAGTGGGGTTTATTTATCTGTGGTTGTCCAGGGTGGGAAAAGAACTCTTGTCTGCTAGAGCTAGCCTTCGACAATACAAAAAATCTTTCTGTTCTGGCCTGTTCACAGCACTGAACTGGTTATTTAGGGAGAGTTACCTCCTAGCATTGTTGAAGGCTTTCAGAGTCACTGGGGTGTTGTGAAGTTGGCCAGAGATGCAGGCAAAACATCAGAAGAAAATGCTAGAACACAGCCATGCAGCCTGGAAACCACACATCACCCCAGTTACCTCCTTAATATAATTTTCTTGGGGAGAGTGATTCAAGTGAGCATTGTTCTTGCTTTCCTCTCAAGCTGAGAGAATTTGACTTGTCCAAGGTCACCCTGTAGATTTCCATGGTGAGGGGATTTAGACCCAAGTCCAACACTCAAACTATTACATGTATTATTTTTATTTTTTAATGATGTTTTTAAATTGCTTTGCTTCAATTGTTTGGAATCCTGTATTGTAATTATTTTTGAATATGATAAATGTGTATATCTGTTTCCATCTATTTTAAGTTGTATCTTAATTTTGTGGTAAGCTGTCCTGGGTCTCAGTTCAGAAAGAAAAACAGGATACACATCAAAGAGGGAAGAATCTGGAATCACAGGTTTTATCAGTCACAATCAATCCATTACAGCACTGCAATCTGAATGCTTCCTGTAAGCATATTTAATTTTAGAATTTGTATTTGATGCTCATTCAGGTGTCCTTGTCCACTCCCTTCCCTGTTACCGAAGGTGTTCCTACATAGACACTTTGCTGAGATCTTACAATGGAGGCATACCTATGATCTCATAGGCCCATTCCATCTCCTGATCTAACCTATGAAACTCATATGTTGAAAGACAGTGAACTATTCCAAGCAATAAAGATCTGTGATACTGGCGCTGTAAGATAACATGAAAGCTCCTTCCCTCCAATGAGAAACAGTCTAATAGCAGGACTCCAAAGTCCCCAGCTTTTGATCCCTGCACTGTTACTTGCTGGAAGTGGCTCTTCGCATCATCTTATAGCCCCCCTCCGCCCAGCCAATACACAGAACACAATTGCTCAGGACAGCTGCCAGGCTTTTAAAATGGGAACAACAACAACACACCTTATTTATATTTGGCCCTCTCTCCCCAAGAGGACTCAGAAGCATGTGTGGTCATGGCAATGGTGCCACAATCACAAAGGCAAATACAAAGCAGTTCCAAGGCTGCACGTCTAACGTATGACATTAAGCCCATTTAATGGAACTGCAACAACTTTTCTTTTTCCCCCCTATTGTTCTGGAGTGGGGTGTATTAAAGAAAGCTTCAAGTAGGGTCCAGTTTTAACTGCATTAGATGAAAATCAACTTTGTCTCAGCAAGTAGCAGAACACAAACCAATCCAGATGGCTCAATCTTCACTCCAGATTTCAGATTTTCTTTAAATTCGGTGCATGTTCCCACTACGTGTCTCTCAAGGTCTAGCAGCAATAAGTGGCATGTTTGATTTAACTCGAGTTATCAAAGGTTTATGCAGTATTACTCCAGCATACACTGCCTTTCCTCTTGAGCCTTTTCTGTTTTATTTTCTTTGTCAAAAGAAGGAATTTTTCATATTGTTTTATTTCTCATTTCACCATGGAAATCGTTAAACTGGTCCAATATGGAGAAAAGCAATTTAAGTATGTAACACATGTTGTTAAATTGTTCAATGTGTGCCCAGTTACCTATTTACCTTTGTGTTGTTACAGCCAGTAACAAGCTCTAGAATCAAAGCAATTTTTTTATCTTTTCCTCTTTTCCCAGTATTTTATTTTACTGCAAATCATCTTTTCTATAAGACAACATAGCTTTAAGCAAATTTGAAAGCTATTTTTAAAAATGCTAAAGTCCAAGCATTTTGTACTTTTAGCATTAAGTCAAAGAATATTGACAGGAAGGTCACAGAAAATAGCAGCTTCTAGAGCTCTATTTTTACCCTCTTGGATACAGATGCCAATGCCTAGGGCATGTCAGCTCAACAGTCTTCAGTGCTGCAAAGAAAGACAACTGTGATGTCCATCACAATCACAGTTACATGGAGCACATACTTTTCCTGGTTCTGCCACAATGTTAACACATAGTACTGCTGAGATATTCCTTCAAAAGAGGTCAGTTTTTGGCATTGCTTTTGTTTTGATGTGATTAGGCAACTTTCTGTACCTGCCCTTCTTGTTTATGCAGGAGAAAGAAAACAAAATCATGCACTCTTGGTTTTTTATGTTACTTTTTTTAAAAAAATGTGAAAAGGCACATCATCAAGTGTATAAATAGGCAAAAATCAATTTCAGCCTAAAATTATTCCTGGAATGTGCTGGAAGAACTATGCTTATTTCGAAGTCATGATAAGTATCAGTATTTCAAAAACAGCAGCAAATGAAATTGAGATCGCATTCTTTTGCACAATTATTACTCAGTCCTCCTGATCTTGATTCTGAGTATGTATGGGAAGAATCATAATGTAAATAACGTACCTAATTCAGCCTCTGTGAGCTTGCTTTACATGGGTGATTTCTAATTGAATAATGAACAACAACACAAAAAATGTAGTCACATTACAGACCAAGCTGCAGACAACATTGTTCAATTTTACCTTCAATTGCAAGAATCGGCTTTCACAAATAGCCAAAATAGTGGGGAAGGGGGCACCAGAATGGAACCATGACTCAAAGGAAAGTGAGATTTAATTATTTATTTATTTATGTAATAACCCACCCTTCTTTACCCCCAAAGGGGGACTCAGGGCGGCTAACAGGAGCAACAATTCAATGCCGCATACAAAACAGCAACATATCAAAATACAACAAAACAGATTTAAACAATTATATATCAAATACCCCATAATCCCCGTTCCATATTCATAGGTTGTTCAAGCTGATCCGCAGTCCGCCAACATAACCCTATCCTACTCAAATTGTCCATCCGCTGCTCCACATCAACCAAATGCCTGGTCCCACAGCCATGTCTTTAGCTTTTTTCTAAAGGAAAGGAGGGAAGAAGTTGACCTTATTTCGCGGGGGAGTGAGTTCCACAGGCAAGGGGCCACTACCGAGAAGGCTCTGTCCCTTGTCCCCACCAAACATATTTGCAACGACGATGAACTTGAGAGCGGGGCCTTCCCGGAAAATCGTAAATTTCAAGATGGGACATAAGGGGAGATACGTTCGGACAAGTAAGCTGGACCAGAACCGTAACCTTCTAGTTCTTCCTATGCTTCCAGTATAAATCTGGAGCTCTACATCTGTTGTTCCATTAGAAACAAGTCTCCCTTGAGAGGTGTGAAGGAACTGATTTGGATCAGGGTGGAATTGGGGTTCAGTGGCCAAATTCCTATTTGCTCCTCCACCAGTGAAATAATGAGACAACACAACTGTGTGGGTTAACTATGGGCAACTTTTTATTATATGTTACCAATTAATCTCTGTGTGATCTGTCTACCAGTTTAAGGGCATGAACATGAATTTTAACATGAGCTTAAACTTGAATTTGGTGTGTAATAAAAAAGTAACAGTGGCCATCACAGTCCAACTCATCCTCCAACAATGGCCACAGTCCCCGGATGCAAACCAATGTTGTTCCCAAGGGAAACGGATGGAGAATTTGGTTCATAATTCTCCCTACTCCAGGCCACTCCTGTTCATCCTTACCTCGGCTCATTTAATAACAAATGAAGGTTCCCATTCATGGCCTACACCATAAAGGGGTGCCTTGGTGCACACCGACATGTACCTACTCCTATTTTCCAAATGTGTGAAGAAAAATTGGTCTCAATAAGTCATTAAAAATTGCAGATGGCTCTGCCAGGGTTAACTACTGAACTAAATGTCACTATGGGAGCCGAGTATAAACTTGCCACAAAGTACTACATACACATGCGGTACCTTACATGCTGTCTCTTCAAACAAGAAAAAGAAGGGGGAAATTCTATTCAAATGAGCCTGTTTCATTTGTTTTTGAACTCTTTTAAAACTTAGAGATGTTTGTAACTACTGGCTGAGATCCTGCCTTGACTGACACATGGTAATGCTCTGCACAGGCAGAACTACAACACTGCTAGGTACATTAACACCACTGCTGCTCTTGTTACTCTGCTTATTCCCGTGCATGAAACTATTCTGTTTTCCTTATTTGTTCCCTGATAAACAAATACAGCAATAATTATTCAATTTATATTCTGCAGCCTTAGGAATCACTTTCACATGAAATATTCCCATGCTACAGATGACAACTGTGAGAAAGATAAAAACATGGAAGAAGCTTATCTCATGGACAATTTCTACACCAGGCATGAGCAAACTTCGACCCTCCAGGTATTTTGGATGTCAACTCCCACAATTCCTAACAGCTGGTAGGCTGTTAGGAATTGTGGGAGTTGAAGTCCAAAACCTCTGGAGGGCCAAAGTTTGCCCATGTCTGTTCTATATCCTGTCTTGGTGAGGTGCTGACTGCATATGAAAGAATATGCAATTGACTCCATTTGTATAGCTGCATTATTAATACTGCTCCTAGACAGCATCAGATTGTACTACCTGGAACTCATTTACAGGTGGCTACCTGCCTTTTTGCCATTTCACCTTGAAATAAAGATATCAGTTTGCTATTGGTCTCCAAATTGTAACATGATGCAGTCTCGGGAGTGAGAAATCTTCCTTTGCTAAACAAAAAGAAATAAATATGTTCGGCAAGAAACAACAAAAAAGACACTATGTTTATAAAATGCAAGTAAGCACAACAGAGGTGAAATAAGAGACACAGAATATACATTGATTATTACTAACAACATCCTGGCAGCCAGATGGAAATCCCATTCCCTCAAGGCTTTTATAGCTAGACAAGACAGGGCCCCAGAAAACATTTTGTAGAAGAACAAAAAAAATAACCTTACATCAGCTGAAAAAAAGAAGGCTAGATTAATGGATGATTCTGTGTCTTCTATGACTGTTTTAAATCTACCACAAACTCCAAAAAGAAAAATACAGACTTACATGGGTTTAGAGACAGAAACATCAGCATGCAATCTCAATGGATGTGGTGAATCCCAACAATCAATCAAGGAAATCTCAGCGGCAGACAACTAAACAATGAGATATCATATGGTCGAAATAATTAAACATAGCTTTAGTGTATCTCTATCCTAGATGATGGTTCAGTACCAAAAATCAAAAGAAAGAGCCCAAATCCTTGTGGAACTTAAACAGGCTATAGCTGAAACATGGAGCCAACATAAAGTCAGCCTAATACCATCGTCAAAACAAAACTGTGAATTTGAAAGGGCCCAATGAAACACATGGTAGATGTTAGGGCCAGTCCGCACATCAGGGCTGCTAAGTGCGCACAGATGGTTTTTCAGTATGAAAGGAAGGAATATCAAGGAAGTCGACACAGCTTCAACTAGACTGTTCCTTTTTCAACCCATAGAGATGATACTGCAAACCTCATGGTAATTAGTTGGAGGGAAAGGGGAAAAGAAACAAAGAAAATGAGTTCATGGGCCTAGTTCATGAACATGATACCAAGGGGCCATTTTTCCAAACAGTAGTAGGAAATAGTGATCTATGATGGAAATGCATGAGAATATGAGTGGAATAAAACACGCGAGTTTCTGATACAGTGAAAGAGAAAGGGCTCTGGCAGAAACGGTACACATGTGCAAAGAAATGTGGATGCTTATGCCTGCAGCTCCATATCCTTTAGCGACTATTCCTTTCTTGTATTGGGAAAATCAATACTTCTCAAGAATGTGCTGTTGACATATGCAGATGCTATAAATTTTGTCCTTGAATAAGGGGAGGGGGCACCCATGACAGGGGCTAAATGTTACTTGTATATGTCACAATAAATTATGGTTTAGGATTTGAATGAAACAATATATCACTCTCTAAGACATCAAAGCACTTGTTTTGGTCTTTAAGGTACCGCATATTCTGGGGTACTAGACGACTTTTTAGACCTGGAAAATCTTAAGGAAAGTTGGGGGTCGTCTAGTACGCCAGGTATAAAATTAAAACACTAACAATTAAAAGGAAACAATAAAAACCAACTACCTTAGGAGGGAGGGAGGGAGGGAGGGCACGGGGGGGGGAGCGAATCCGCTTTCAGTGCCTCCGTAGTTTCCTGACTCCCTTCGTTGGGTTCAGTGCCATGGCCATGCCTTGAAGCATGGGCTGCCTTGGATGGAGGGTGCACGCGTTGGCAGCGCAAGGAAGCCCTCCAGCAGGAAGGCAGAAGGTGGAGGCGGGGCCAGCGCCAAGCTCTCAGCCTCTTCCTCCCATGTCGGCATGGAAGGGTCAGGACAGATGGCGTGGGAGAGTCAATGCGTAGCCCAGGCCAGGTGCAGCATGCAGACGAGGAAGGAAGGAGGGAGGTGCTGGCAAGGCTGGCCA
This sequence comes from Anolis apletophallus, assembly GCA_030556195.1. Classification (NCBI taxonomy): domain Eukaryota; kingdom Metazoa; phylum Chordata; class Lepidosauria; order Squamata; family Anolidae; genus Anolis; species Anolis apletophallus. The sequence goes on along the minus strand of JARBWK010000007.1, from coordinate 75,661,692 downwards.
GCAGCAGCAGCCTGCTTGGAAGTTTCTGAGCCGTGTGGGGCAGAGGAGGGGCTGGGCCGCCTTCACCCTCCTTCGCCTCAAATTCCATGCACACAACTGAGAATTTGGGAGCTTCTCAGCTGAACGCATGGAATTTGAGGCGGAGGGTGAATATGGCTTGGCCCCTCCACCGCCTCGCTCAGCTCAGAAGCCTCCAAGTGGGCTGATGCTGCTGGCCAGCCTTGCCAGCACCTCCCTCCTTTCTTTCTCGCCTGCACGCTGCACCTGGCATGGGCTACGCATTGACTCTCCCACACCATCCATCCTGATCCCTCCATGCCGACATGAGGGGAAGAGGCAGAGAGCTTGGCGCTGGCCCCCCTCCACCTTCCTTCTGCCTTCCTGCTGGAGGGCTTTCTTGCACCGCCGACGCACACACCCTCCATCCAAGGTAGCCCCTGCTTCAGGGTGGAGACGTCTTAAACGACGACTATATCCCTAACTCTGTATTTTGTGATGATACGTTGGGGGGTCGTCTTATAGCCCCAGTTGACTAGTATTCCAGAATATACGGTACTACATTATTAAAATAAATTCAGACTTTCTCCAAAACAGCTTCTTGTCAATTTTTGGTTACAATTCCACCTAGACTATGAAAGCAGAGAGCTAATATTTGCACAGGAAACTTTGAGTATTTAGTGTAAGTGAAGATTGAAGAACATTGAATCAGTAACTGTTAATTTGTCAGTGAATAACAAATGATGTGAAATATCGTAAGAATTATCAAGCTAACGGGAAAACTTTTATAATGAATTGCCACACTGTCATCACTTTGTAATTCAGGGCAATAAACCTTGTTACTTGAAAAAATGGAGCAACTGATAAATATGTAAGTCATAAACCAGGAATATATGCCTAACCTTCATGAAATCACATGTACGCAACTAAATGCGATATTCCTGTCTGATACTCTTGTGCACTGCCTTTTACAAAAGTGATGTAGATTTTTCTTATTATGTAGTTGCAATACATGTACTCTACAGCATTAGTATCATTGTCATTTATATACTTATGTAACATAAGAAAAGCAGCCCTAGAGGTGCGATGTTCAATTATCTCTAGTCCTGTTAATACTGTTATGAGTTTCACTTCACATCCCAGGTATTTTCTTGATCTTCCTGCAATACTAAATCGGTCATTTATCCAACATAATTCACAGGCACACAGAAACCCCCATAGAAATATATTAAATAATATTGTTTTTAATATCACAAAGTAAAATATGTTTAAACAAAACAGGATTCATAGAAGAGTTAAAGTCATGAAAAAAACAGTACAATTGAGAAATACTGTAAACCAGCCATGGGTAAACTTTGACCTTCAGGTGTTTTGGACTTTAACTGGCTAGCTGGCTGGGATATATGGGAGTTGAAGCCCAAAACACCTGGTGGTTGAAGTTTGCCCTTGCCTGCTATATACTGTGTTGGCAGTCCTAAAATCATGAACAAGATGGCTTCTATAGATTTAGTAAGTTGAATGTGTATGTGTGTTAGAACAGGGACAATTTTTTGTGTAACTCCAGCCAAAGTGAAGTGTCTTGGCGGTGGGTCCATAGGAGGCCATGGAGCCCTATTCTTGATTTACATGTTCTCTTGCAGTGAAGACATCAGTTTCAGGTGGAAGGAGGTCCTGGTCAGGGTTGCCTTGATTTGCCTTCCCCTTGGCACATTTCTCCCTTTTGCTTTCCATTTGTGCCTCCTTCGAATTCTGCAGCACTGCTGGTCCAGTTAGAGCACATAAGGGCCAGGACTTCCCAGTTCTTGGTGTCTATGCCACAGTTATTGAGGTTGGCTTTAAGCCCATCTTTAAACCTCTTTTCCTCTCCACCAAAGTTATGTTTCCTGATCTTGAGTTGGGAGTATAGTAACTGCTTTGGGAGATGGTGATCAGGCATTTGGGCAATGTGGAGTTGATGGCATAGATTGGGGGGGGGGGGGATGTCAGTATGCTGGAAGGTCTTTGCTTCTTCCGGCATGCTTTATTTGGTCCCCTATCTTGCTAAGAGATTTGCAGGATTTTTCGGAGGCAACACTGATGGAATTGTTCCAGAAGTTCAGTGTGACGTCTGTAGACAGTCCATGTTTTGCAGACATATAGCAGGGTTGGGTGGACAATAGCTTTATAAACAAGCACCTTGGTATCCCTACGGATGTCCTGATCAAAAAATCTCTGCTTCATTTGGAAAAATGCTGCATTTGCAGAGCTCAGGAAGTGTTGTATTTCAGTGTCAATGTTGACTTTTGTGGAGAAGTGGCTGCCAAGATAGTGGAAATGGTCAACGTTTTCTAATGTTACACCATTAAGCTGTATTTCTGGCATTGCAGAGGGATTGCCTGGTGACTGCTGGAAGAGCACTTTGGTTTTCTTTATGTTCAATGAGAGGCCGAGCTTCTCGTATGCTTCAGCAAAGGTATTTAGAATGTCTTCTAAGCCTTCTTCTGAATGCGCACAGACTATGCTATCAGCATATTGGCGTTCTAGAACAGATGTTGTTGTGACCTTGGTTTTGGCTTTCAGTCTTCCGAGATTAAATAGCCTGCCATCTATCCTATAGATGATTTCCACTCCAGTGGGAAGCTTCCCATCAACAAAATGAAGTATCATAGCGATGAAGATGGAAAATAAAGTTAGGACAATAAAGTTAGGACAATAACATATCCCTGTTTGACAGTTGATTTCACTTTAAATGGGTCACTTTGGGAGCCATTGATGTCCAAGACTGTTGTCATCATCTCATCATGGAGAAGCCACAGGATGTTCACAAATTTGTCAGGGCATCCAATTTTTGGAGGATGGTTCAGAAATTCACTGTGTTGAATGCCTTTGCAAGGTCCCATGTTAACTCTTCCAGAAGTGTACATTTCTTCTCAGGGGCGGTCTAAGGTAATTTCCAATGGTAGGCGAACATTATTTTGGTGCCCCCCCCAAAAAACCATTATTTTGCCCCCCAAAAACATTATTTTGGCCCCCCATTTTTTAAAAGCGGTACCTTGTGCGCGCTCCTTCCATTCCTCCCGTGCGCCACCTCTCCTTGCAATGCCTCGTGGGAGGGGCCGGCAGCGGGCACCAGGAAGCGCTAGGAAAGGCCCCTCCTTGCGCTTCCTGGTTCCCCCTGCCAGCCCAACCCACAGGGCGTTGCAGAGCGCTCTCCCTTGCCCTGTGCAACGCCCCGTGGGAGGGGCCGGCAGCAGGCACCAGGAAGCGTGAGGAGGGGCCTTCGAAGGCTCCTCCTCGCTCTGCAATGCCCCACGGGAGCGGCGGCGCCCAGCGGGCGGCAATTCGCCCCACTACAAGATGGCGCCCTACGCAGCGGCCTACTTGGCCTATATCTAGGACCGCCCCTGTTTCTTCTCACTTTTTGTTATAGTGCCCCCATTTGTAACTAGGAGTCATATGTAAGGTGCATGTTTGTAACTCGGGAACTGCCTGTATACTAAAATTTAATTTTAAAAACCCTGATCCATAAAACCTTATCTTTAGATCAATATATGTACTAAGTGATTAATGTTTATCAAAAAAATATTCTGAGTAGAGTGGCAAAAGGTGGCAGCTTACTCTGTCTGGAAAAATCTAAGACGAGCTATCCCCATACTCTTTCTGTCGTGGCATCACGTCTGTCCATTCTGAATGCCTAGACTGGAATATGGTGGTGGTGACTGGCTCCCTGAAATAGTGTTGCAACCTTCATTTCTCTACAGAATTACCCTCAACTTATCCATGGGTTATAACAAAATCCATAGTTTTGTCTCTCAAATTGGGTCAACTTCTGAGGTGAACTTCTGCACAAGTGTGTGTGTCTCAATCATTTTCACAGCACACTACTTCTTGACAAAATTATTAATGTGATAGCCAGAGCATTGATTTCAATGCGTAAGTCCATGCATAAACCCTGCATCTATCTGTCCATCTTTTCAAGCTCAAAAAGCAACCAATAATAAGTCATATTGATACAAAAGCTGCGTAATTTAGAATTCTTCTTTGTGTAAAGCAAGCAGCAGTCCTCAATGCAAGTATGAGATTTCCCATTCATACCAAAGCTTCTTGTAGTGCCAATCTCTTTTAGCCCCTAGCATTATACTGTCCACAATAATAATGATTGACAAGTATAGAAACATCTTTACAGGCTGTCTACCTTTGTCTAAACATGCCTAACTATGTCAGACACATACCTGCTTCAGCTTCTTAACTTAAAACAAAAGCCAAGACAGGCAATTTGCTTGCCGTAGGCATGGTGAAAAGGATAGGAGAGTGAAAGAAAACAAGATTTTTCACTGTCTTTACAAATACAAAGAGAAGATGCCTCCATTCAGCCACACATATACTGTATTACACACATAGATTGAAGCCTCCTGTTATTCATTGAAAGGATAAAGGGAATGGATGGTACATTTTATGAACATATATCATTCCAGACAGAATACTAAAGAAAACATTTACGCCCTTCTCTCCACACTTAAGAAAGTCTGTTCAAATTTGAAAACTGATGAAACTGTGCCATTTTCAAGAAATGAAGGTAATAAAACAAACAGAAAGTCCTTCTGCATGTTTAACTTCCATTTTTGACAGAAGTGTCAAACTATACTACATCTGAATGAATATTTCTTTAACAAAAATATTTAATAATGTCATATTATCATTATATCCTCAGAGAGCTATGCAGTCATGTGTGAACTTGTTTAGAAAGGTGATTCATTATTCACAACTGCAATGCCATTATTAGGCATGGTTAGGTCCAGTCAGAACCTTAGTAATTCGGATTAAATTCCTTTTTGAATCGATTTTGATTTTTTTCCCTGAAGCCGGAAGTATCCTTGCCCTTCCGAAGCCGCTGTCGCCATTTTTGTTCTGACTCAGGAAGTGAGTAATAAAAGACTCCGCGTTTGGAGGCAAGCTGCAGCCTGCATGCTGGGATGCTTGCCTCCAGTCAATGATGGGAGAACGTGTGAGGAGGGGCGGGGTTTCGGCATGGCAGTCGTTGCATTTTTAAAAGGGCTGCGCATGCCTCGGGAGCTCATAGCAAACGCAAAGGGTGCTTGGGTGGGAAAGGTGCTTGCACTGCTTGGGAAGGAAACAACAGGGTAGTGGAAGGGAAAAACAGTGTTTTGGTAGGGAACTACAGGGGAGAACGGCTGTTAGCAGGCCCGTTGTCTGGACGATTCTTGAAGCCTTTCCGCTTGTAGTGGGGGAAGGGCAGGGCAGTACACAGCATCGCTTTTTCCCTATTACTTTCCTTGCACAAGCAGTGAATCCAGCTCTGAAGAACCTTCCTTCCAATTTTGGTTTGAGTTTGTACTTAGTTTGTACTCACTCATATCTTGCTCAGACTTTGTCCTTGGGTATACCAAAAATCCCCATTTCTCGTACTATATTCTTTGCTGAAACACCAAATTCAAGTTTAGAAACAAACACCTCATTCACATGTTGCTCTGACTTTGTCCTTGGATATACTACAATCCCCTTTTCTCGTACTATATTCCTTGCTGAAACACCAAATTTAAGTTTAGAAACAAATACCTCATTCACATGTTGCTCTGACTTGTCCTTGGGTATACTACAATCCCCCTTTCTCATACTATATTCCTTGCTGAAACACCAGATCTAGGAGGGTGGGTCAGGGTTGAACACTGGCCTGCCGTCCACTTTTCTTGGAAAAGAGCAAATGTAATAAATTAATGTTATGAGATAAATTCCGTTTTTACATGTTCCGAGAGGTCTGCTCCACACAGATATGCCAAATACACAGAGATCAATTTAAATTTTCCTATTCAATCCTGGAGGCAGCACATTTATTCTTCTTGTAATACTCCTTATTAGATTACTTAAATTACTTAAGGAATTGTCTTACACCCATGGATCATCTAAACGTGTTGAAATTTAGTATGATGACAGAGGAGGATGTTTTCTACCATAGTGGCAAGTTTTGTCAGTAGTAGTCTAAAAAAGAGGAAGGGGGAATCATTCCTCCTATTCTGTTTGCAGCTTTTCGCGTATTGCGCAATCGCACCCACCATTAACGAAGCAATTCAGAAATTTCGGAAATATCAGAAATATTCCTATCTTTCCCCCAAAAAAATTCATCATTCAATTCCGAATCGAATCGCCAGCATCTCCTACATCCGAAGCTAGTTTTGAACCTTTTTGGTTTTTTTTATCAACTAAGCCTAGCCATTATCTAAATTGAAGATTTGAGGGGATGAGTTCCAGTGTGTTTTTCACCTTAAGAACAAACAAGCATCTCAAGCTCTGAGGACTACCAGGGAAGAAATCCCAATGGAGCACTGCAGCACACTAAAATGGGAGTTGCCCTGACCTACAGGAAATACTGCTTGAATATCGAGCAAAAAGTGGGTGCTAGAAACAATATCATAAGAAAGCTGACTGGCACAACCTGGAGATCACAGCCAAATACAATAAGCCAGGGCTGTCCAACTTCTACCGGACCGGGGGCCTAAATTCCGGTCACTGATCACCTGGGGGGCCTTAGGGTCTGCCTCCGCCCCTGGCTCCGCCCCTGCCCCTCCCCAGCTCCGCCCCCTCCCCGGGCTCCAATTTACTTACAATTACTAGTTGCATTATTAATTATAAAATAAATTTTAAAAAATGGAACTGAATGAAATAAATATAAATATAAATAAATATCAGAAGAGAGATAGATTGAGGAAGGGAATATATATGGGAGGAAATAAATATAAATAAATAACATAAAAGCAAGAATTAAAGCAAGGAAGAAGGAAGAAAGGAGCCCACCTCAGCAAAACAGCCCTCAGTTCCAAATTAAATACATTATTATTATATTTCTGCCCCATATATTCCCATCCCCATCTCCCCCTTATTTCAAATTAAATACATTCATTACTGTTATTATTATATTTCTGCCCCTATATTCCCACCCCTAGCAGACCTCACAACTTCTGAGGATGCCTGCCATAGATGTGGGCGAAATATCAGGAGAAAATGCTGGGCTGTTGTAAGTTTTTTGGGCTGTATGGTGTCTCATCCTCCTCTTCAAGTTTAGGCAGAGAGGAAAGGGAAGGGGGCGTGGCCAAGGCGGAGGGCTCAGCCAATAACAGGAACCTTAATTTGCATTCCTTTCAGTGCTTATTTAGAAAGGATTGAAACTGGAAATTTACAAAACTGGAATTTTATTTCTCATGGTAGTTGGTTTTGATTTTTCCCTTTCTCTGCTCAGGTATCAATATTTGCATAATCCAGTTTGAGTCACCATCACTGGAAAGGTTTAGGAAGAAGGGAGGTTTATATACAGATGGGCTTGCAAGTAAACTAGATGTGAGGGTGATCGCTGGAGTGAAAGGGAGGGAGGAAGGGGGGGCACCCGCGAAAAGGAGCAGGAGGTGGCGCGGCACAGAAAGCTCCTCTTCTCGGAGCTCCGCCGTGGCTGTGCGCCATCTCCGGAGCTCCTCCTCCCTGCCCCCGCCCCTCCCCGCCGTGAAAAAAATGGAGGAGGAAGAGCAGGCTCCTCCTCCTCCCTGCCCCGCCCCCTCCCTTCCGAAAAAAAAATATATTAAAAAAAATATTTAAAAAATTCAAAATAAATTTAAAAATTTTTTTTAAATTTTAAACAGCCAATTTCTTTTTTAAAAGGATAGGGGGCCGTAGGGAAGGGGCTGGGGGGCCATGTACGGCCCCAGGGCCGCCAGTTGGACAGCCCTGCAATAAGCTGACTGGCACAACCTGGAGATCACAGCCAAATACAATAAAGACATCTGCCCTTAAGCTATGCTACTCTGCTGTTGAATACACTTGCCCACTGTGGAATAAACAGTGGATGTGGTTGCTAATGAGATGCCATACACCATTGGAGAACTTATACTGCACCACCTGATGTCCGCCGGAAAGTAGCAGCCTGTAATGAAAGGACCAAGGCAATGATATTTCCAGCCCATCCCTTGTTCAGATATCAGCCAGCATGCCAACACCTTAAATCAAGAAATAGTTTTCTAAGATCTCTAGAGATACTTGCAGGACCACCTCAGCAAGCAAGAGTCTAAAAGTGGCAGGCTAAAACCCTGAACCTCAATCCATGGCTGATACCAAATGAGAGTCTCCCCCCTGGGCACACAGAAGACTGGGCGACTTGGAAGGCGCTGAACACACTGCGCTCTGGCACCATGAGATGCAGAGCCAACCTTAAGAAATCAGGCAAAACCTGAACCCTGCCACATGCACAATGGAGGACCTTCTTACAAAAAACCCAGAGGCAATCCAAGTGGCCAGCTACTGGTGAAAGGACATTCAGTATAATGCCAAGTTTTTAAAATTTGTGATTTTTAAAAACACATTACAACTGTACCCTCAGTTTGCTTCTGAAACAATGAATAAATAAATGGTGAGTTGCTACTGATAACAGACAATACATTTTCGAAAGACTATGTCCTCCATTATGAATGTCCTTATAAAATGTGGATAATAATAATGTCTCTTCATTTTGATTAAAAATGAACAAAAAAGGTTAACAAATCTTTGGAAATTATTGGAAAAAGAAGCACCATCTGACTCAAAACATTCTGCTCTTGAGTGACTGATCTGAAGAAACCTCTCTGTGTGTTGCAATGTATTCCAATAGTGCACCATTAATTCATGTTGAAGCTGCATAAGCTTTGTACCTATAGTTAATTCAATATTTTCAGCAGACTGATAGCACACCAGGTTGTACAGGTGCTAGCGTTGCCTTTTGTTTTCTTGCTGACAAGCTGTCAGCAAAGCAATTGTGTCTATTAGGCATGAGAGATAATAAATATAGCATATGATGTAAAAACTATACAACTGAGAAGTCTACTGATGACTGTTACTCAGCAGATGTGCAGCACTGTATTAGATTAGTATTTTAAATGCCAGCAGGTGCATTTAAGCAGAGCAAAATGTATCTCTGCCTAAAAAACCAAGGAGATGAGACTGAATTAGCCACAGCTTAGCAAGCATATGTGCAATGGAATCACCTGAATGCACGTCACTGCATTCACTTCTTTACCCTATCAATACAATGATCTTTCAGTTTTAAAAACAAAAATAGAACTGTTCCCCAAAGGCAATATATAGCTAGATATTAAATGTCAGCTGCTGTTGAACTTGACCACTTTGTCTTTGACCTTAAAAGAAAGGGCACCTAAAGGGCCACTTGTATCTCAGAAGGGTTGTGAGGGAAGGAAACAGGTCTTTGGACTCTGACCATACTACATTTCTTCAACCATAAGTCTGTTTTATACAATTTGTTTCTTTTTTAAAAAAAAGAAAGGGGAAATGTATTTAAGCCATATGTATTTCCCCATAAAATATGTCAAATAACACTATGTAACATGATTTTTGTTCCTGGGTTATAAATGTCATTTCCTAATGGGGTCTATCATAAAAACATGGAAAAAGTTTACAAAATTGCAATATTTTTGTTTTTGCGAGGTATTCTGCAGCACATTTTGCTATAGTTTTTCAATGAGTATCCTATCGAGTCTCAACAAATTCAACATCGTTTGTGGCAGTTCTCTACTACTTTCAAAACAATAGTTTCAACTACTTTCAAAATACGAGTAAGTAACACACAATTAAATAGGAATAACACTTTCAAACCAGGAACATATTTTTTAAAAATTTGTTACATAGTGCAATTCAACATTCATAAAGATAACAATTTGTCCTAATAGTTTCATTTTTGTATCTATTCCATATATTTTTGCAGACATCCTTTGGACCAATGACAATTTTATAAAATTCAGAAAAATAAAAAAAACTACATTAGAGTCTGAATATTCCTTGCCCCAGGACACATTTGTGGTCCAGGAAGCATAATGATGAGCCGTTTCAGTCAGGGCTAAAACCCAATTTTAAATCCTGGTTCTTAATCAGGATTTAGGCTACACAGTGGACCCAAATCCCCCACTTTTAGTGGGGGAAGGGGTGCCTAGATTCCCTCCCAGGTTGAGCAGAGATCGACCCAGGAGGCTATCGACCTGGGAGGCTATCTATCCAGCCCCCTCCCTTATTTCCTTCCCTAAATGCTGGCAGAGGAGGGTGGCAGTGCCTGGAGCCTGAAAAACTGGGGTGGCAGTGGGGATTAACCCTTGGGATTGTGGAAGGTGGTCCCTAAAGTCAATCCCTAAAAGCCCAATAACTTATTAAAAGGTTTGGATCTTTGGAGGGTTTTTTAAAATAAAAAACAACAACAGAGTAACCCTGGAAATCCAACTTTACTCTGGGTTAATCGGGATTAGTCTGAGACATTGTTTGGATGCATTGGGCTAATACAGAACCCATCATGGATCCTGCATAAAACGGCCCAAAGTTTTGGTTCCCTCTCATTAGGCAGACTTAATATAATTCCTTTACATTAGATAGTATGCTTGTTTGATCAAATAAAATTGGTTCAAAACTTGTTTTGGATGTAGGGGGCGCTGGTGGTTCGGATCTAAAGTCAATTCTGATTTTCACAGAAAAAAAGTTCAAAACTTTTCAAAACTTCAGAGACTTCAGAATCCTTCGTTAATAGTTTCAAAGTGTTATTTCCTGTTTCATTGGGTGGTATTTACTTTGAAAGTAGTTGTTTTAGGGAGGATATTCACCCACTGGGTTTTAGAAACAGTCCCAGGCTGATGAGGGGAGACGAGATGGAGGAAAGCGATCCACAGGGTTTTAAACCGCTTCCCGGGCTTGAGCTGAGGCCAGGGACCAGAAGTGGGGAAATGCTGAATCATTTCCAATTCACTCACTGCTTCGTAACAGAAATGGCGGAAAAAGCTTCAGAAGGGCAAAGGGACTTCCGGTTTCCTTAAAAACTTCGAAATTGCTTCAAAAAGCAAATCTTTCTGAATTTATTCCGAATTACAAAGATTCTGAATGAACCTAACCATGCCTACTAGATAGCTCAGAGTAAGGGTCGGTTTTCAAGATCCGTTCTGGATCAGCTGAAAAGAGGGCAATTAAATTGCCTCTGAGCATTTTAAGGAAACAATTTGCACATGACTAACTGCAAACATGAAGAGGTGAAAGGATTTTCCTTAAGGGGATGTTGATTCCCGAGTGAAACAACACCCCCAAAACATAACACAGCAGTCTACAGAGATGGTAGGAGAGAATTTCTCCCCACTACAAAAAGGCTAGTTGAAGTAAATCATCTCAACATGGCAAGGCAAACCATAGAGAAGGTCTGCACAACCTTTGGCCCTCTAGTTATTTGGGTCTCCAACTAACAGAATACCAGTAAAAGATTCATACGGAAGGTATATCATCTAATTACACAAAAACCTTTATTTTGTATCTTATTTGTAGGATCTGCTTTGTGGTTTTGAGTGTTCGTTTTAGAACAGGGCTGTCCAACTTCTACCGGACCTGTGGCCGGAATTCCAGTTACTGATGACCTTGGGGGCCGAAGGGTCTGCCTCCGCCCCTGGTTCCACCCCCTCCCCGGCTCCACCCCTGCTCCGCCCCCAGCTCTGCCCCCTCCCTGGTTCCGCCCCTCCCTGGCTCCACCCCCTCCCCACCTTGGAGGTGTCTGTGGACGACACCGGGGCTTTGACTTGGAGATAGAGATGAACACCAAAATCCCAGTCTCAAGTCCCAGTCCCTGCTTTGAACTGGATTATATTGCAGTGTGGACTCAGGGCCCTTCACACAGCCATATAACCCAGAATATCCAGGCAGGAAACCCCACAAAACCTGCTTTGAACTGGATTATATTGCAGTGTGGACTCAGGGCCCCCAGCCATATAACACAGAATACCTGCTTTGAACTGGATTATCAGAGTCCACACTCGTATAACCTGGTTTAAAGCAAATAACATGGGATTTTATTCAGATGTGTGGAAAGGAAGTCAAATAAGAAGCCAGGGCCCTTCCACACAGGCCTATAACCCTGAATGATAAGGCATAATATCCATTCTGCCTCTGCTAATAATAATAATAATAATACTAATAATAATAACAACAACAACAGGTTCCTGGAGTAGGAGACCTCCAAGGGCCATCCAGTCCTACCTCCTTCTGCCATAAGGGGAAAACACAATCAAAGCATTCCTCAGCCATGTTGAATCAAACTTGGCAGACTAAACTCTCATGAGAGCAACAGAAAGTACTGAACCTTGAGTTTGGGAGTTGTAGTTCTCCTCCATCCAGAGAGCACTGTGGACTCAAATAATGATGGATCAGGACCAAACTTGGCACGAATCCTCAGAAGAGGAGGAAGCTGGAAAGGGAATGGATGAGCACCCCCCCGTGCACTCCGAACTTGGCCTCGCCCCTTTTTTCACTCTGGCCACGCCCCCTCTCACTCGGTGCACTCTCCTTCCCTGGTGGGAAGGGGGAAGGAATGAAAGGGGGAAGAGAGAGAGAAGGAGGGAGGGAGAGAGGGGGGAGGGAGGGAAGTAGGAAGAGGAGGAAGGGAGCCTGCTCCTTCTCCCTGCCCTGCCCCTCACCCCCCCCTGCCATGTAAAAACATAAATAAAAAATATTCAAAAAATATTCAAAAAATATTCAAAAAATATTCAAAATAATAATAATAATAATTTTTTAAAAAAATCTTTAAAAGCAGATATCTTGCAGGAGGGTAGGGGGCTGTGGGGAAGGGGCTGGGGGGGCGTATACGGCCCACAGGCTGCCAGTTGGACAGCCCTGATTTAGAAGAAGCTTTGAGTGGGAGAACAACACCACTTTTTCATGAATACAGTAATCCTTCCCAATGCAGATTGTGTCCAGTTCAACAGTCTGGTAATGGACCTCTACATGTATAGCTAGGCCTGCTTCTGGTGTAAAGACAGAGGATCTCCTGGAAATACATCTGAAGATTTATCAGCTTGCTAGAACCTGTCAAATTTTTGCTCGGCTGTGATGAAACCAGAATTGCCTTTATGTCATGATGAGTAAGCACAAGTGGTGTGTGTGCGCGCATGGACATCATCAGGAGTGATACCAAAATGATTGTCTATAAAATTCTTGTGCAATATTTCAGAATAAATTTATGCTTTTTTTCATTAAAAATCTATCTCTATAGTCAGTTACCCATTTATCTCTCGGCATTACTTCGCGAACGAAGATTCTTAGGAAGGGCTCATCCCACGCTTTTTACAAGTGTGTTGATGACTAAAAAGGCCAATCTGAGAGAGGCAAGTTCAGCTGCAGAAAGCACAGCAGAAAGTCTCCTTGGGTGATGTTGTTTCCAAGTTGTGGTTCTTGTGAAAGTATTAAGTTTTATGTTTTAGATGAAATGTAAATGAGGTGCAATGTAGGATGCAATGTACGTATGATGTAATCTATGTGCCTGGATTTCATCAGCCTACTAGTGACTGTGCAGAACTGAAGTCTGGGTGCTGAAAGAATTAAAGAGAGATGATGCAAGAGAGAGATGATGCAAGACTCTGTGACCAGTATATATAGGAGGCTCCAAGCCAGCTTCCCCCTTCCCATGTGGCTGATGTTATGTGTTGGATGTCTGTGCAATTTGTCTGTGCCAGTAAAGCTGTTTGTACTCATTCTGGGTCTGCAGAAGTATTTTCTTCCACACAGCTAAGGAGCTCAATATTCTGACAGTTCTTTCTGCATTGTCATTTCTCGAGACCCGTTCGGCGTGTCTTCTCAAAAGAGGCCACAGCATTGTGGATAGTGCATCTCCATGCCTCCCGATGTGAGGCCAGGGTGGACCATTTTTGGTAATCAATCTGGCTGAGCCTGAGATGTTGTTTCAGGGAGTTCTTATATCTCTTTTTGGGGGCGCCTCTCTTGTGCTGACCTGTGGTGAGTTCACCATAGAGTAGTATCTTTGGGAGGCGGTGGTCCTCCATCCTACAGATGTGCCCTGCCCAGCACAGCTGTGTTTTCAATAGCATGGCCTCAATGCTGGTGATCCCTGCTTGCTCAAGGACAGCAACATTTGTCACATAGTCGTTCCACTGTATATTTAGGATTGTGCAAAGACAGTGCTGATGAAAGCGTTTGAGGAGTCGTAGGTGTTGGCGGTAGAAGACCCATGTTTCAGACCCATAAAGGAGAATAGACAGTACGACAGCTCTGTACACAATGATTTTGGTGCTTTGCCTCAGGTGCTTGTTGCTCCAGACTCTTTTGTGAAGCCTTCCGAAAACACTATATGCCTTTGCTAATCTGTGATCTATCTCTTTATCAATCTTGGCGTCTGAAGAGACGCCAAGATTCAGGTAGGTGAACTCCTGAACGGACTTAAGCACAGATTTGCCTATACTGATGTGGGGATGATGGTGTTCGTCCTGTGGTGCGGGCTGGTAGAGAACTTCCATTTTCTTCTGGCTGACTTTCAGCCCAAATAGCTCTGCAGCTGTTGCAAAGCAGGATGTTAGGTGCTGCAGAGCTGCTTCTATATGGGCGACAAGGGCAGCATCGTCAGCAAAAAGCAGCTCACAGACCTATTTATAATGATACTTCAAACCACATGGTTTTGTTTGCTCTCACTATAAGCACACAATTTTAGTTGCTGTTTGGTTTTTTAAGCATCAATGATTTTGTAAATACCTTCAGTGAAATATAGGAATATATGGGACACAGAAGACTGGGTAACTTGGAAGGCACTGAACAGACTGCGCTCTGGCACCACAAGATGCAGAGCCAATCTTAAGAAATGGGGCCACAAAGTGGAGTCCATGACATGCGAGTCTGGAGAAGAGCAAACCACAGACCACCTATTACAATGCAGTCTGAGCCCTGCCACATGCACAATGGAGGACCTTGTTATACGTTGCAACACCAGAGGCACTCCAAGTGGCCAGCTACTGGTCAAAGGACATTTAATATAATGCCAAGTTTCTAAACTTCCTGTTTTCTTTTTAATACATTACAACTGTTCCTTTGGTTCACCCCTGATATGATAAATAAATACAATAAACATTGCTAAGGCAGTGTTTCTCAACCTTCCTAATGCCACGATCCCTTAATACAGTTCCTCATGTTGTGGTGACCCCCAACCATAACATTAGTTTTGTTGCAACTTCATAACTGTAATTTTGGTAATGTTGCAAATTGTAATGTAAATATCCGACATTCAGGATGTATTTTCATTCACTGGACCAAATTTGGCACAAATACCTGATACGCCCAAATTTGAATACCAGTGAAGTTGGGAGAGGGGATTGATTTTGTCATTTGGGAATTGTAGTTGCTGGGATTTATAGTTCAGACAGAAAGACTGCAAATGCAGTGTATATATCATATCAAAACAGCCAGGGGCTGTTTTCCTCTTTCAGTTAAGGGTCCGCCCTGTACCATTTAGGTTTTGATTTGCCACAACGGACCCTATAAGCGTTCTTGTAGCCCTGAAGTTTTTGCATTGCATTGTTATATATTTATTTTATTTATTTATTTATTTATTAACTTCGATTTAGTATACCGCTCACTCCGGAGCTCAGAGCGGTTTACAGAAGAAGCATAAACACCGTGAGTAATAAAACAGATTAAACAGTTAAAACACATTAAACATCAAAGCAGTTAAAACATATTAAAAACACTAGCCCTCAGCGAAGGCTGGGGGGACGAGATAAGAATCTGGGGGGATAGGCGGCATGGCACACAGTGTGGTTGAGTTAAGGGCCAAACGCCTTCCTAAAGAGCCAAGTCTTCAAGGCCTTGCGGAAGGGCAGAAGAGCGCGGATGGCGCGGATCTCCTCCGGGAGGCCGTTCCAGAGACTTGGGGCAGCTACAGAGAATGCCCTCCGCCGTGTAGTGGCCAGTCTGCAGGTTCCAAGGGAAGGCACCTCAAGGAGGTTAAGCTCCTCAGAGCGCAGTGATCTCGCGGGCACATAAGGGGTAAGTCGCTCCCTCAGGTACACTGGCCCCAAACCATAGATGGCCTTAAAGGTGAGAACTAACACCTTGAAGAGGACCCGAATTCAATCGGAAGCCAGTGCAGCTCGCGCAGGAGTGGGGTCGCGCGGTCAGATCTTGCAGCACCCAGGAGGAGGCGGGCTGCGGCGTGCTGCACTAGCTTAAGCTTCCGGATCATCGACAAGGGAAGGCCAATGTAGAGCGCATTACAGTAATCGAGCCTCGAGATGACCGTGGCTTGGATCACCGTAGCAAGGTCGCGTTGGGAGAGGTAGGGAGCCAGGCGCTTAGCCAACCGTAGGTGGTAGAATGCTGTCCTGCAGGTGCAGCCAATCTGCTCCTCCATGGACAGGTGGGCGCCCAGCCGGACCCCCAGACTTTTACCGATGGCTGAGGGCAGAGGGCCACACCATCGAAAGCTGGCAACTGGGTCACTACCCCCCCCCGGGCGGCCCAGCCACAAGATCTCCGTCTTCGCCGGGTTCACCTTCAACTTACTGGCTCGCAGCCATCCAGTAACGGCTTCAAGGCAAAGATGGAAATTATCGGGTACAGAGACTGCCCCGGGGGTCCAACCTCAGAATGAGCTGGGTATCATCAGCGTACTGATGACACTCCAGCCCAAAACTCCGTACCAGATGGGCGAGTGGTCGCATATAGATGTTAAATAACAGCGGGGAGCGGATCGCCCCCTGTGGCACCCCGCAACTCAGCGGGAGCCTCCGGAGACCGCCCCCTCCCCACTTCACTCGCTGCTGGCGGCGTTGGAGGAAGGAGGACAGCCAGTTGAGGGCTGTCCCCTCACCCCCGCCACCGCCAGGCGGTGTATCAAAAGTTGGTAATCGACGGTATCAAACACTGCCGTGAGGTCCAATAACACGAGCAGCGCCGATCCACCTCGGTCCAAGTGGCAGCGGAGTAGGTCTGTGATGGAGACCAGGACAGTCTCCGTCCCATGGCCTGAACGGAAGCCGGACTGGAAGGGGTCTAGCCAGGTTGCGTCATCCAAGAAGGTCTGCAGCTGGTCCATTGCTGCCCTCTCAATCACCTTGCCCAGGTACGGAAGGTTCAACACTGGGCGGTAATTGAGGGAGCCGCGGGGTCTAATCCGGGCTTCTTCAGCAATGGACTGACCACCGCCTCTTTTAGCTCCTCTGGAAAAGCCCCTTGCTCAAGGGAGCAGTTGACTATCTTCAACAGAGGGCCTCGTAGCCCTCCACGCAAGCTCGAATCAGCGTGGAGGGGCACGGGTCGAGGAGCAGGTGGTCGACTTAAGGGCTGCGACAATCTTGTCAACATCCTCTGCGTCCAGTGGTCGAAACCGGTCGAAGGTGGACCCGGCGGAGGGCCACGGAGTCTCCAGCTCCTGGACTGTATCAAGTGTGCAAGGAAGGTCCCGGCGGAGCAACGCAATCTTGTCTGAAGTGATTCTGAAAAACCTCAGCAGAAAGGGCCGAATTGTCATTGTTTGGGATGGTAGGGACCATCGTCAGCTGCCGAATTATCCTGAACAATTGAGCTGGGCGTGAATCCGCAGACGCTATCAAGGAGGCATAATAAACTTTTTCGCCTCCTGACAGCATGCTCATAAGCATCCATAAAAAGCTTATAAGCTGATGTCGATGGCCCGTCGCAGAGCTTCTTCCACCTGCGCTCTAGCCGTCTCTTCTCCCGCTTCATAGATCTTAGTGCATCTGTGTACCAAGGTGAACAGGATGCGCGGGGTTTGAGAGGGCGTTTAGGGGCGATCTCGTCGAGAGCGGAGGACAGCGCGTGGTTCCAGGTGGTAACCAGCTCACCGAGCGAATCGCTGGCAGGCTCCAAATCCCTCAAGGCATTCAGGAACCTAGTTGGTTCCATAGGTCCCCTCGGGCGAACCCAAATTGGTTCGGCACCTTTGCCGGGGCGCGGTTGCTCGACCCGGACTCCCAGAGCACAGTGGTCCGACCATGGCACCTCTGTAACAGAGGTGACGGACACTTGGACACCTGCATGGAAAATCAGATCAAGGGTGTGACCGGCCCGGTGTGTGGGGCCTGACTCGCAGAGGGAGAGGCCGAGTGCCGCCATGGACGACACAAGGTCCCCCGCTGCCGATGGTGAGGAGGCTGTGTCGGCGTGGACGTTGAAGTCCCCCAGCACAACTAGGCTAGGAAACCTCAACGCCCACTCCGCCACAGTCTCCAGCAGCAGGGACAGGCTCCCCGCTGGTGCGCTAGGTGCACGGTACACCAGCAAGAAGGCTGTACTCTCCGGGCACCCCACATCAGGCCGACACTTTCAATCCCATCTGCCTCCAAAGCAGGGACCGCTCTGAGGTGTAATAGGTCACGGGAGAGAATTGCCACGCCTCCCCCCCGCCTCCCAGTCCTGTTCTGGTGGGTAAGCGCGAAGCCCGGGGGTGTCAATTCCTGAAGGCAGGTGATATCACTGTCCTGGAGCCAGGTCTCCGTAATGCAGCAAATATCAACCTGTCTGTCTTGAATAAAGTCCCGGATCGTTGTCGTTTTAGGAGGGGGAGGAAGTTGGAGACCTGACAACAGTGTCCCTCGGGATAGGTTGCAGGTCAGAGGCAGCCCGGGTCTTGGCACGACTCAGGGAGCCTCTCGCACTCGGCCTGCGCCAATTGCGACAATACCCCATGCCGGAGATCACTGTAATCGGGGGCCCCCTAGTAGGAGAGTTTACAAGTTGGAGTTTAGTGGGGGGCTCAGTTTCCGGCAAATCCCATGAAAAGGGGAAGACGTTGAGAGGCTCTGGCCACCCACGCACAGGCCGGTGGATGTATTAACGGTGGCAGTTTCCTTGGATAGGACAGGACATGAAGCCAAGATGGAAGCTGTGGGCACCTGTCGATCAAGGGCCACTTCACTCCTACCGACCGCGTGGGGGGGTGGCTTTGCCGGGTCCCTACGTGCCGGACCTCTGTTATATGATTTTTCAATGGCTATTTGAACTGTTTACGTCATTGGTGTTTTATTGATTGTTTGATTCCCATTGCATTGCCTGTATACACTTATGTATTTCTTGCTGTTCACTAAGATACTCACGTTGTGAGTTTTATACTGTGTATAAACGTGTTTTGATATGATATATACACTGCCTTTGCAGTCTTTCTGTATGATTTGACAGTGCTGCCCCCTGTTTTGATTGTTTGGGATTTATAGTTCATCTACAATCAAAAAATCATTCTGAACTCCACCAATGATAGAATTCAATCAAATTTATTTATTTGTTATTTATTTACTATATTTCTATACCGCCCCTCTCATCCTGAAGGCGACTTGGGGCGGTGTACACATGGCAATGAATGCCCACAAGACAAAACACATTGAAACAATTAATAAAACAACCATATAAAAACAATACAATTAGCAATTAAAATATAAAAGACAAATCTCAGCATCTCAATATTAAAATCAGTTTCCGTTGCATCGTCATCGCATTCCATAGGTCTCAATTAAATAATTACACTTCATCTGCAAATGTCTGCTCAAACAGCCAAGTCTTAACTTTCTTTTGAAATGTTAAGAGGGCACACAAAACTCCCATGAGAAAGAGAAAATACTGAAAGAGTTTGGTGGGCACTGACCTTGAGTTTTGGAGTTGTAGTTCACCTACCTCCAAAGAGCATTGTGAACTCAATCAATGATGGATCCAGACCAAACTTGGCATGAATACTCAATATGCCCAAATGTGAATACTGGTGGAGTTTGGGGAAAATGGACCTTGATATTTGAGAGTTGTAGTTGCTGGGATGTATAGTTAACCTATAATCAAAGAGCATTCTGAACCCAGCCCACAATGTATCTGCACCAAACTTGTCACACTCACTACCTACATGGCCAACACTGAATAGTGATGGGGTTGGGGGGGGGGCTGTTTTTGAATTCTGGGAGTTGTAGTTCACCAACACCAAAAAGAAAGAGGAGGACAGATGGAGAAATCTTCAATCTTCTCTACCAAAAAGATTTCTAAGGCCATCAAAAATATGTGTTTTCTGATGGTCTTTGGCAACCTCTCTGAAACTCCCCTCGTGACCCCCCCCCAAGGGTCCCGACCGCCAGTTGAGAAACACTGTGCTAGGGGAAGAGGCGTAACATAAGTTACCCAACTAGCTGACACAAAGTCCAGTGACACCATCGAGCACTGGATTTTGTGGAATGTAAACAATAACAATGTGTCCAATTGTTGCACTTTATGATATATATGCATTGCATACTGACATACTGACATTATTTTTAGTTCAGTTTTCAGGTATTTCTGTGTATGATGATTTGCAGATACACCTGAACTCAAAGTGCTCTTTAACTATTACCTGCATACACTGGAATAGCTGAGGAACATTTCTTTCTGTCCTTAAAGCACTCCTCTTGGGCTTCCCAAGCACTTAGGAATCTGGCTTTGGATCAAGTGTTTCACCACTTCAAAAGAGAACTAGCTTTGTTAGTCTTTTACAGTAATCTACAGCAAACACACAGCGAGAGCATTATACAACTTAAAGAATAACTGATTCCTTATGGCAAATTCTAATAGCATAATAAATGTTAGACTTTAAAATGTTTGCTCCTAAAAGGGAAGCAGTGCTGGTATTTCAGGTAGCACCGACCCATGGAGGAGGTACTCAGATATTGAGATTTAAGGATTTTGCTCACTCGCAAATTATAAACGCTGTGCAATAGACAAAATGTGGGGAAAGTAGTTCTTAGGGTTACATTCTGAATGGTATTTTTAGAAGCAAATCAATGACTCTGTTATTTCCTGGTGATTTGATGTGTCCCACAAAAAACCCAGCTGATTCTTTCAGTGAAAATTTTATAGTGTCACTTCTGGGCATCTCCTACAAGAGAACATTGTCTCTCACTCATGACCTTTCGTTTTCTACCCTGCTTCCAATGAACCCTGTATCTTCAATGACTTAAAGTGGCAATGGCATGGCATAACTCTACTTACTGGGTAATGCTTTGTCAGTATTTTATCTATCATATAGTTATTCAGTGCTGGTTGTCTAGCGTTGGGATGTGTTTTTTGGATGTTGCAAACCACTCCGAGCCTTTGGGGAGTGGTGGTATACAAGTCGGAATAATAAATAAATAAATAAATGGGCCCAATTCCAAACTCTCATTCTGTTTCGTGTAGATGAATGGATAAATTCATATTCTGTAATCTTCAGATATAAATATTATTTTAAATAAAAGGTGCACTAAACAAAATGTAATATTCCCCCTGCAACAGATTCATTCACTTCTAAATATACTACATATACATTTCTAAATGTACATGCTGCAACTTTTATTTATTTATTTATTATTTCAACTTGCTAACCCGCCCTTCCCAAGGCTCAGGGCGGTTTCCAAGCATGTACACAAATACATTGAGATAAAAACACAACCAATAAAAACATCTAAAAACACACTAAAATATCATGACAGTCATGGGCAGTAACACAGTAGTTAAGGCAGCAAATTCGAATAGCAGTAGCAGCACGGATAGGGGTTGGCCGTTCAGGCACTGGTCGGGCCAAATGCCTGCCTGAACAGCCAGGTCTTTTCAATGGGTAGCCATAAAATATGAAATGTGTATAAACAATAGAAATCTAAAGAATAACCAGCTCTTCATTACTGGAAGGTAGGATGTAAATCAGGTATGGGGGCCGGATGTGGCTCCTTGGGCACTTTTCTCAGGCCCTCCTCTCTCACACAGTCCTATACTTCCTTTCTCTCTTTCCTTCTTCCTTCTCTCCCTTTCCTTTCTCCTTCCATCCTTCCATTTTGTTCTCTCTTCCTCCTTCCTTCACTCCCTCTTTCTCCTTCCTTCCGTCTCTCTTTCCTTCCTCCTTCCCTTCCTCCCTTCCTTCCTTACCTCCCTGTGTTTCTCCCAATAGCAACTGGATTAAAGTCAATGTGTGGAACTGCCCCCAGAGTGTGGTGGAGTCTCCTTCTCTGGTGGCATTTCAGCAGAGGCTGTTGTGAGTGCTTTGATTATGCCTTCCTGCATGGCAGGGGTTGGAGTGGGTGACCCTTGAGGGGTCTCTTCCAGATGTAGGATTCTAAATCAGGAGTAGGCAATACAGGATCTAGTGGATACACATTTTCTCTCCTGTCTCATTCTGACCAGAGGCTTACCCTTTCCGGAACCAAACGTTTCCTGTTTTTCCTTCACTATCTGCCTCTGAAACGGAAGAGGATGGGGAGGAAAAGGCAAGGAGGTGGCTTGGGGATAATCCCTTCCCTCCTGGCCCACTCACCCCACTTTGGCCTGCCATACAGCCCCCAAGTTGAAAAGTTTGTCCATATCTGGTGTAAATAGTAGTATTGCTCAAAAAATTCCTAAACCAAATTCAAGCTTCCAGTCATGTTCAAAGCAGATTACTACAGCTGAATTAATCTCATATGCAAATCATAACAAAACTGATTTGTCTTGAAAAGAATACTGCACATAAAATGACACGATACATATGGAAATATATTTTGGGATAAATTCCTGATTTTAAATAAGGTTTTTAAAGAAGAGAGGCTTTTGAAGAAGACGGTGTTTAAGATCAATTCAGGGGATGCTGTGGTTTTTAAACTTTGAATGTGTTTTAATGGTTTTTAACTAAGAATTTTTAAATACTGTTTGTATTTAATTCTGTTTTAATGTTTGCATATTTGTATATTTTAAATTGCACGCTAATGCTTTTATGCTGAGCCACTTTGAGTCTCCTTCAGGAGAGATAAAGCAGGGTATAAATAATAATAATAACAACAGCAGCAACAACAATAAAGATTCTGGCACAAGCCAGTAAAGGTGGTCCCAGTGGTGATCGGCACACTGGGTGCAGTGCCTAAAGACCTTCTTGGCCTGCAGTTAAAAACAATCAGCGCTGACAAAATTGCTAGTTGTCAGCTTCAAAAGGCCACCTTACTTGGATCTCATGCATTATTTGCCGATACATCACGCAGTCTAAGACACTTGGAAAGTCAGCATAGTGATCTTGTTTGCTGTGTAGTAATCTTGTTATGTATCAAATAATAATAATAATAGTTTTGCCAATTAAGTTATGTATAACATTTCATTAAAACACTATTTAAGTGTTATGAGTGTTTATAAAATTAATGAATACGCAGTTCTTGAGGGAAGCTATTACCATGGTACATAAAAACCAAAAACAAGACACAAGAGGAAAAATGCTTTCATTTATCTAATTTAACAAGATGAATCTAACATTTAGAACCCCAAAGCAGTGCATAAACCTCATTCTAAATGCAGAATAGTATCGCATACTCTTGTTTGCACCGATTCCTGGCACTTCATTCATTTTTCATGACCGCTTGTTAATATAGATTCTGATCCTTGGAGAGCTTGAAAGCAATGCACTTAGTTGTAAAGAGCATTTGTACTATTTCATGTCAAATCTCAAAATGCAGCTTTTATCACAATTTTTACCAGGATGTTTTACGTTTGTTTTTGTTTTTTTAAGCATTTATATTTTTCTATGAAGTGCAATTGATGCCATGTTTGATCTGGAATAGGGATTTTTTCAAAAGTAATACATTTTTCATTTCTTTTCTGAAAATGATTAAAATTCACTTGGGTTTTGTTGTTTCACTGATATTTGTTCATATACAGCTTAATGTCCCAAATTAGTTATGCCTAGCCCACCCCACTCCAAAAATCCAGACAGAAGCTATATCACAAGTATCTTTCAGGCCTGGTTAGTCAGCAGGAAAGTAAATGTTACTGTAATTATATTCCTGAAAACAACTGCAAGGTCAGGAGCTGTGAGTGGTATATATAGTCTCAGTTAAGGTTGCACAACTGATGATGATGATCATTTCTTGTCTTGTCCCAAAATTGGGACTCAATGCACAATCCTAGCTTCAGTGCTGCTGAGTTGCTTTTAGCCCAGCCTTACATTTTTCCTAAAACAATGTCCACTGAGTTTCTTCTAGGCAGAACTTCAATGAATTAATTTGTTTGTTATGCCCAATTTATTTATTAGACTTATACCCCGCTGTTCTCCCAGAACTACTCCTTTAATTAGTGAATTATAAAATCTCAAAATACATCTAGTTTATACAAGGCCTGAAAAGGAGAACTTGTACACATTTGACAACCTGCCGTCGCTAATTTAAGCTGCTTCTCGTTCTAAATGTAAAAGCAAATGTGGATGAAAGACTAAATGTAGATCAAAGCCTTTGCTGGTTCAGCACCTCTATTCTGCATGGTGGCAACCAGATGCCAAGTAGCAGCCTCAAAATAAGAAATGTACAGAACTGCAATTTCCTCTTGTTTTGTCTCAACAACTGGTTTTCAAATCAACCTATATGGAAGTAGCCACCATTAGTGTTTAATATTTATTTATTTATTTAAAAGATCTGTATTCTGCCCTTCTCATACTTTACATATTTTAAAATACACAGAACAAAGATGAAAATACGGTAAACACAAGACTTGTGTTTAAAATTGATAATTAAAAACTGACTGGGTAGATCTGCAAGAAGAGATAGGTTTACAGTTCTCTCCTAAATTATGACAGCTCATTTCACTGTCGAATTTCCTTAGGCAGGTCATTCCAGAGTCCTGGGGCAGCTGATCAAAAGGTCCTCTGAGTGACAGTTGCCAATCAGATTCTGGACCTAAGGACCTAAGCATTTGGGGCGATCCTATAGGTACCCTGGACCAAAATCATATATGGCTTTAAAGGTCAAAACTAACACTTTGTACTTTGCCCAGAAACAAACTGTGAACCAGTGGGGTGACTTTAGTATAGGTGCTATATGCTCACTCCTGGATGTTTTTGTAACTAGCCTGGCTGCCATGTTTTAAACTCATTGGAGTTTCCGAATATGGTAGAGGTAGTCCAATTGCAGAAGATTATCAGTACCTGCACTACCAACCTTAGGTTCTTCAATTCTAGGAAGGGGCACAGCTGGCATATCGGTCCAAGCTGGTAGTACCTACCAGAGCTGACATTTGGAGAGACAGATCCAGGAGCAGTCACAAAATGCGGGCACAGTCTTTCAGAGGGAGTGCAACCCCCTTCTAGAACTGGCTGATATATCTCAATCCCGAAGTTAGGGTCTTGATGGCAAACACCTCTGTCTTGTCTGGATACAGTTTCAAATTGGTTTTTTCTCATCCAGCTCATTACCTCCTTCAGACATTCATTCAGAGGAGACACACTATCCTTAGTTGAGGCTGTTTTTGAAGACTAGGAGATCTCTGTCTGAGACCATTTTGTGGAACCTGCCTGCGAGTTATGACCAGAACCACTGCAACACAGTGCCTCCAGTCCCAAGCCCCCAAGGCATTCCAGAAGGATATCATGGTAAATGGAATCAAAAAGCACTGAGAGAATTACTAACAGGACACACACACCTGTCAGTGTAAAGACAGAGATCATCTACTAAGCAATCATAGCAGCCTCAACTCTAAATCATACTCTGATGCCAGTTTGAAATGGATCAAAAAAGTATGTGTCATCCAAAAATGCTTCCTCAATAACCCTACTCAAAAAGGAAGGATGAAAACCAGTCTGTAATTATTAAGGTCCAAGGACACTTACCAATTGAAATCGATCCAATGTAATCCCACTCACAGAGTTTCTGGATAACTCATTGTTGGCTTCTGCTCCAATGATGGCATCTAAGTCCACTCTTATGAGATTTTATTTTTGAAATTGTTAATAAGGGCATCTCAGCAAGTTACTGATGGTTCTAGCAATGTGTTCGGAGGTGAAGGTACCTGAATCAAACCTCTCACCACTCTGAAAGCTCAGCTCGACGTGACTCTACAGACACAATATGTGCAGCGAATAAAGCTTTCTTTGCGGCACATATTGTCCCTTTACAGGAACACAGATGTCTGCTGTGTCAAGTCTTATCACAAAAAAGTCAAGTTTTCTGTCATCTCTGTTCTAGTTATCATCTTTCTGCTTTTCTGAAATATCTTAATAGCAGAAATGCCCATGGGCTACTATTTCCCACCTTAATAGTGTGTTGTTATATGAAAAAATATTGAAGATGTTATGAGACAGCATAGGAGGGTTAGATAGAAAGCAATTACTAGACAGCATAAATCTCCACTTTGACTCATTCAGAAGCACCACTGGGCTCCAAAAATACAATATTATCTATCAGACTATTTGTTTGTCTTGTCCAAACCCATAACCAACTGATTAGCAACATCTCTTCTCATCGCTTTAGCTGGGAAGTCAGGTAACTACGGAGGCCTGGTTCCATCTGTCAGAATAACGACTCTGTAAACACAACAATTATTGTGACTGTATCTTGTCAACAAAATGTTATCTTCAGTTGCTGCATTCCCTACCTACTCCTCCACTGGCACATTCTGAAAACAGGGTTGGTCTTATTAAGCACTCAAATCATGGTTCAATATGAAAAATAAAATGAAGAAATACAACATTTTAATATTATGCCTTCATTAGGCATTGCTATGGAGTTAGCCCAAAAACCATCAACTAACATTTTAATTAATAAATACCTTATATGAATGACAAACTTTGCATCATAAAGGAATAAATGTAAACAAAACCTGTTAGCAGTTACAAAGAGAAAGTAATAAATTCTTTTCAACTTCAGTTCTAAGACATCAAAGTCCATAGGCTTAATATTTGCATTTTCTGCAATTTAGTCTGCTAATCAATTTGGGGCTAACAACTCTGTTTTCCTCAAAAATGACATCACTCAAAATTATGATATCATAACCAAACATAAACAGAGAAAGAGAGAAGACACTGAAGGCTATAATCCAATATGATCATTTTCTGGGAGTTAATGGGTCTTAACAGATATTAGAAGGGTCAGCTATAAATGTCTTGATTCTTACATCTAGTTTGACTTAAACACTTTGTTTGCTTCAAAAACATTAGAAATAAGATGGTCTTATTCACAAAATAAATGTGCTGAGCTTTGAATGTGTGAGAGTAAGGAATCCCACAATCCCTGACCAGCCTACAACAACAGAATCTCTCTTCTCCAGCGTGTAGTAATAATATATATGGCAACTTTCAAAAGGTTCTCCTGCCTGATATTGGACAACAAATATATTCAAAAAAACCCTGATGGCCCCGAGAATTCATGAACTTAGCGTAATGAGACTGATGCAACTTGATAAAGCTTAGGGTATTAAAAATTATATTTTTCTTCACTGGGTCCTTTGAAACTAATGTGGTTTTGGGGGAAAAGAAGTAGCTTCAAAGTTTCTTACACTGAGATCTCACCAGCTTTGAAGGAAATCCAAAGTAATAAGTTAAACTTTCATATTTCTGACAGTTACTAATCATGCTTGCAAAGCATCTTGAACATCACATTGAGAGTTCACCCTGATCAAGCTTAATATTAATTCCAACACACCCATTAGTAAAATGTAAACCTAAGAAACTATATCTATCTAAGAAAGAGAAGTCATTTCCACATTTTCAAAGCAAAAGATAACCAAGGTGCCTAAAAGCTGGCAATGGAGTCAAATGATGCCACAATGAAGTAAGATTTTATATGAACTCTGATTAACAAGGCTGAGAAGACAAACTTATAACAGATTTCCTGGGAATAATTATCACTGAATTCAGTGGACTTATATTTGAGTAGCTAAGCATATAATTGACACATAAGGAAAGATCTATATGGACATTTAGTTTAGAGTAAGTCTTACTGAAGGTAATGAAACTTACTTCAAGGTAAATGTACACAGGAATGGACTAGAAGGGTCTGTGATTTCCCTCTGAAAGCACAACATAACCAATAAACCAATCTTTTCCACTACAGACCGCACTGGACTGTGTATCTTCAGTTAAAGGAGTTTACTTTCATACTCCCCTGGTACTTTAAACACATACCTACACTAAGAGGCCTCCTGTGGAACTCTGCCTATACAACCACAACCAAGTGTGATTTCCATGAGCACTCTCCTGAACTATTTGGAAGCTACAATTACCATGGATACCTGCGTTAAGAGATGCTGTCATTCAGTTTCCTCTAAAAATCGATATTCCAACCAACCCATTACACTGCTAATGAAACAAATCAATGTGAGCCTTTCTTGGAAATATAACTGCTAACAATGCAAAGACACTTCTCTTCCGATAACACTCTGGTCTACTGGTTAATCCGTCTGAGGTATTACGTAGCATAAGTATCCAGTTTAAAGTAACCTAACTTGCTCAAAACACACCAAGCGACTCATCTAAAGATACCAAAGGTATTTTAATAACACACTAATTACTTTGGTTGAAGAATTCATCTTCCCAAATTCCAAATTAATAACTGTATGCAGGCATTTTGCAGGACAAGCCTTGTAGCATTTTAACAGATTTATCTATCTTATAGTTACTTCCTGTATTCTTGGAAACTACTCTCAAGCACAGAATACAGACAGAATATAAATATAAGTGGCAACTAAAATGAATAATCCCTATAAAACACTCCTTAAACAGATACACACTTAGAAGTAATTGTACTTTTGTGTGGTACCTACCTGCTACCTACTAGATGTTTTGGAAAGCAACCTACAAGAGTCTTATCTATTGACTCTACCAGCTGGGGCTGAAAGGAACTAAGCCCATCTAGAGACACAAGACTTGAAAGCATTCTTTAAATAAATCAATGAGTAAGTATCAATCTACATACCACATCTACCATATAGAAACCAGAAACGGTTTTCCAAAATAGTTTAACACCCTACCACTCTCACTATAACATGAAGTTCTGGAAACTGAAAAATTCATCCACTCAGCACGGAGTTTCTATACCAATATCATCCAGACACAGGAGCAAATGCTTATGATTTAGAAGCTTCTTCAGGTCAGGCAAATGGTAATATATCAAGTAATGAATGATAAAGGGTTACATTGACAGGAAGGAAAATCCAAAATATAGAGACTATTTTCAGTTTCCTCGATGTGGGAGAAGCTAGTACAAGCTATCCTTTATTAGATTATGCAACCTGCTCTATTGTTGCATTGTGTATATAAAATATATGGAACTAAGAAAGTAAAATTGAGGTTTCAATACTTTAAAAACGTTAAACAAGGAGAAGCAAGGTCTGACAATATGCACTTTTAACTTACATTTCAACATTAGAGGCAAAGCTGTCCCATTTGTAAGGTAAAGTAAGTCAGAACATGGGCTTATGACAGCAATGCATTGTTTTTGCCTCTCTATGCAATAGGGAAGAGGATCGGATAGTTGGTGCTTGACTGAATAATAAGAATAACTTACTTTATAACCTGCTCTCTCTCATTGAAGGGACTCAGGACGGTTTACAAAAAATAAAAAAATTGCAAACTTTCAATGCCGAAAAATCAAAGCAAATCATAAAATAACATAAACTCAATACAACTTATAAGCTAACTTCTAATACTTTGTATACATCATTGTCAAATACAGTCCTGAAGTATGATCTGGGATTCTTGCCCACAATATCACATAAGGGAACTTTTCCAATGTTGGAGAGATCTTTTACATCCCAAAATTCCAGAATGCTGCAGCCAGGCTTAGGTCTCTTCAGGGTTCTTCTAAAATGTAGTAATTCACTCCCATCTTTACTAATTCCCTTTTAATGTGTTTTGATGGTTTTCGACTATACACGGAATAAACTATCTTCGTTTTTGACTGTAAACCTGCATCACAACAGCCAGGGATATTCATCCCAGGGAAAAGAACTACTACTAGAATTTACAAGAGGTTAATGCCATAAATCAATCAATTAGAAATAAGGTGCCTAAACAAAAAGAAATAGAAGAAGTTAAAAGCTTGTGTTTAGTATTGTGTAATTTATAGGCTATAATTTGTATACTGATGATATAAAATACACAACAAATCATGAGGTCATAGCGTAGTACAACCCCAACCCCATCTGTGGTTGAGACATTTCTGAACATACTGTAGAAACAGAAAACCATGGATGATGCTGAATTCTATTGAAATGAATGACTTCCAACAGAAAATATCATAGAATTGTCTGGAGGGCTTCTAAAATTCTAAAGAGGATGTTTTTGTCAGGCTCAGTATATAAAACCATGGGTACTGGTCTTATGGGGACAAAAGTCGCACTGAAGTGTTGTTTTAACCAATAATTGATTTTCACAGCACAATGAGTAGGACCTTTTGAACAACTGATAGCTTGTTACTTAGATATAGAAAACCCACCATTAACTTACATATTTTATCATGATATTTTTGAACAGTGACTTGTATTATGCTTTCAGGGAAAAAACATAACTTCTGGAGTAAAGGCTATTATTACAATTCTTTGATTCTAATTCATTATTTTAGCAGGTTACTCATTTATATCATAGGTCCCACTATCTAATTACTGTATATTGATGTCTTCAGGCTGGTGGTGAGAGCTCTGGGGCACAAGTCATATGAGTCCAGCACCAAGGACAGTTCCAAACAAACAATTTGCTCCTGAAAACCTCTGAAGCGAACTAGGGCCTCTTCAACCAATGACCCAAAATTACTCCTTCCAGGCTTGCA
This sequence comes from Anolis apletophallus, assembly GCA_030556195.1. Taxonomy (NCBI): domain Eukaryota; kingdom Metazoa; phylum Chordata; class Lepidosauria; order Squamata; family Anolidae; genus Anolis; species Anolis apletophallus. Next base: position 75,631,381 of record JARBWK010000007.1, on the reverse strand, counting down.
GATTGGTGTCTTGTCACAATTTCAAAGTTCCTATAGAAATGCTACAGGGGCTAGGATACCAGCTGATACATTTTCAAAGCTCCTGGAGACAGATAGATTACCCCAATGTTGGGGCCAGGATTGAGAACTAATAGGGTTTTTGTGTGCATGGCTCTCTCAGGTTTAGGGATTTCAACCTGATCAACCCTAAGGCAGAAGGGCCCACTGGCTCATACATAAGAGGTCTGGCCAGTCCTGGAATTAGCTTCAATGGAGCGCATCTGTCCTGCACAAAAACATCAGACCTACCAAACAAACAGCATGTTTGTCCAATGCAAGGTTGAGATTCAGGCCTGGAATCTCCTCCACTGACAGCAAATTCTCCAAACAATAAATTATTTGCTTTCTATACAGGAAAATGTGTATTTTTGCACAAATGAATTTTCCCCAAACAAACTAATGCTCAAAATTTCAAAGAAAATATTTCTTTTCCTTGCCAGATTGGGAAGATTTTGCTTAAATTATTCATTCTTGGATGCAAGAACAAAATTCACTTGACTAAACTATAGTAACAATAAGAGATGTTTCATACTTTTGTGATTACTCATAATAGGAAAATGTAAGTTGATTGGTTGGTATGAGCCAAACTCATAAGTAAGCAGAATTTTACAGCCTGATGAAAGAGTGAAAGGGGTGAAGCCTAGTGCATCCAAATTGAGGACAATTGACACTTCTAATCTCATTGATTCAGAAGGAAGTAAGCTGTTTCCTCATGAAGGGAAAATACTTGCTTATACTGATCAAATCCAAGAAATACCTGGATAGTAGATGGGCAACCCAACAGTAGCAGAAATGTAAAACAATCTGAAAATCTAATTTATTTTTACAAAGTCATTGGTTTCTATTAATTCTAGTAAAGAAACAGAAATTTCAGCGTAGGTACACTTCAGTTAATGTAATAGATGTATTATTATTATATGTAATTTTCATTTATATCCCACTGTTTCGCTCTCAAAATAGATTCAAAGCAGCTAAAAGAGACTCAACATGGATAGCTTCTTATCAAGAAACAATAAAACATAAATATAAATAAATATGTAATAAAAGAACCAGATTAGATAAATCTTGCATTAAAAACAAACACATTTTGAATCTTCTAGACTAGAGTGAACTTGGAAGTGCCTTCAAAAAGTCATCCCAATATTATTTTTTCCCTTCCTTTCAACAGCCTCTTTTTATTTATTTCCATTTTGATGGTGAAACATGACTCCCCTTTGGGGAGATAAAGTGGGGTATAACAACAACAATAATAATAACAACAACAACATATGTGTTTATAGCATCCCAGGATGACTGATGAAATAAGCTAAACTGCTTTCCCCCATTCTTTTGGTTTTGTTCTTTCTATATGCTCAGTAAGTGATTCAAGAGCAGTGGTTCCCAACCTGTTCCCCTTTGGACCACCAGTAGTCTACAAGAACCAAGATATGGTCCATGGCCTCACCGTTACTACACCATTGCAACAAAAGCAACTGGTCTCGCGAAGGCTAAGGCTTATTAAATATGATTTTCTGTGGGTGAGCAGATGGTGACTACTGGATGGAATATGTTTTGTATCAGAAACTAGAGCTGATGTCTATCCAATGCAATTTTCTGAATCAGCACACCAAATAATCAAACTGAATCTAAAGTTGTCCCTTTTGGTACTACTGTTGGGGAGTGGTCCCTGGTCAAAAAAAAAGGTTGAGAACCACTGTTCTAGAGGGAGCTGTTTATCTTGCTTGGTGTACAAAACCTACAGTAGGATCACCAAAGGTAATATCACCATTCTTTCCCAGGTGAAGCTTCATTGCACTGTTTAGTATTTAAGCGCAGATATATTGCTAAATGTGCGTAAGAGAGCAATTTTGCTCATTGTTTCCAACTATTGGGCCATTTCAGTTCACTTTCAGATCATTGTTACTAGGGGAGGAGAAACTCTGTCCTCTGCACAAGAGAGCCAAAAAATATGAAAAAAATTCCCACCATGTCCCCTAAAGAGGGTTGAAGATATTTGGATTTTTTTAAAAAAAATTAAAGGGCTTTAACATGGGGAGGAAGTCATCCAATATTTCTAGGGATGGGGCAGCAATGTGCCTCCAAACACACATACAACGGGCTCATCTACGAAAAATAGATAGGAAAAACTTGCTGTACCACTCTTTTTGTCCAGGAAGTGAGCAGAAGGAAGAATTGTATAATCTCAATCTCTCATAGAATCTTTATGCTTTAAAAATTTTAACCAGTTTTTTTAAAAAATGCCATGCCCATCTGAATAAATTATGTTTGCAAATTAGCATCCATTTATCCTTAGTTGCACTCTGATTCAGGACTATGATAATACATCCAACACCAGGTTTGTTGGTACACATGTCTCCTTATGGATAGTAAGCAATCAGATCAGCCATCCATCCAAAATGAGATCACTGCAACACATAATGTGACTACACAACAAAAGGAATATATGATTACAATACGGCAACTACCACTCATGGCACATTCTCACAGAGCTGCCCTATAATTATAGAGGTATGACTGGTCAGCCTACTTCTACCGTGGTAACCTGTTCAAGCAACAATAAACTGATATTGTGCTGGCAATTGTTGCTAGCTGAAATTACTCAGACAAACATCCCTGTCCTATTATCCTTTTTTAGCTCACTGAGTCTTCTATTATTACATTTTCATGAGGTGTTTTACAGAGTTTGGACTGCAACTTCCATAATTCTATGGTGATGCTGGTTGAAGGATGAAAGGGAGTTGTGGTACACAAAGTAATTTCCCCATCTTCTATACTTGTGCCAATACCTTCTGTAGCACCAGCTCTTCTATTGCACACTTGGCTACTTCAACTTGCATGCCTTCCCTCCCACTTGCATCGTTTTATGACTCACAATTATCTGATTAAAATTGCATTTTACTAACAACAAATACCAAGTGATGTTATTTTAGTACTCAATACAATAGCAACCCTGAAGGTTGACCACCCACAGGTGGCACACCTTCTATCCATTTTTTCTCTAACCAGGATATTGCATCACGTTCCAGTTACTCAATATTATTAAGACTATTCCTTTATTCTTCAGTTCCCTTATATACAGAACAATGATATTGTTCCGTGTCTTAGACCAATTTTATTCAACATATAGGTTGACTTTACATGATTTTGTTTACCTTAAAAAATTTTAAATGAAGGCAAAATCAAATGAGTATAGATCGCATAACAACGAGGACATAAGCAGAAGACATTTTACTCCTTTCTATTCCTCAGTTGCAAGAACTACCCTTGCACTTTGAGTTTGTATTGGAGCTATTAGTATCACGGTTTACAAAATTAAAATATACAAGAGACTCTCAGGTAACCAGCACCCAAGGGGATTGGTAAATGCTGAATAAATGTACTTTCTTGTTGCTTAAGAGTTAATATTAAATACAAGTAGACCTAAAAAAGTAGTCCTAATAACTGTACTCCACTCTATATCATACTATATCATACAATAAACTCTGCAATGACTTGATTTGATATTAACACTCAAATTCAGTAATTAAAAGTAAATTAAGAAAAATAAAAACAAATTTAACTTAATGTAACATAGTATATTAATATTATATTATAGAAACAGCTTTGACAATGCTGTATTATTTCTTTGACTATTTTTGCCAGTTGCTTGAGAGTTCTAGTTGCTTGAATTCCAGTTAACTGAGAGCTTAGTGTGTATATGGATAGATACTGTACAGGGCAAGCTGTGGGTTCAACATCATTTAATGCCCTAGCAAAACAGATGCCCTACATGCACAGATGCACCTTATCCATTTGATGTGCAGAGACAGATCCAAGTACAGGTAGTCCCTGAGTTACAAACATCTGACTTAAAAACAACTCATAGTGACAGACGGGAGTGAGACAACAAGAAGTGAGAAAAATCTATGCCTACAAAGGGAAATTCACTCCTGAAAGAGTTATGAGGAAAAGGTGGATCCACAGAAGCTTTATCACAAATCTTTGTCTCCACAATAAGCCAATTTTTTCAAAATCCAATATTTGCAGGTACAGAAAGTGAGGTGAAACAGCAACCCCCCCCCCCCCCCAAAAAAAACCACATGGTTGTTAACCCTTCCCTATGCTATCTAAAGCTAGTATGGCTGGAGTTACACTTTCAAAATATACCTGTTCTGACCTGCATACAAATTCAACTTAAGAACAAACCTACATAACCTGTCTTGTTCAAAACTTGAGGACTACTTGTATAGCGCTGAAAATAATGCAATACAGATCAGGAACCACCCAGTTTAGGTGCACAACCAAGGTAGGACTGTGAGTCCTAAGTGTTGGATCAGGCTGTTTCTCTACCTGCATTTTGATTCTTTTATCAGAATAGGAAATATAAGAAAGGGGAAATATTAAAAAAGGAAAATATTTCCTTCTTTTGTTCTTTGGTTTATTGGTGTCCTCCTAACAAAGAGAAAACATTCTGTCATGGCCTATATCAGTTTTCCTCATCACAGGAAACTTTGTATGCACTTACAAACCCTTTCAGCCCTGGTAATTTGAGCAGGAGGACCACCTCATGAAACAAGGGAAAGAAGCCCTTTGATTGAATCATGGCTCTCCAGTATCTTCCAGATCTTAATATTAAACAGACCCTAATGATATAGTTGATTTTCAAGGGCAACTACACCAACAGGCATGTTGGGAATTAAATTTTATTTGCCAACACTCCCTCCTAAACTGAATCTTACAGCTCTTGCTGGTGAATGGCTCCACAATGATCAAGACCATGATGATGGTGGTGATTATAACCCTTTCTACCAAATTGGAATGAAGGCACCTTACAATTTAACTAAGAGCTAAAACAAGTCACAATTGAAATAAAAGAGAATTACATTATCTAAATAAATATGTAATGTTCATTTGAGGGATTAACATAACTCAAAAACGACTGGATGAACTGACACCAAATTTGGACACAATACGCATATCAGGCCAACAAGTGACCCTCACTCATAAAACACTGAAAAACACAGCTGAATAGACTTTAAAAGCCATTTTTTTTAAAAAGCATTACAGTGCATGAACGAAAACACATATATACGTAAACACACAGATATACACATATACACAAATATACTGTATATACACACATATACATATATACACACACAACACACATATACACAGACTGGGCCACAGCAATGTGTGGCAGGGGACGGCTAGTGCATAATATTAAAACAATTTAAAATGTGCACCTTACAAAAATAAAATGCCACTAAACAGTTCAGCACAAAACTTCTATACCCCCATACACACACACACCCATACACACACACACACACACCCCAATTCTAAAAGCCTGTCAGCAATCTTTACTTGCTATCAGAAGAAAGTCAAGTTGGAGGCAATTCTGGTCTTCTCATTGGCCAGACATGTAAAGGTAAAACCAGACCTCAAAATACTATAGCCAATCATTAATCAATCAATAATTAATTAATCAACCAATCATTAATTAATTAATTAATTAATTAATCAAGAGAAAGCCCCAAACCTTATCTAATAGATGTGGAACCCAAACGGAAAAATCCCGCAAACCAAACAAACTGGAAGAAAGGTTGTGAAAAAAAGGAAAGAAATGCCACTGACTACCTTAGGGTCATTCAGATGCTTTTCATTTGTAGCAGGCGTATTCCACACTTGGCACCTCACTAAGAGAAGTGTCAAAAATTATGCCTCTGTCTGTGCATGGCACACATGCTAGCACAGGTGAATAGAAGACTACTGTCACTTAGTTTCAATATCTAAATACAAAAGCAATCTTCTACAAAAATATTCATAAAACTGATAGGTTATAAGCCTTCAAGGTAGCACACTCTGGGTAAACCGGTTTACAAACTGTACAAATGTTTCTCGCTATGGTTAAAAGTGCATTATTGCTCTCTGGAGATGGATTGCTTATGCACTTTAATCCATAGAGCAGTCAACATCTCACATGTGGTCTCCGAGAAAGCAGGCGGGATGGGTTTAAGACTTGAATTATTCATTTGCTATCATCAAGACAAAAGATACACGGAATTACATAGCAGTGTAAGAAACTGCCGTTGTCATTGTCAAAGAGGAAGCATACAGAAGGCATCAAACAGGGTGAACAAACTGTGCATATCAGCAGAAACACTTAAAACCCATATATTTTAAAAGTCCATCTGCAAAACTGAACAAAAGAGAACATCAGTGAAAAATAACACTTACAAAACTTCAACTGGGATTTTGCAGCTCATGAACACATCACGGTCCTTTAAAAAATGACACACAGCTAAACACCAGCGGAGAGCTAACATCATTTTAATAAGTCCTCAACATTTTTTTATCAATAGCGATGTGAGGAAGCAGATGGTAGAAGAAAAGGGTAGTGCCATCCATTTAAGAAGGATGCACAAGTGGAGGTGAGGAAGGAAAAGACTGGATGGCTGATGTACTAAAAAAAGAAAGTCAGAGGAAAAGATTTGAGTTTGTTTTATGTGAAAGAAGCGGCAGCAAAGGTTCTTCAGACCACAATGTTGTTCTCAGTTCCGCTTCATAGGCTCTCCCACCTTCACCTTCCCAAACAGTAAATGACTTGAAGCATGCATATTACTCTGCATAAAAGAGTGTTTCTCAACCAGTGTGCTGGAGCACACTAATGTGCCGTGAGTGATCATCAGGTGTGCCGTGGGAAATTGGAATCTCCAGAAAAAGGGGGGGGGGGAGAGAGTCTAGTGTGTTGAAGTATAATAATCCTAAGAAATCTACATCGATAAAGGCACAAAATTACAACAAAAAAACCCTCCCCACCCGTTGTCTACTTGGTCTCTCCCTCTCCATGCATTGGGAAGGCTCGCCTCCCTTTTCCCAAGTAGAGACCTCCTCTTGCCTCCTGGGGGTTCTGTATGGGACGTTTGGCCCAGTTCTATCATTGGTGGGGTTCAGAATGCTCTTTGATTGTAGGGGAACTATAAATCCCAGCAACTACAACTCCCAAATGTCAAGGTCTATTTCCCCTGAACTCCATCTGTGTTCATATTTGGGCATATTGAGTATTCATGCCAAGTTTGGTCCTGATCCAACATTGTTTGAGTCCACAGTGCTCTCTGTGAACTACAACTCCAAAACTCAAGGTCAATGCCCACCAAACTCTTATAGCATTTTCTTTTGGTTATGGGAGTTCTGTGTGGGAAGTTTGTCTTTCTGCCATTCCTGCCAGGATATCTATGTTGAGTTCATCGAAACAGGCCCAGGTTTCACACTGAGTGTATAAATACATTTAAAAGCATATTAACTATATGTATTACTGTGTTAGAGTGTCATTTTGTATCATTTTGGTTGGTGGTGTGCCCCAGGATTTTGTAAATGTAAAAAGTGTGCCGCGGCTCAAAAAAGGTTGGGAAACACTGGCATAAACTATCGCTAGATCAGGAGAAAATTAGGAATATGTTTAAAAATTCAAATGTCCAAATCTTCCAGCAGAAGAGTTGTCAGTTCACCACAAAAATTTGTCACGTACTGTATATACAGCAAATTAAGTATAAGCCTAGTTTTTCAGTCCCTTCTTTGGGCTGAAAAAGCTCCCGAGTCAAGGTTATTTATTATTTTACTCTGTTATTAGGATTATTTTTATTACATTTATTATTTTACTCTATTATTATTACATTTACATTATTTTACTTATTATTTTATTACATTTATTATTTTACTTGTTAGGACATTTATTATTTTACTTTATTGTTGTTATGATTACATTTCCTTTATTTTACTCTCTCATTATTATTACATTTATTATTTTACTCCGTTATAACATTTCCTTTATTTTACTCTGTTATTATTACTTCATTAATTATTTTACTCTCTATTATTATTGGAAGGATACATAAGCACATGTACATTGAAGGTGATTAGAAAAATGACTTAATCAGAGTTGGATAGTCTTATCTTAAATTACAGTTTTATGTAAATATTCAAAAAATTAAACCTACTGATGACTCAATTAATGTAATTTTATTGTTATCTATTTTTATTTTGAAATTGACCCGTAGCTGCTGCATTTCCCACCCTCAGCTTATACTCGAGTCAATATCTTTTCCCAGTTTTTTGTGGTAAAATTAGGTGACTTGGCTTATATTCGGGTTCGCTTATACTCGAGTATATAAAATACTTCTTTTGTATATAAAGAAAATGTATTTGCTCAAAAATCTTAATAAAATTTCAGCAAAAACAGTCCTAAAATGTTGGGGGAAACCTCCATCAGTTTCTATAATGTTGACCAGTGGGGGGATGAGGGACGTGTTACTGATATGTTTCATTCTTGCATACAACAAAAAATAAGTGTAGATTGATGTTCCTAGAGGAGAAGAGATAGCCAGCATGGTATAGTGGTTTGAGCACTGGATTATGTTTCTAGGAGACCAAGGTTCAAAACCCTGCTGGAAACCCACTGGGTGAATTTGGACAATAAACATTTTCTGAAGCTCAGAGAAAAATAGAGCATATACAACTTCTGAAAAAAATCACTATGATAGGATTGCTTTAGGGTTGCCATAAGGCAGATGACAAGAGGAGAAAAAGAGGTCCAAAGCTTGACAGGCTCTTATGAGATAAAATTTAGTTGGTATTAAAATAGAATAGTTTCACAAAATATTGCTACCATCAGTATTAGACAAAATAATAATCCTATTCTAGCAAAAGGAATAAATACATATCAAAGATGTATGCAACAATTGTAATCATTTGCCCACTACCATTGTTGCTGCTGCTGCTGTTGCTATATTTATTTATACCCGCTTTATCTCCCCCAAAGGGGACTTAAAGGGGCTTAGCATAAAAGGAACAGCATAATCATTTAAAATATACAAACATACGGACATTAAAACAGGATAAAATATAAATACTATTTTAAAATTCCCAGTTAAAAATCATTAAAACAAATTCAAAGTTAAAAACCACAGCACCCCCTGACTAGATTTCTAGACTTCTGCCTGTCTGAATCAAAAGGTTTAAGCCTGCCACCGGAAAGACAACAGGGAGGGGGCCATTCTGGCTTCCCTGGGCAGGGAGTAACAGAGTCGTGGAGCCGCCACCAAGAAGGCCTCTCTCTCATTCCCACCAACAGAGCTTGAGATAGAGGTGGGAGAGAGAGAAGGGCCTATCTTGAAGATCTCAGGGCCCGGGCAAGTTCATACAAGGGGATGCGGTCAAATAGCCTAGACCGGAACCATCTAGGGATTTAAAGGTCATAACAAGCACTTTGAATTGTGCCCGGAAACATACTGGACAGTGATCATTAGCTGTTTCACCCATATCTTCTGTTGTCAAAATCCAAGAAGAAAGAAAAGCAAAGAGAAAAATTCAACAGAAAAGCCAACTGTACCACTGTATTCATTTGTTTTTCACCAGAACATGAAGAAAGGGTGAGTTCCACTTGAAACAATACAATTTCTGACATGTAGCCTGAAGACAAACATGAGAGGTTTATCACCTTCCAATTTGCTTTCCATTATTGCAAACAAGGCAAGATATAGCATCTGATGACTGATTTATAATGCCAGTTTTGCACAATCGAATTAATGATGTAGAACACCAAACATTGGACTCTGGCGGTATGGGTTTACTTCAGTTGAAAATCAACTATGTTCTTCTTAATTCAGTGGAACACCGATTACAGCAACAAAATGAAACCAAACATATTAGAAAGCTTCAAGCCTTGTATCTAATGTATCAGCACATCTAACCCTGTACTAAATTATGGTCTCTACAAGCATGAGCAAGAGACGGTGAAGTCTTTCAGTGTATGGCACCTCTGGATGCAACACAAGTTTATCTACCCAATACAACCATGGATATGGTACCTGTTGTAGAAAGAAGGGAAACTCATCCATAGATATTCTAATACGTGTGTGTATATATTAGAATATATATGGAAATCCAAAACAAACATTAGAACTCCATTTTTAATACCCAAATTGCTACATTCAATTCTCATATATTGTACTGAGGAATAATACTTGAGTATAACATGACTAGTATTAGCCTGGCCTCTGGAGTTCTCATGTGAGTCATTAGCCTGTTAGTCAATGAGATAAAGACCAATATCCCCAACAATTTAATTACAGTAAATGCAGCCATTAACAAAAAAGGGAAATAAAAAGAGGAGTTTAGCAAGATAATTTTGATAAAACAGCAAATAAAGTTTCCGATATTATACTTCTGTGTAAAACAAATGTTTCCTTATGGATTTAAATATTTTTTATTTCAATACATACTGTCCATACATTACTTCACTTTTAGAGGCAAAACCCAAGAGTACGGTTTAGGATTCAGTTTAAGAAATTACTTCTCAGAACATCTGTTGGCATTTAACCTTTTTCTGTCCCTTCTCAACTTTTAGTTATTACTTGAGTCTTACAGCCTGCTCTATGTTATACTAGATTAAAGAATATTCACTCAACCTTTTCTCTAATCGAATCACTCTTCCTAGGCCCATAAGAAACTACATAATTATTATTATTATTATTTATTATTATTATTATTTATTGCGATGCGCCCGCCGAATAACATACTCAGCGCCAGGGAGCAATACAGAAGCATAAAGTACAATTAATAGAAACTAGAACAGTAATACAATTAAAACAGTTAAAACAATTAAAACAGATTAAACAGATAACATAAACCTAGGTCGATAAAGAACTTATAACCAAATGTTTTTAGACCATTTCCTTACAAAACTAACATTCTTCATTTTTGTCCAAACATACTTCACAATAACACTGTAATGATTAAGAGTGCCTTTATTGTTTCATGGTATGTTGGAAGATCCCATGTTCAGTCTAATAGAAGCTCTCACAGTTGTCATTCACTTCTTCTTGTTGTTTATTTGTTCAGTTACTTCAGACTCTTCATGACCCCACAAAGAGTCTGAAGCCCACACCAGAGCTCCCTGTCAGTCGTGGCCACCCCCAGCTCCTTCAAGGTCAAGCGGGTCACTTCAAGAATGCCATCCATCCATCTTGCCCTTAGTATTTCCTTGTTTGAACACTCTTCCTTTTTCCTTCCATTTTCCCCAGCATCATTATCTTCGCCAAGCTTTCCTGTCTTCTCATGATGTGGCCAAAGTACTTCATCTTTGCCTCTAATATCCTTCCATCCAATGAGCAGTCGAGCTTTATTTCCTGAAGTATGGACTGGTTTGATCTTCTTGCAGTCCAAAGCACTCTCAGAATTTTCCTCAATTACCACAGTTCAAAAACATAAATCTTCCCTCACTCAGACTTCCTTATGGTCCAGCTCTCGCATCCATAGGTTACTACGGGGAATACCATTGCTTTAACTATGCGACTCTTCATTGCCAGTGTGATGGCTCTACTCTTAACTATTTTATCGAGATTGGTCTATCCATATTCACTTCTATCCATAGTTATTGATAAAAGTGTGAGCCTTCTCCTCAATTTCATCAGTAACCCCTCCTTAAGCCAGGGTGAGCAAATTTACAGGAACTACTCTGGTCTTTATTTAAACTGTGAGGTCCACCAACAGGAATATACTTGTGGGTCATTGGGTTTCTTTAAACACAAACTAAAGTGCTGAATAAAGTGCCGAAAGACAGATGCATCTGTCAAGTATGAAATTTAGGTACCACTTTGTGGGGAGGCTAATTTAACTGATTTACGAGGCCATAAAAAAATCTCCAGAAAGTATGCAAAGAATGAGGAAGTGACAGCTCCCCTGGTGGCCAGAAGCTGGAATGTTAAATAGCCTCTGAGTGTCTGTCTATTAGGCATGAGAAAAAAGTTATGAAAATGAAATGATTCGGAAGAAATTCGTAAGAAATGCTACTTTCAGAAGTAAATCTGCAAAGGAGGACACTTTGGATGAAGTGCCCTCCTTTGTGGATTGACTTCTGAGTAAACCTCTCTGTTTACATTTTTCCAGGCTTCCCTGCCTCTCCTGCCTGCCAGGATCTAAAGCATCAAAGAGTATTGGGGTGAGAAACCAACCTAATGTATAATAGAATGAATGCTACTGTAAGTGCCTAATATTATAAGTAATCAACTGGTCATATACCTACATTCCATGCACATGCAATAATACAGCAGTAACAACAATAGGTATAAGAAGAGGTAAAATTCAAACCGAAGTATTCTGACTGTGGTCCCTCCTCAAGCTGTGAAAACTGCAAAAGGCTCTTCTCTATGAGCCCGGGAAAGCCAAAAGCCCGGGCACGTTTGCTGCCTGGGTGCACACACATATTCTTGGGGGAGGATTTGCTGCAGAATCTTCTCTATGAGCCCGGAGTTCTGCAGCAAATCCCCTCCCAAGAAATATATGTGTGTGCACCCAGGCAGCAAACGCTGTGTCGGGCTTTTGGCTTTTCCAGGCTCATAGAGAAGAGCCTTGCAGTTTTCACAGCTTGAGGAGGGACCACAGTCAGAATACTGTTTGAATTTTACCTCTTCTTATACCCATTGTTATTACTGCTGTATTATTGCATGTGCATGGAATGTAGGTATATGACCAGTTGGATTATTTATAATATTTAGGCACTTACTCTATAAGTTAGCATTCATTCTATTATACATTAGGTTGGTTTCTCACAGGATGATCTAAAGCGTGCCAAGCCTTGATGCGCTTTAGATCCTGGCAGGGCAGGAGGAGTGGACGGGCCCTCCCTGCCCCTTCTGCCTGCCAGGATCTAAAGCATCAAAGAGGCTTCATGATGGGCCAACTTCAGCCCTCCAGGTGTTTTGGACTTCAACTCCCACCATTCCTCACAGCCTCAGGCCTCTTCCTTTTCCTCTCAGCCTGGGCAAACTTGGGCCCTCGCTCCCTCAGGATCGGGGTGAGAGAGAGGCAGCGAGGAGCGAGGGGGCTCCTCCTACTGTCTATATGTGTTGTTTGTCTATGGCATTGAATGTTTGCCATGTATATGTACATTGTAATCCACCCTGAGTCCCCTGCAGGGTGAGAAGGGCGGAATATAAATACTGTAAATAAATAAATAATAAATAAATAACAACAATGGTTGTCATCATCACATGACCATAGTACATTTCTCCAGGTCAAAGGACATGTTTTTAGGCTTGAATGGAAGTTTTGGAGATTTTGGGCTAATCTAATTTCCCTAGGGAGGGCCTTCCAGAGCTGGGGAGCCACCACCGAGAAGGCCCTCTCTCTCATCCCCACCAACTGCACCTGTGACAGTGGTGGGACCGAGAGAAGGGCCTCTCCAGCAAATCTCAAGGCCAGCACCAGTTCATAAAAGGAGATGCAGTCTCGAAGCTAGGTTGGACCCGAAGCATATAGGGCTTTATAGACAATATGCACTTTGAATTGGGCCCAGAAACTTGTCAGGACCCAGTGTAGCAGCTTCAGTGGGGCATGATACTAGCCCCAGTTAGTAATCTGGCAGCTAACCTTAACTGATATCTGTTCAAAGGCCATACCTCAATCCAATTGCTAACCAACTATTGAACTGTACATCATCAGCTATGTAAACCCTGTCAATTCAATGGGTCTGCACTCACAGCAAGAGTGAACCCTTTAGCTTCAAATGGACTGGAAATCTAACTGCTATAAATACAAGAGTCTCTCCCCAAAACTCTGAATAGTTAACATGCTCCACTGCACAAACAAAATTTCCAGTTTAACCTTTTAGGCAGTAAGATATATTCACAAAAAAGCCAGCTACCTCTCATTAACAATTGGTATACAGAAATGAGGTCCATCTCTGTCTTATTGTGATAAATCCAAATGTGTAATATCACTCACAGGAGTTGCATGCACAGTAAGTAAGAGAAACCAAAATCAACAAAATTCTTAACTGCACATATTTATAGACTCAGGGGGTACTATTGTTCTACTAGGCATCATTCTGATAATGCATGATTAATTTCCAATTGCAACCCACTTTGTTCTCCCTTATTCAAGGAGGGGCTGCTTACACTAAACGTTTATCCAGACTAGACAGTCATAAGTAAATTAGTCATCAAGAAAACTTAGCTGAACACTTTATATAAACAGGCTACCCAGCAGACGAGCCTTTCATTTAAAAAAGACTTATTACTTCCAGGTAAACAGGGTGCCTGCAAGGCTAAATACCTGGTAGTTATAAGACCAGCAAATCTACAATAAACTATGTAAAGGAAATTACATATTTGCGGAGACATACTGACAAAAGTGCAAAGCAAGTCTCTATCTCTTGCTTCACAGACGGTGTGCACATGTGTGCATATATAAAGTTCTGATGGGACACATTTTGTGCCTGCAACGCACTGGGTGTAAATCCAGTTGTTAATCCCTGCTATGGCACACCCAGCGAATCAATGGAATTTGCAGAAGCATTGCTTTACCAAGTTCCCATAGATTTAATAAGTCTACTCTAGTTGAGACTGACAACTGAAATCATGCCTAAGTATTTTGTCATGTGGACGTTACGCTAAGATGTCAAGAAACTTCCTTTCTCACGAATTAGAACAAAGGCTGAATAAACTGGAACATCTCAGACAGCCGGAGCAGACACTGCAAATCTTTTTAGTAAAGGAAAGCATGTGTAGAGCAAAGTGCTTCTTCAAGATGAAGAGCTGCAGACACTATTTCTGGGACAACAAATAAATAAACAACAAATACTATGCCTAAAGCAAGCAGATTTGGGCAGTAGCCAATTCTTGTGTTTGAGTTGGAAAGAATTTGGATACCTGATTTAAAAGTTCTTGGGAAACATACAAAGAACAATCAAACCTAGGCAACAGTTTCGCCAGACTATCTGAGATGCTACAAACCCGTAATATTTGGGATTGGTTCCACTAGTGGTCAGGATAATTAGGTAAGAGTTTTTAATGAGTTCCAGATCATGACGATTTCCCAAACACTTGGTCTGAAGAGAAGTTTCAGTTCTTGCTGAAGGAGCTCCATCCAGTCCAACCCCCTGCCAAGAAGCAGGGAAATCACATTTGAAGCACCTTTGACAGATGGCCATCCAGCCTCTGTTTAAAAGCCTGCAAAAAGGAGCCACCACCACACTCCGAGGCAGAGAGTTCCACTGCTGAACAGCTCTCACAGTTAGGAAGTTCTTTCTCATGTTCGGGAGGAATCTCCTTTCCTGTAGTTTGAAGCCGTTGTCCCGTGTCCTAGTCTCCAGCAGAAAACAAGTTTGAGCCCTCCTCCCTATGACTTCCCCTCACATATTTACATATGGTTATCATGTCTCCTCTCAGCCTTCTCTTCTGTAGGCTAAACATCCCAGCTCTTTAAGTGGCTCCTCACAGGATTTGTTCTCCAGACACTTAATCATTTTAGTCGCCCTGCGGACACATTCCAGTTTGTCAACATGCCTCTTCAATTGCAGTGCCCAGAATTGGACACAGTATTCCAGGTGTGGTCTCTATGGTTGTACCTTGAAGCAGTTATTTTGTCTTCTTTGATTCAGTTTTCCTTGCCACAACATAACCTCTCATGTATTAAAGAGATTGAAAAAGTAAATTTGGGGAACTATAGCTTCTAGAATCCTCCCACCAGCAAAACTACTATTTCTGGGCACTATCACCAAAATCTATTTTTCCAATCTCTGCTACTTTATATTATAATGGTTTGGCACTGGACAATTACTTCTCAGATACTCTTCTCTCCCAAGGACAAGGACTACACAGTAGCTCACATTTCCACTAAAGAGGAGGTTATAGTTCCACAACCCTGATGTTAAACTCTCCAGTTAGAATTGCAGGGGGATAGCAAAGGCAATGTAGTGATAAAGTTGTTTTCAGTCCAATGTGAGGAATAAATGACTTTTCAGAAGAAGAAAAACACATTCCTGAGTTCATACAAATGTAAGGGTAGCTGTGCTGACTATAAGACAAATGTAAATATCAATGTGGAGGTAAACATAGTAAGAGGTAGCCATGTTGGCCATGCAGCAAAATAAAACAAAATCAAAAAACTACAAAAGAGAGATGTCTTTACTGAAATACACCAAATAAGTTATGCATATATGGTGCCTTTCTCAGGCCAATCAAAAAACTGAATTCTTGGCACAGCCTTTCACATACATAATTTAGAGTTGATATTAGCATAATATGGATTATGGAATATGACCCAATTGGTAGACTGAGTGTCTTGGTGGAGTGAAGAAACCAGACTCATGCTTTTCAAAGGGAGGATCTATATTTATCAGTAGATGATACTGTTGTCCTTACACCCCTCTGCTCTTGGGAGATAAGGAAATAAAGGTTTCCAGCATTGAAGAAAGCAGCTGAAGAGCAAAAATGTCAAGGCTCTGAGCCTGTATGAAGAAAGCTAGTGCAGTTCCTTTGCCTTTGTGATCCTACTTGTGATTCAGTGCATAGTGAGCCCACATGAAGATGCTGGGACACGGGGAATTGGGAAGGAGAAATCAAGAATGGTGACTTTTCTTATCAATACGAAGATGTTCCCACTTCCTTGAAAATTTAGGAAATTAACCAATAGCAAAGCATTATTCGTGGTCTGTCTGAGCTCTCCACATTTACATCCAAAGTAAATCATGAAGGTAAAAAGAGGCAACTGGAGCAGGACAGGATGGCAGGTACACGCCATTTCTTCAGGTTTCTGGGGATGCTTTTGAGAAAAATGTGGCATCGTGCAGATTTTGCAACCTATAAGGATTCCAGCACTATCTCCTTATTGTGTAAACCAGGGGTCCACAAACTTTTTAAACAGAGGGCCAGGTCACAGTCTCTCAAACTGTTAGAGGGCCAGATTATAATTTTTTAAAAATGAATGAATTCCTATGCACACTGCACGTACCTTATTTGTAATGCAAAAAACACTTCAAAAAAATACAATAATTAACATGAAGAACAATTTTAAGAAATATAAACTTATTAGTGTTTCAATGGGAAGTGTGGGCCTGCTTTTGGCCAATGAGATAGGATTGTTATTCTTGTTGTGTGCTTTCAGGTCTTTTCAGACTTAGGTTGACCCTGAGCAAGGGCCTGGTAAATGACCTTGGAGGGCCGTATCCGGCCCCTGGGCCTTAGTTTGAGGACCCCTGGTGTAAACAATGTAAACAAACAGAACTCTAAACTGAACAAGTATCTAAACTGGATTTGTAATCACACTCTTCCTGGCTTGTGAGATGCACCTACCAAGCCTTTTAAGTCACATCCATGCATATCTTGAGCCACAAATGAGAAAATAAGGACCAGGACCAAGCAACCAAATTTCCACTACACCTGCAACTAACATCAGCACTCTGTGTATGAAACGTCAGCTAAACAAGATTTCACACACTTGATTTCGGTCCTAATACTTCTTCTGGATTGAGCCAATGGGCCCCAATAATCCTGATGGCATTTCCATTTTACTTGAATTGTATTTAACCCAAACCAGCTGAATAAAACAGACACTTCTAGACGTTTGTAAACGGATCTACCAGCTGTTCTTTGATTAATTCTCTGCTTCCTTTCGCATGCGGCATTCCACTTCTGAAATATATGCAGCATTAACCCTAAATCTATCTATTCAGAAGTTGGTTGAATAGATTTCAAAGGCCCCTTCCTCACAGCTCAATAAAATCCCACATTATCTGCTTTGAACTAGAATATATGACAGTGTGGACTTGGATAACCCAGTTAAAGCAGATTATTGTGGGATGTTCTGTCTTGATATTCTGGGTTTATGGCTGTGTGGAAGGGCCCAAAGTGTCTTGCTCTTAGTAAGTGTGCTTCATACGGCAAGCCTAAAAGACAAACTTTCCTCTCGTTTCCTAGTTTCAAGAAAGTTAGAGATACATTACAATTCGCCAAAATGTATGGCTTGATAATCTAGACATAACATCCCCAATATTGTATATGTAATATTAGAAATAGGAGAACCAACTTTGCCTCCCACTCAAAACATAATAACTCTTTAGCTTTGCGATAGAAGGAGCTCACAATGAAATTTAGTTTTCAATTGAAAATAACCAAGAACATATGTGCAATATGGATTTAATGTAAAGATCATTATTCGGGCAAAACACAATTAATGTATGTTCTTTGGGAATCAATGGTGCGTGCTTCCTAGTATACAAGTTCCTTTTTTCCTTCTACACCAATAAGCAGCTGCTTAGGTGTCCCTTGAATTGCTTAACAACACTCACCAAATCCTCTGACCACTCACCTCGCACTAAGCTCTCTTAAAGCGAAGGGGGTTTCTGTAGAAGAGTCACAAAGGATGTCAAATCATAATTGCAAAGGGCCTTTGGGTCACGCTTTCAGTCCCCACACTCTATCTATAGCCACCATCCTGCCCCAATTTCCTTGGAAGCAAATCCTAGGCTGGATCTGCACTGCCATTTAGAATCCAGATTATCTGCTTTGAACTGGGTTATATGGTAGTGTAGACTCATACAATCCGGTTCAAAGCAGATAATGTGGATTATCTGCCATTGACCATCTGGAGGTCGAGCCCTAATGAACTCAAGGAACTGATTAAACCAGTGAAACATGGCACTTGTCTCTTGAACTCCACCTAAAGCCTTTGGCCCAGGCCTTGGCAATTGTCAGCCCTCCAGGTGTTTTGGACTCAAACTCCCACAATTCCTAACAGCCTACCGGCTGTTAGGAATTGTGGCAGTTGGAGTCCAAAACACCTGGGGGGCCAACAATTGCCCAGGCCTGCTTTGGCCCCTTCCACACAGCTGTGGACTCGGATAACTCAGTTCAAAGCAGACCTTGTGGGATTTTCTGCCTTGATATTCTGTGTGGAAAGGCCCTTAATCAAGTGAGTCAACACAGAAAGTTTGGGGGGACTTTCAAAGACCACACCATAGAAGAAGTACAGTGACAGCATTTGCCTTCGCGAGGCAAAAAGCAGGGTCACTTAAAAGGAAAGAGAGATGTTCTGGAACAGAGCTTTTCCAAGCTGTGTGCCGTGATAACGTTATGAGTGTGTTAGCTGCAATGAGTAGGTGTGTCATGCAATCTGGGAAGCGTATGCTATTCTCTTACCAACAATACAAATAATAAAACCATACATATGAAAGATTTTCATGAGCTAAGTGATGTCCCCATCTGTGTGTCCGCATCTCCCATAAAGGGTCGGTGTCACGAAATGACACATATCTAACAAAGTGTGTCATCAACATGTAATGTTTGGAAAGCCCTGCTACAAAAACTTAATACTTTTCTTACAATTTATCACCATTATCATGTTTATTTATACCCCACTTTGCCTCTTCATGAGGAGACTCAAAAAGGTCAATCCGGGGTGCACAGAATGAAGTCTGGTTTGATGTGAGTTTTCCGGGCTGTGTGGTTGTGATGCAGGAGACAATGCTTCTGGGACATGGCCATACAGCCCGGAAAATGCACAACAATCCAGTGATTCTGGCCGTCCACAATACACAGAACAAAGTCTATCTGGCACTTTAACTTTAGGGTCGCTGTGAGTTTTCTGGGCTGTACGGCCATATTCCAGAAGCATTCTCTCCTGACATTTCATCCACATCTATGGCAGGCATCCTCAGAGGTTGTGAGGTCTGTTGTAAATGAACATTGTTTAGTCTGTTTATTCTTCTTTGGACTTATTGTCCCTTAAGCACAGTCCTGCTATAGTTTGTGGTTCCAATCTTTTGTCTTAGGTCTGTTGTAAAGCCAACAAAGGATTCCCCCAGACAGGAAGCAACCTGGCTTTGAAGCTGCAAGGCTATTCAATGCTAATCAAGGTAGCCAACTGCAACGTTCGCACTTGCCTCAAGCAGACAAGACTTCTTTCTCCCACCCTGGACCTTCCACAGATATAGAAATCTCACTTGCCAAGTTTCCAACAGACATCACAACCTCTGAGGATGCATGCCATAGATGTGGGCGAAACGTCAGGAGAGAATGCTTCTGGATCATGGCCATACAATCCAGGAAACTCACAGCAACCCATTGTGTGGAGTGCTTTGAAGTCACCAAGTAGGGACTGAAGAGCCTAACTGGGCTCTGAAGGCACGTTCGAGCACCGTCATCGGGGCACCTTCACCTCACAGCCCGGAAAACTCACAGCAATCCTGTAATTCTGGCCATGAAAGCCTTCAACAACATAGAGAATGAAGTCTGTTTGGCACTTTAACTTTTGGGTTGCGTGCGATGAGTTTTCCGGGTTGCATGGCCATGTTCCAGAAGCATTCTCTCCTGACGTTTCGCCCACATCTATGGCGGTCATCCCCAGAGGTTGTGAGGTCCGTTGGAAGCTAGGCAGGTGAGGTTCATATATCTGTGGAATATCCAGAGTGGGAGAAAGAACTCTTGTCTGCTTGAGGACCGGGCAGGAAGCAGCCAGGCTTTGAAGCTGCAAGGCTATTCAATGCTAATCACGGTGGCCAACTGAAGACACCTTGAAGGCTCTTTCTCCCACTCTGGACATTCCACAGATATGTCTGGATATGTGAGGCTGTTAGGAATGGTGGGAGCTGAAGCCCAAACATCTGGAGGTATGTGGTATGTGTTTCCAAACAGACCTCACAACCTCTGAGGATGCCTGCCATAGGTGTGGGCGAAACGTCAGGAGAGAATGCTTCTGGAATGTGGCCATACAGCTCGGAAAACTCACAGCAAGCTAGTCATGAAAGCCTTGGATACATTCTTAACTTTTCATGACTATGGGAAGTTTGTAGTTTGGAGAGAGAGCTTGCAAAAAACCCCACATTCCCTTCACCCCAAGTGCATGCCTTCTCCCCGCCGAAGGGGCGTCAACCCGCATTTATTCCACAGTGTAGACGTACCGGTGACCAGGCAGATGGGGAGCAGGAGCCGGAAGATGAGTCCGCACACCACTTCCGTGGCCATCGCGGGACCCGCGGGGTCCGCAGCCCTTCCCGCGGCTTGAGCTCCACTCCAGGCGTCGCCTCTTCTTCCTCCTCTTCCTCGTCAGAAAGCCTTGACCATCTCCTGAGGAAGAAGGAGCGCGCAAGGGAAGGGAAGGGGACGGGGAGGAGGGGAGCCAAAGTTAGACGCGGCGGCGGCGTTGGCTTTCCTCAGGCGAGGCGCAACGAAGGAGAGAAGTTCTGCCTTTCACCGCAGCGCCTTTTCGCCCAGAGCCTCCCGCCGAGGGCAGGCATCCCGCCGCACCTGGGACGCTCCCGGGAGAGCCAAGCCGAGGCGGGCGATGATCGCGAAGGGAAGGCGCCGCTCCGTCCAGCCCACTCCAGACTGCCTCCTGCGCCTACATTTCTCCACCTCCGTGGAACTTGGCGGAGGCCCCGCCCCCGGAGGCGGACCTGGCGGGCCCAAGAGCCAATGGGGAAATAGGGGGCGTGGCCCAGGAGGCACAGCCCAGGTGGGACTCTGTCATTGAGAGTCCCAAGCCTGGGCCAACTTGGGCCCTCCCTCCAGGTGTTTTGGGCTTCAGCTGCCACCATTCCTAACAGACTCAGGCTTCCTTTAAGGCAGTGGTTCTCAACCTGTGGGTCCCCAGGTGTTTTGGCCTTCAACTCCCAGACATCCTAACACAGGCCTGGGCAAACTTTGGCCCTCCAGGTGTTTTGGACTTCAACTCCCACAATTCCTAACAGCCGGTAGGCTGTTAGGAATTGTGGGAGTTGAAGTCCAAAACACCTGGAGGGCCAAAGTTTGCCCAGGCCTGTCCTAACAGCTAGTAAACTGGCTGGGATTTCTGGGAGTTGTAGACCAAAATACCTGGGGACCCACAGGTTGAGAACCATTGCTTTAAGGGATTCCCAAGGGGACATCCAGTCTAACCCCATTCTGCCATGCAGGAATACACAATCAAAGCACTCCTGACAGATGGCCACCCAGCCTCTGCTTAAAAACTTCCAGAGAAGGAGATTCCACCACACTGAAGCTACATATCCCACTGCTCTACATGGAATCTCCTTTCCGGCCATTTAAACCCATTGCTCCAGGTCCTAATCTCTAGACTAGGCGTGGCCAAACTTGGGCCTTCCCTCCAGGTGTTTTGGACTTCAACTCCCCCAATTCCTAACAGCCTCAGGCCCCTTCCTTTTCCCCCTCAGCCACTTAAGAGATCCCCAAGGGGACATCCACTCCAACCCATGCTGCCATGCAGGAAGATATGATCAAAGCACTCCTCTAACAGATGGCCACCGAGCCTCTGCTTAAAAACCTCCAGAGAAGGAGATTCCACCACACTCTGAAGCTGCATATCCCACTGCTCTACATGGAATCTCCTTTCCGGCCATTTAAACCCATTGCTGCAGGTCCTAGTCTCTAGACCAGGCATGGGCCCTCCAGGTGTTTTGTACTTCAACTCCCTCCATTTCTAACAGCCTCAGGCCCCTTCCTTTTCCCCCTCAGCCACTCAAGGGAACCCCAAGGGGATATCCAGTCCAACCCCATTCTGCCATGCAGGAAGACACAATCAAAGCACTCCTGACAGATGGCCACCCAGCCTCTGCTTAAAAACCTCCAGAGAAGGAGATTCCACCACACTCTGAAGCAGCATAGCCCACTGCTCTACATGGAATCTCCTTTCCTGCCATTTAAACCCATTGCTCCAGGTCCTAGTCTCTAGGCCAGGTGTTTAGGGCTTCAACTCCCTCAATTTCCAACAACCTCCGGCCCCTTCTTTTCTCCTCTCAGCCGATTAAGGCCTGAGGCTGTTAGGAATGGTGGGAGTCGAAGCCCAAAACACCTGGAGGCTGGGCCCAACTTTGTCCATTCTGAAGTTACAAAATACAGGCTAGAAGTGTGCATAGTTAAGGTGGTTGTTGTACGAGGGTTGAATGAAAAGTAATGCCTCCACCTTCGTAACTCCTCAACAGATGGCAATACTAGTATTTGGCAGGTACTGGCTTGTTCAGTAGACTCTCCTCTACAGTTCTATTTTGGCGGGAAGCCTTAGCATTGAACGGTTGTGTTGCTAAAGTGCAAAGTATGGAACCCTGCGCAGATGGTCAGTCAATGCGACTTAAGCAATGTGCATTCACTGAATTCTTGACAGCAGAAGGTGTCACCCCAAAGGAGATTAATCAGAGAATGAAAGCTGTTTATGGTAATTGTGTTGATGGGAGTACTCTGTGTCATTGGGCAAGTAGATTTAAAGATGTTGAGGTGGGAACATCGGATTTGCATGACAAACGAAGAGTTAGACGTTCTGTGACAGCAACCACCAAGTTTCACAAGCAAAAGGTTGACAGATTGATTCAGGACGATCGTCATATCACTCAGAGAGAAATTTCAAGCATAATCAGCATTTCACAAGAACATGTGGGTCACATTATTGCTTTGCTTGGCTATCGGAAGATTTGTGCACAATGGGTACCCAGGATGCTGACGCCTGAAATGAAAGCGCACAGACTTCTTCCATGACGGCTTCAGGAAACTTGTCCATCATTGGCAGAAATGTATCCAATTGTCTGGTGATTATGTGGAAAAGTGACTAGTAGTAGTTAAAGATCACATTCTAAGGATTATTTCTGTGTTTGATTTATTAAAATATTCCCATCCAAACCCAAGTAACGAAGATGGAGGCATTACTCAACCCTCATAGGTTTTTCGAGCTATAAGGCCATGTTCCAGAAGCCCGAAAAACCTACAACAACCCAGTGATTATGGCCATGAAAGCTTTTGACAATACATGGTGCATAGCTAATTTCCATTTGTGCCTCCACCCCAGGAGGGTGTCCAGTCATGTGATCGTCAGAAGCAACATCACCAGCAAGGATCTGCCAGAGGTTGCTTTTGGTGTCAGAGGGGTCGCCAAAGACCATCAGAAATTCTGTTGGTCATGGGGGATCTGTGTGGGAAGTCTGATCCAATTCTGACATTGGTGGGGTTCAGATTGTAAGTGAACTATAAATCCCAGCAACGACAACTCCCAAATGTCAAGGTCTATTTTCTCCTAACTCCACCAGTGTTCACATTTGTGCGTATTGAGTATTCGTGCCAAATTTTGTCCAGATCTATCACTGTTTGAGTCCACAGTGCTCTCTGGATGTAGGTGAATTACAACTCCAAAACTCAAGGCCAATGCCCTTCCAGTATTTTCTGTTGGTCATGGGAGTTCTGTGTGCCAAGTTTGATCTAATTCCATTGTTGGTGGAGTTCAGAATGCTCTTTGATTGTAGGTGAACTATAAATCCCAATAATTACAACTCCCAAATGACAAAATCCAGTGAATGAAAATACATCCTGCATATGTGATATTTACATTACGATTCATAACAGTAGCAAAATTACAGTTGTGAAGTAGCAACGAAAATAATTTTATGGTTGGGAGTCACCACAACAGGAGGAACTATATTAAAGGGTTGCTGCATTAGGAAGGCTGAGAAACACTGTTCTAGACAGTCACACTACTAGGACTCCCTCATATAGCATTGTGTAGGTATTCTGTCTCTTCTTCAGGTTTGTTTGGCAAGATGAAAACATAAACGACTGGGGGAGACTGGGGGCCCTTCCACACAGCCCTATATCTCAGAATATCATGGCAGAAAATCCCACATTATCTGAGTGTGGACTCGGTTAACACAGTTCAGATGTTGTGGGATTTTCCGCCTTGATATTCTGGGACAGGGCTGTCCAACTTCTACGGGCCCAAGGGCCGGAATTCCGGTCACTGATCACCTGGGGGGCCAGAGTGGAGGGCGTGGCCGCTCGCGGGGGCAGGGCCGCTCCCGTCCTGGCGCGCATGCCCAGCGCCCTGCGCAACCCGCCCCTTTTGGGGGTGGCGTCAGGCGCCACGCCTGGCGTCACCCAGCCCGCCCGAAAAAAGGGCGGGTCGCGCAAGATACCGGGCTTGCGTGCCAGGGCGGGATCGGTGAGCCGCCTTCCGCCATGTCCCTAGCTCTTGCAGCGGCCGAGCCTGAAGGAAGGTAAGCTCCCGGGCTCTCTTTCCTTCAGGCGCGGCCGCTGCAAGAGCGAGGGTCACGGCGGAGGGCGGCTCGCCGATCCCCCGGCCTGCCTCCCGCCCTGGCACGCATGCCCGGCATCTTGCGTGACCCGCCCCTTTATGGCGCCTGACGTCACCCCGCCGAAAAGGGGCGGGTCGAGCAAGATGCCGGGCATGCGCGCCAGGGCGGGATCGGCAGCCGCCTCCGCCCGTCTCCAGCTCTTGCAGCGGCGAGCCTGAAGGAAGGTAATCCCCGGGCTTACCTTCCTTCAGGCTCGGCCGCTGCAAAAGCTAGGGACACGGTGGAGGGCGGCTTGCCGATCCGGCCCTGGCACGCAAGCCCGCGAACGGCCCTGCGCGAGCGAGAAACAGGCGGGGGGAAGTCCCGCCCCTAGGGCATCTGACATGGCTTCCCTCCGCCTCCTCCTCACTCGTGCCGGCCCCGCCCCTCCTTGCCCCCCCCCAAGGACGAAATTTTTTGGAATTTTTTTCCATTTTTTTTAAAAAAACAAACTGATGTCTTGCAGGGGGTTAGGGGGCCATAGGGAAGGGGCTTGGGGGCCGTGTACGGCCCCCGGGCCGCCTGTTGGACAGCCCTGTTCTGGGATATAGGGCTCTGTGGAAGAGCCCTCAGATCTTCTATAGTGCCAATCTTTAACATGGGTCTTTTCCCTTCATTCAATGGCAGGAAATATTTCTGTTCTCCTCGATGGCTTCCTTAAAGTGTTGGATGATGACAGGTTGAAGATCTAAAAGCAACAATAATTTAAAGTTGTCTCCATTACACTTTTTTAGTTCCCCGGGGCTATTTGGCAACATATGAAAGGAGGAGGGATTGTTAAAATGGCAATTGTCTATCGCAGCTGCTTAAAACCTTTTTCTCGTTTCCTTATCTTCCTTTTGGGTGGGGTTAGACATCCAGGTTTTAATAGTCTGTCACACAATAGGCTCATTTTTGTTTCTCCATGTAGTTTCTAGGCTCCTACAAGGAACAGGGTGTGTGCATTCAAAATATCATGCATAAGCAGCAATTACTATGTATCCTTTGTTATCATGTTTGAATTAAGATGTTGATGACAACCTCATGGGAGCCAGGCTTTGATCTGAACACTTGCAGAAGAAGCTGCTCATAGACTGATTCCAGCTACAACAGGACTAAAAACCTGATTCTAATATGTTTATACCTGAAAGTTACACTCTCAGAAAGCCTTACCCCTGAAAAGGTGAAACAGCAATGCTGCCTGAGCCCTTTGACTGATTGGAGAGACATGGAACTGGATCTTCAATTAGCAGTCTGGTCACAAATGCTATTTACAAAATAGTGAATGGCCTTTGTATGGTAAAAAGTGACCCACATAAGAAAGTTTGGGGTCACTGAGTATTCCAAGTTGTATGGCCATGTTCCAGAAGCATTCTCTCCTGACGTTTTGCCCACATCTATGGCAGGCATCCTCAGAAGTTGTGATGTCTGTTGGAAACTAGGACAGTGAGGTTTATAAATCTGTGGAATGTCCAAGGTGGGAGAAAGTACTCTTGTCTGCTTGAGGCAAGTGTGAATGTTGAAATTGGCCACCTTGATTAGCATTGAATGGCCTTGCAGCTTCAAAATCTGGCTGATTGCTGCCTGGGGGAATCCTTTGTTTGGAGGTGTTAGCTGTACCTGATGGTTTCCTGTTAGGAATTCCCTATTGTTTGTGTGTTCCTCTTTATTTACTGTCCTGATTTTAGAGGTTTTTTTAAAAAAAATACTGGTAGCCAGATTTTGTTCATTTTCATGGCTTCCTCCTTTCTGTTGAAATTGTCCACGTGGTTGTAGATTTCCATGGCTTCTCTGAAAGTTTTGTCTCCTTATTCCATAGTGCAGAATCATGCTCTGTCATCTCTCTCTACATATATGTGTATATGTATGTGTGTAGACACATACACAATTGGAGGGATGCACTGTGGAACATATTTATGGTGTCCATGTGAGTTCATTTGCAATATTTATATGCCGCCCTTCTCAACCTCAAAGGGGACTCAAGGCAGTTCACAGTGTTGGCAACAACACATACCACAAACAATATTTTTCGCACTGTTTCTTGCACTGTAACGAAACTCGCAATACACTGTGGTGCTGCACACTGAAAAATCTTCCTCTAATTTGCTAAAGAGTTTATAGGACTTCTGTAACGTATTTTCTCTTTTTTGCTTAAGGCTTTCTGGATCCATTCCATCAATTCTCTGTCAGCACAGCCCAACTTTCAAATCTAAACTACACTATGGTACTAAGGGAGACAGACTAGTCTTTACGACAAAAAATGGAATTTCTTTCTATGGCTTGGGTCAAATTAAGCAGCATGCTTGATTCACCGGGATCAATCCAGATTTAGTCAATCTGTAAGCAGGCGCACTGAAGTCAAGAAGTCTGTATCTAATGTATCTAATGACTAAACCTGGATCCAATCCATATTATTCAAGAGCTGCATCAAATAGTGTGCATCTGGCAGAAGGAGCAGTTCTCATAGAGTCCCTGCCACCTAAAAGGTTCTCCAGATGTAAGAGTGATTGTCTTGAGTGGATGAAGGGCAGTGGACCTGACAGTCGAGAGATAAAAAGAAATTCCCATTATGACAACAAATGTCTGCTCATGCAATAAATGGAGTCCTGAGTGTGAATGCAAACTTAAACTCTTACTTAATATTAAAACTTCACATAAGACAAGGATGATACCATTGCAAGAGTTGTAGAAATGGAAATTGCAAAAATAAATGTATGTAACAGATGTTCACATATTCCACACATATTCAGTTGTGAATTTTTGCATTTTGGTTTCTAGTTGTAAAAAAAAAAGAATGAAAACAATCATGTATGTAATCACCATCATAAGCTGACTATTATATAACACTAGCTTGGGTACCCGCCGTTGCCAGGATTATTTGAAAAAGTCATTTTTTTAAAAAAAATTACAAAATGCATAAGGTTGTGGATGAACTACAACTCACATCATGCCAGGTTAACCCCCTAAACTCCATCAGTAGTTAAGAGTTTGTCATGTAGGACAAGTTTGCTCTGGTTGCATCACTGGTGGGGTTCGATGTGATTTCTAGCTGCAGGATAAACTACAACTCCCACCATTGTAAGTCAGTCCCCTCAAATCCCTCCAGTAGGTTCAGTTGGTCATAGGGGTTCTGTGTGCCAAGTTTGGTCCTGATCCATCATCAGTGGTGACCACAGTGTCTTTGGATGTAAGTGAACTACAACTTCCAGAAATGAAGGTCAGTTTCCCCCAAACCCGTCCAGTATTTTCAGTGGGCCATGATGGTTCTGTGTACCAAGTTAGGTCTGAGGCCATTGTTAGTGGGGTCCAGAGTGCTCTTTGATTGAAGGTGAACTATAAATCCCAGTACCTCCAGTGGCTATCAATCAAGGTGAATTCCCCCAAACCTCTCCGGTATTTTTCTTAGGTCATGGGTCTTCTATGTGCCAAATGTGCTCCAGATCCATTGTCAGTGGGGGTCACAGTGCTCTGACTTGATGCAGGGTGAACTACAACTTCCATCATGTGGAGTCAAACCCCCAAATTCCACCAGTATGTTTAGTTGCTGATTAGTTCTGCAGAAACACTGGGATGCCTGTGGTGGAGGAAACACGTCAAATCTAGGATGAAATTGTCCCCGTATGAAAGCATTCCTTGGGTGGTGGGCAGTATGGTGTTTGGCGAGGACATTGACAGGGGTTTCTTGTAATGGGGTAGATTGTGAGTTCAAATAAACTGAAATAGTTGAAGAAGTACATATTGGAACAGAACCCGCTAACTTGGGCTGGTTAGACATGGGGGGGAGGGGTGCATGTGTGTGTCTGCAAGTCACCTGTCAATTTATGGTGACCCTATGAATTTCATAAGGTTTGCTTAGGCAGGGAATACTCAAGAGATTGTTTTGCCAGTTCCTTCCTATGAAATACAGCTTACATCATCTGGTATTCATTAGCATTTAGTCACTAACCAGATTTGATCATGCTTAGCTTCCAAAATCAGACAGGATCTGGTGCTTTTAGGGAGCGGTCAGGCATTTCTTCTAGCCAGCCATACATTCCATACCAGACCATAATCCCTCTATACTCTTGTATCTGGTTGCAGGTTGCTAGGATGTGAAGGGTACCAGCACAGTCAACCCAAGTCTTCTGACTCCTTTCTGTTGACCCAAACTGACTTTGTAGGGAAGCATTGCCACCATGCAAAGCACCAGTTCCACTCAGTGGAAGCTCAAACCCACACACAAGGCTCCTAAAGTTCTGAGAACCAGGTGAATAGACCAGGCCCACTCCAGTTTTACATGAAACAGACACTACCTATAAAGATACATGGAGATACATGGGCAAAAAGCCAAAACTGCTGAATATCAAGTAATTTCCAGAAGTGGACATGCTCATACTCCTGGTCCATTATGTCTAGAACCAGAAGCAGATAGAGAAGAAGAAGCAATGTCTGCTTCATTTCATCCCCTCCCATGCTGCCATACCCTTTTCCTTTTGTGTCATGTCTTATCACTTCATCACACTAGAGAAAAAAATCCACTTTAAATCTGGTTTCTGCCTCCTGCAGAATTCTGGGGTTTGTAGTTTAGTGAGGCTGTTAAAGGCTCTTCCCTAAACTACAAATCCCAAAATTCTGCAGGAGACAGAAACCAGATTTTAAGTTGATTATTTCTCTAGTGTACTGAGGTTTTTAATTTGATTGCAAGCCCAAGGCCCAAAAACTAGTTCGTTTTGGTTGGTCTTTTTTCTTCTTCTTCTTTTGTAAGGAGCCATGTAAAATAATGGAGCTATATGAAGAAAAAGCGATGATGATGATAACAACCACCAAATAAAGATGTGAAAAGGGAGAGTACAGAGACTAGCTTCTCCAACCTTCGCTCATCCAACGTTCTGTATTATCCAACGCATTCTGACTCCTGCTCGGATCCACAGCTGTTTCAATACATTGCAATGTTTTAGTGCTAAATCCGTAAATACAGTAATTAACGTTACTGTGTATTGAACTGCTTTTTCTGTCACTTTGTTGTAAAACATGATGTTTTGGTGCTTAATTTGTAAAATCCTAATATAAATTGACGTTTAATAGGGTTTTCTTTAATCCCTCCTTATTATCGAACATTTTCGCTTATCCAATGTTCTGCCGGCCCATTTATGTTGGATAAGTGAGACTCTTCTGTATTTGCAACCAGAATACATTTTGCAAAATAACAAATATATAACTAGTTTAACAAGATCTAGGATCCAAGAAACAGAACTCAAGGACAGTGTAGTATTCCAAGTAGAAAAGGTTAGAAAACATACAGCAATAAGCATGATACCTTTATACCCATAACTCAGTGTTTCCCAACCTTTTTGGATCCACGGCACACTTTTTACATTTACATAATCCTGGGGCACACCACCAACCAAAATGACACAAAATGACACTCTAACACAGTAATAGATATAGTTAATATGTTTTTAAATGTATTTATACACTCAGTGTGAAACCTGGACCTGTTTCGATGAACACAACATAAATATCCTGGCAGGAATGGCAGAAAGACACAAACTTCCCACACAGAACTCCCATAACCAAGAGACAATACTATAAGAGTTTGGTGGGCATTGACCTACGGTTTTGGAGTTGTAGTTCACCTATATCCAGAGAGCACTGTGGACTGAAACAATGTTGGATCAGGACCAAACTTGGCATGAATACTCAATATGCCCAAATGTGAACACAGATGGAATTTGGGGAAAACAGACCTTGACATTTGGGAGTTACAGTTTCTGGGATTTATAGTTAAGACACAATCAAAGAGCATCTTGCAACAATGGAATTGAACCAAACTTGGCATATTGAACTCTCATTACCAACAGAAAGTACTGAAAGGGTTTGCTTGAGAATTGACCTTGAGTTTGGAAGTTGTAGTTCACCTACACCCAGAGAGCACTGTGGACTCAAACAATGTTATGTTATGTTGTTTGTTTTCTATCCAGAATCACAATGTTGGAAGGAGGCTCGCCACTTTAAGGTCCCTAAAACAGGCATGGGAAAACTTCAGCCCTCTGGGTGCTTTGGACTTCAACTCCCACCATTGCTAACAGCCTGAGGCCCTTTCCTGCTTACGTGGCTGAGGGGGGGGAGGAAAAGGGCCTGAGGCTGCTAGGAATGGTGGGAGTTGGAGTCCAAAACACCTGGAAGGTCCAAGTTTGCCCATGCCAGCTTTTGACAGAGACCTCTTTCTCCCCCTTCCCCTTCGCACCCTTTCTTCCCCCTCCTGCCGAACACTTACTTTTTTTTCGACACTGCCGCTTCTGCAGCCATTTTGATCCAAGGGGGCAGCGTGAGCATGTTCAGGAGGGGAGGGGGAGGGAGGAAGACGTGACCCGTGCGGGCGCTACTGTGCAGACTCCCCCCAGAACAAAGCGAGGCAAAGCGAGCAGAACGAGGCTGGGAAGAAGGGAGCCCAAGTGGAAAAGAAAAGGTGTTCGGCAGGAGGGGGAAGAAAGGGTTTGGAGGCTCCAATTTCCCACGGCACACCTGAGGATCGCTCACGGCACACTAGTATGCCACGGCACACTGGTTGGGAAACACTCCCATAACTTGTAGTACACATAACAGGCTCAGTTAATTACTCAGAGGCCTGAAGACAGAAATCTTTTAGCTTTTTAGCACAGGAAGCCGTTAAGAAAAGACGATTCCATTTGGTAAATTTGGTTATGACCTTCCCCAAAACAAAGTAAGGCTTTTTCAGACTGATAGAAGAGATACAAGAATTCTGACCTTCTAGAAACTCACAGAAAACTACATTTTTGTAACAACTCTCAACCATATAAAATAATAGCTTAAAAATTAGACCCTGAGTACTGAGGTCCTACAAAAAAAAGCTGTTTTTAAAATGTTAATTTTGGGGGGGTTTTGCAAAACGAGAATTTAGGCTCAGTATTTTATACACTTTAGCATAGTGACATGTCTTCTCTACATCTATGAAAAATAATTTGAAACAAAAATAAAAATGTTCTGCTATTTGACATGGTTTATAGAGATTGCTTTCCAACTTGGTATACAATTTCAAAACAGATCTGTTTCTTCGGTTCAACAGTCAATATTCCAATAAAGCCTATACCTTGTTTTGAGAAGTGGTCACGGTAATGTGAAATAAAATTTGGAAACTAATTCTAAAAGACTCAAGTAGCCAAGCATATATCTCAGGGCACATCTATCCTAGTTGCAATTGTTTCCAAACATATAATAATAATAATAATAATGCCTTTATTCTTATATTCCACCACCATCTCCCAGAGAGGACTCAGGGCAGCTTACAGACAGCCCAAGGTGCCTAAAAACAAACATAAAAATTAAGCACAATATAAAATACAATACAATAAAATACATACACATATAAAAACATCAACTCAGACTCAATGAAACTGAAATCCTCAACCCTCTGGCGATAAGCTGCTGTAAGCATGACCATGCAGCAGTAAACAATAGGAACGGAATAAGTGCAATCTGCAACAATGGAGAGAGAGAGAGAATAGGATAAAGTGCAAGGATGTGTGACTACTCCACAGAACAACTAGGGAATAAGCATTCTCAAAAGCTTGTTTGAAAAGCCACATCTTCAAATCACTATGAAAGAAGGACCGCGTGGGGACCTGTCTAATCTCTCTGGGGAGAGCACTCCAAAGCAAGGGGGCACCACTGAGAAGGCCCTCTCCCTCATCCCCACCAATCATACTTGTGATTATAGTGGCAACAAGAGGGGAACCTCCTCTATAGATCTTAGAGCCCGTGCTGGTTCATCGGGAGAGGGCTGTAGTCATAAAAATAGGCAGGACCCAAGCCATTTGTCCTGATTCCTTTAAACAATTATTTGAGAAGATCATTTATCCAATCCAATAATGTTGTTGTATCAACATTATGTTTACTAATTTGCAGAGTAATTCTAAAGCTTATTAATGAACACCATATTAATCACATTCACTTTTTCATTATTCTTATTTTAAATTTTAATTTGGGATAGCAATTGAATGGACTGTGTTGTAGCCTATCAGTCACAGGGGAAATATTAATCCCAAAATGCCTATGTAGTCAATCTCAATCAGAAACTCCATCAGAAATTACCAATCAAAAATGTACTAACTGATCAAGCACGGGAGAGAGGGAGGGAGGGAGGGAGGGAGGGGGAGAGAGAGAGAGAGAGAGAGAGAGAGAGAGAGAGCCAAAAGCGGAGAAAGAAGGCAATGGGAAGCAATGTATACTCTTTGTTTTGTAAAAGTGCACTGGGCAGTAGAGAAAACTAACAACAACCTGCTTGCTAGTGTTGTAACTCTGTTAGAAACACTTCCAGGAGCCCTGCAGCATCTGGAGTGCCACACAACTCCCATCTTAAGTTAAATTGAAATGTTTTCATCCTTGAAGTCCAGGGTGCCTTCTTACCATAGTTGCCCCTCAAAGGTTCAATATGTATGTGTTTCCTTTAATCACCTGTCAGTTTACTGTGAGCTCATAAATTTCATAGGGTTTTCTTAGGCAGTGAATATTTACAGATGGTTTTGATTTTTTCTTCCTTTGAAATATAGCCAATAGCACCTGATGTTTCATGGTGGTCTTCCATCCAAGTACTGTGGGCCTTACTACAGCCTCATGGTCCCAGATACAGCATCCTAAGTCTTCCAGGAGATAATGGGGAATAACTAGTAAAGGCACTGAGCTAAACTGACATGGGCTGACAATGTGAATTATACAGCCAAAGGACACACATCAGTATTCTGTGAACCTAGTAGTCAGCTAATTCTCTACCTGAATGAAGCATTATAGTACTTACCTATGCCTAAAAACAATGCATTTCACTCATGGATTGCCGACACCGGACAAATCGGGGCCAGACACCATTTTTCACCAAGGGAGTGCCCCCTTCATTTTTTAATGCTCTGCACTGGGAGAGGGCAGTTTATGGAAAGTAAACATGTCAAGACAGGATGAAACAGGTCTAAATCCAATTCAGGGTCCGTGCAGACATTATCCTTATCCCAGGAGCTCCCACAGCAAACTGGAGGATGGCTAAACACCGTTCCCTGTAAACACAGAAACAATCACTACAAATGGCACTGGCTAGAAATTCAGATAAAGGATTCCTGACCTATATAAAATTAAAAGACGTCTAACCATT
Source organism: Anolis apletophallus (assembly GCA_030556195.1). NCBI lineage: Eukaryota > Metazoa > Chordata > Lepidosauria > Squamata > Anolidae > Anolis > Anolis apletophallus. The sequence goes on along the minus strand of JARBWK010000007.1, from coordinate 75,597,356 downwards.
TGCTTCCCTTTCATAAATGTCCAACTCTGCTTTCTAAATTTGAGTTTAGAAAATACTTGTAGATTTCAATTTATCCAATCAGTGATAGGGCCGGTAAATATTTACAAAGTTCAAGTGTTATACGAGGTTAATAACTGAAATTTTATGGGACCTTTCACTCATGAAAGCTATTAAAAACCTTGTTACCCTGAAAATGGTAGAAGAATATGTTAGGCAATCATTGCTTAGGGGTGAAAAATATTATATTTATTATAACAATACCTGTTGTTATAATACCTCCAAACCTGTTGTTTTGTCTTTTTTTTTCATTGTCCTTGTGAAATAAAATAGACAAAAAGGAAAAATAGCAGTGTGTTTCCATTTGAACCAGCCATTCTGTGGGGTCTATTCTAAAAACAACATTAAGTTTATATTTTGAAGAATAGTTTTGAAGTAAGGAGGGCCATTCGTGTCAAGTGAAAAACATCCCCTAGAGTACATAAAGGATAAAATTACTGGCTATGCTCCACCACAAACTGAAGTCCATTGACGTCAATAGACTACAGGACACTTAACTCCATCTTGGATTATGGCCATTAACTGTAGTCCTTCACAACCCTAGTCCAGTCTACCATATTTTTTGTTTGTTAACACATAACTTTAAATGTTTAGCGTGTATGTGAATAGTGAGTCACTGTTTTATTTTTCTAGTAAAGCTTCTCGGCAGAAAGGTCATTTAAAAGCTATGCACCAAGTATGTGCTTTTAAATGTATAACTTAACAATCATTTACAGCAAAACCAAAAGTTAGACAGGCTCAAACTATCATTCTACCTGGTTTACCTTTAGGTTTTCATTGATGTTTCATAATCCTGTTTATGATGGAGGTGTATATATATGGGTGTCATTCCAGGACCACTTGCGAAAAGCAAGTCTGCGAAAAGCGAACTGCGAAGGAGCGAGGAAACACTGTATATATATTCCTTAATGAACATATCTCTTTAGCTGAATCAAGGAAAAAAGAAACACAGTGTTCCCTCGCTACTTTGCGGTCCGCTTATTGCGGACTCACTGTTTTGCGGATTTCAAAAAATATTAATTTAAAATATATATCGTGATATTTTTGCTGTTTTGTGGGGGTTTGCCGCCGCCGCTCTCCGAGGCGTTTACCTGCTCAGTCCTCCTTCCCTCCCTCTAGCCTTGAAGTGCCTTTCCTTCCTTTCCTTTCCTTTCCTTTCTTTTAAGTTTATAAAAACTTAAAATAGTGTATAACCACTAAAATAATTTATAAATATTAAAATAAATAGAGCATCCCTACATCATGGTTTTTCACTTATTGCGTTAGGTCCTGGAACCTAACACTAGCAATGTGAGGGAACACTATTATATCAAAAAATTTAAACTTCTGTATTCCAGTGGTTTATGCACATTCAAATAGAAGGCAGTGTTTGTTTGTTTGTCTTCACATGAATTTGAGTCAAGTTGACCAATTATCTTAAGTTTCTCTAGAACAGAAGGGTTCTTTCAATCTATTCCTGCAGGTCAATCCTATTGTTTTGGGGGTTTTTTCCCTGGGAGAAGCTCTAGTGTTTTCAGTGATGTTTACTCACAGGGGAGGGTATACAACAAGGGTGGAATCTATAGCCTTTTGGGGTTATAAGTTCCCGCAGTTCTAACCAGCACTGCCAATGATGAGGAATCGCTGGAAATTGCTGTCCAAAAACATCTGAAGGGCCAATCTCTGTTGCACCAAATTATTATCTTATCCCTGCATGTCATCTTCAGGATAAATATCAGTAGAACTTTAAGTCATGAATGTTTTCAGTAGCGATCCAAGCCTTCTGTATGAAAAAGTATTACAAATTTAATTAAATTGGAAGAAGAACCAAATTGGAATCGGAGCACTACACTGTTGGTGGACAGAGAAAGAGATTTAAAGATGGGCTTAAAGCTAACCTTAAAAACTGTGGTATAGACACTGAGAACTGGGAAGCCCTGACCCTTGAGTACTCTAACTAGAGGCCGGCTATGACCAGCAGTGCTGCAGAATTCAAAGAGGCACAAATGGAGGGAGAAAGGGAGAAATGTGCCAAGAGGAAGGCACGTCAAGCCAACCCAGATCGGAATCGTCTTCCACCTGGAAATCGATGCCCTCACTGTGGAAGAACATATGGATCAAGAATAGGACTCCACAGTCCCCTATGCATCCACTGCCAAGGAAGGCCATCATACTCGGATAATGAGAGATCGCCTAAGTAAGTAAGTAGTTTGAGCACTGGAATACACTCCAGCTTGGCAGTGGAAACTCACTGGTTGACTTTGGGCAAGATACACCATCTCAGCTATGTTGTAACCCTTCTCTAAACAAATCTTGCCAGAAAATCTCCATGATAGATTCACTTTAAGATCTCCATAAATCGAGAACAACAACCACAAGAACAACAACAATACAACTCAGATGGATTGGGACTGGGGCTTTCCTAGTCTGCAGACAAGTTATGTAACTTCTCTTGGTTAAAAACAAAAGGAATTCTTTAAATTGTTACAATTGATTTGTTGATGTTTTGCTTCCCCTTGTAACTCCAGGCTTACAAAATTTGTCCATTGTTATAGAGAAAAGTGTGCACATGACACAGATACACACATATCTGTGTCATATATACCAGAGATTAAGAAGAATGTGGTTACATTGGGTTGTATGTTTTTCGGGCTGGATGGCCATGTTCTAGAAGCATTCTCTCCCAACATTTCGCCTGCATCTATGGCAGGCATCCTCAGAGGTTTTTATAACAAGTGAGTGACTAGTAATGTCATATTAGGTATTGTTATAAAATGTGGTATTTTGATTTGTAAAGTTTGGTTTCTGTTATGCAGAGATGAAGAAGGAAACTATCAAGCCTCTTCCTTAATGGTCTAGAAGCTATTCCATTAGGTAGAGTTATTGAAGTATTGGAGCCTCAACCAAGCTTCCACTAAAATCAATATAAAAACTGCCATGACTTGATATTTTAGATGTTTTGAATATCGGAGACATCCATTAATTTCTCTAGTAGCTGCCTGTGCTAAGCACTTTTGAAAGTCAGGTCAGGTCGACCCGGGCAGTACAAAAATTCAAGGAAATTTCGATTGAGATATCATTTAAAAAATCACTAGACAATGTCATCAGCATCTCCTATTAATATATGTACATTTTTGACCAGATGAAAAACTGCTTATTTGTTCTGGTGATCATCAAAATACATTGCTAAAGTATTTTTCAAATATTTGTGTGCTGTTGACATTGTACAGCATTTTAGAAGTAACAAATTCCTTCAGTGTTCAGTTTTTTAAAAAAGTCATTGTGAACCCAGACAAAACATTAAAAGTTCACACTGTACATATAGACATGTCATCTTGAATTGATGTTTTTATATGTGCATGTGTTTTATTTTATTGTATTTTATATTGTGTTTACTTTTATGTATGTTTTTAGGCACTTTCTGCCATCTGTAGGCTGCCCCGAGTCCCTTCAAGGAGATGGTGGCAGGATATAAGAATAAAGTTATTATTATTATTATTATTATTATTATTATTAGAAACACAACAGGATTCATACACAGCAAACAAGATCACTATGCTGGTTGTTGTATTGGATCACACGTTGGGCACTTCCCCAAGTGTCTAGGACTTTGTGATGTATCGGCAAATAATGTGTGCAGATCCCTGTAAGGTGGCCTTTTGCAGCTGGCAGATGGTAATTTTGTCTTCTCCGATTGTGTTTAAGTTTAGGCCAAGGTCTTTAGACACTGCACCCAGTGTGCCAATCACCACTGGGACTGCCTTGACTGGCTTGTGCCAGAGTCTTGACTGGCTTGTGCCAGTTCAATCTTTAAATCTTTGTTATAACCATCATCATCATCATCACCATCCAGGAACAGCTTTAACATTAAACAGAGTAAAGCAGTCACTTTTAACATCAGATTTTAATTCAACCTTGCTGGAATAGCAAATCTATTTCTGGACACAATGAATTGGTTTTGACCTATAAAATCCTATACAGCTCGCATCCAGACTGTAGGGAACCTTGTACTTGTTGTTCAATATGTTTTCTTTTAATCTACACTATATTGTTAGCCGCTTTGTGTCCCATTCAGGAGAAAATTGGAATATAAATCTAATCAATAAATGATTGCAAAAAACGGAAAACTGTTTATTTTTAATTTAATGTGCTTAGTTTGATTTGGATCCAACCCGAATCATTTTTAGATGAAATCTATTATTTTCAATGATTCAATGATTAAGTTATTACATTATTTCTGATTTCAGTAGATGTGCTGTATCAATCCATTACATTTGATTGCCAATGACATTCCTCAAGTTTTCTGCTTCAGTTGCAAAATAGCTTAGTTGGCCTCAGATACTATTCACAGTGATTGAATAGTATCTTTGATTGACTAAATATGTGAGGGGAAGTCATAGGGAGGAAGGAGCAATCTTGTTTTCTGCTGCCCTGGAGACTAGGATGTGGAACAATGGCTTCAAATTACAGGAAAGGAGATTCCACCTGAACATGAGGAAAAACTTTCTAACTGTGAGAGATGTTCAGTAGTGGAACTCTCTGCCCTGGAGTGTAGTTGAGGCTCCTTCTTTGGAGGCTTTGAAGCAGAGGCTGGATGGCCATCTGTCAAGGGTGCATTGAATGGGATCTTCCTGTTTCTTGGCATGAGGTTGGACTGGATAATCCACAGGGTCTTGTCCAACTCTATTATTCTATGATTGTGACGGGGAAAACACCATTTTCTCTCCCAAGCTCCTCAAGCAGCAAAATGCCTTGGGTAAGCCCTTAGACTAGGACACTTAATGAAACTGTACACATCCTGCAATATAGTTTATGAACATGTGGCAGGGAGTAATTCCTGTTTCCATAGTGAAATGGAAGGTGTATACTTACTTACATCTATCATGATAGTGTTTAAGCAATGTACATGAGCCTAACTTGCAGGTGAAAGAAGAGAAAAAGAATCAGAACACAGGCAGAATTGTTCACATAGAAAATCAGGTTATCCACACAAACCCAGAGCAGTATGTTTGTTCTTGCAGTGCCATCTTTTGGCCAAAATATTTTTTTTAATTAAAAAATTGAACCTAATATATCTGCGGCAGAATGTCAGTAAGATCTGTTTATCTAACCATTTTATAGGGCAACGGAACACCTGTAGGACAGTGATTTTGGCTGCCTGTCATGAGAATGTGTTTTCCAAACACAGCTTCAATAAATACGTTTGTTCCCATAGTTTCCTTCCTGAACCACTTCCAGGGAAATATTTCAAACTCAGATGAACGCTATAAACCAGGAGGAAGTATCAAAGCCAAAGCAGAAAAGGAAGCTAAATGTCAAGTAAAACATGTTTTACAAAGCAATTAAGAACCAAAACTATTTGTATTAAACTGCAACCCTATGAACGAGAGACTTCACGGTCACTTTGGGCCCTTCCAGACAGGCCCTAGATCCCAGGATTTGATCCCAGGTTTTTTTTATCCCGGATTATCTGGCAGTGCGGACTCATATAATCTGGTTTAAAGCAGAAAACCTGGGGTCAGTTCATGGGATATAGGTCCTGTCTGGAAGAGCCCTCTGTTTTCAACAGCTTTGTTCGGATTTTACAAACTCAGGGTCATGATCTTTTTTTATTCCATCCACATGTAATGTAATCTTACACTTTTCCTGCCGCACCATTATCTAATTTCCCTCCTTGTGGAGCAATATTTCATCCTAAATTTAATTTAGGAGCAATGTGTGCAACCATCGGATTTTGTAAAGCAGACAAAATTATGTTTTGTACAATACTCAGAGTAGGACTTTACACAGCAATGAAAGCAAAACCAAGAACTCTGGTGCTTTACTTTTGTTTTTGAAGGAAGTAGCAGAAAAGTGGAAGTGGGGTGGTTAGATCCAAATCAGTTACACCTTCCTAAAAAGTAGTAACATGGGCCTAAAACCTGGGGCACTCTACCTCAAATGGCATCACACTTTGTATTATTTTTATTTGATTTTTTTGCAGGTTCTCTGAAAATGCACACTTGATTTTACATAATAATGTCTCAGATATAAAAACTGCACAAAGTAGTTGGGATGAAGATGGAATACAATGTGAAGTCCTGCTAAAATGTATCAATCTAGCGCAGGCATGGGCAAACCTTTTTGCCTTGGGGCCGCATTGTGGGTCCGACCGAGATAGCTGGGCTGGGAGGGAGAGGGCCTGTGAGAGGATGGGGATGGGAGGGGACAAGGCAGGGATCATCCTCACATTGTCCTCCTGACTTAAGGATGAGGCTGCTCACCTCATCCTTATGCCAGGAAAAAAGAGACATGCGGCAACTGCCCTGATCCTCCTCCCCAATCCTCCTCCCCTGATCTTTGGACTGTCCTCTCGGTATTATGCTGGGAGGAGGGCAAAACAGATAACAGCTGAGAGCACTTTGGAGGGCTCTTAGCCACTGCCTTTCTCCGGCCTTCCTCTCGGCATAAGGAAGATGCCACTCGCACAGTCCTTATGCCGGAAGGAGGGCTCCAGAGGGCTCTCAGCTGCTCCCCTGTCCTTTCTGCATAAGGATGTGGGCCACCGTGTTCTTATGCTGAGAAGACAGGGAAAATGAGGAAGGCCCGAGGTAAGCACCCAGGGCGACCGCATCCGGCCCCCGGACCTTATTTTGCCCATGCCTGATCTAGCAGCACAAATAAGGGAAAGACTTTCATTTTGACTCAGTAGTCTAAATCCCACTAAAATATTCCCATTGAATAAATTGAATATATAGAAGTAAACAACTGTATTCCAGGTGATTAAGTGTGTCTACTTTAGTTGGGACAAACAACTGGATGTAGAACATTTTGGTTAAAAGGGTATATACTGCATTTTGCTCTCATTAACAAACATACATTACAGCATGAAGAAGAACTAGCACAGAGAACTGAGTCAGGAATTTGGGAGATCAGGATTCAAAACTGGGCTCAACAATGGAAACCTCCTAGGTACCTTGGGTAAATCACACTCTCCCAGCATTAGAGGAAGGTACTGACAAAACTCCCCACCCTCATCCCCAAGCAAATCTTATCAAGGAACCCCTGTGACAGGTTTGTCTTAAAGTTGCTGTGGATCGAAAACAACTTGAAGCAAACAACATACATACATACATGCTTGCTTACTTAGACAATCCCTTGTAGCCCGAGGATGATGGCCCTCCAAGTGTAGTGTCTTGGGGGTGAGTCCGTAGGTTGCTGTGGAGACCTATTCTTGATCTGCATGTTCTCCCACAGTGAGGACATCGGTTTCCAGGTGGAAGGCGTTCCTAGTTAGGGTTGGCTAGACACAACTTCCTCTTGACACGTTTCTCACTTTCGCCCTCCATTTGTGCGTCTTCAAATTCTGCAGCACTGCTGGTCACAGCTGATCTCCAGTTAAGAGCTCTCAAGAGCCAGGGCTTCCCAGTTCTTGGTGTCTATGCCACAGATTTTAAGGTTGGCTTTACCACTCTTCTAATAGTGACATACAACCCAGGCTAATTTTTTTTTAAAAAAACCAAAATACCATAAAATAATCGAATATGCTAAAATCAATTGAAAACTATAAACACACTATTTAAACTTAAGAACCAAATGCCTTCCATGTGCAAGATGTAGTGTGGGAGCACATGTTTTTCACAGGTGATAGAACTAGGACCATGAAATAATTTTAATATATCCAAGAGGGCAACTAAATAAAGAATGTCATAAGCCAGCTTTTGCCCAACAGAGGCAAATGAATCAGAGAACGCGACAAATCCATGAACAATTGTAATGGGAAGATCTCCAACACGATGTTTTGTTATGCAAAAGGAACCCTTACATCTTAAAACAGCCAGTGCTTGAGAAGAACCACATGGGATTTTTCCACAGCACCACACTTCCTCCAGCAGTTTGATCTTGCCATTGTCAGTCACAGGTCACTGCCTTTGTTCTGATTTACTAGGGCTGTTCTATTGTTCTTACAAATAAGAACAGAACACGTTTTCGAAATCTCTTTTTCCATCTTCTTTCTACCCACGCAGTATTTTGCTTCCCTAAGTGGCTATGGAACTCAAGTTGCCCATCCCAAACTAACCAAACCAGAAAGGAAACATGTTGCAGCCTTTGGCAAATGCGGACGCCACAGACAAGTGGATCAGGATATAGCACATGCCTAAATGAGAATAGGTACTAGTGCAGTATCAAAAAAGAAGAAACACATCACCTAAGAAAATTGTGAAAAGATAACACAAATGTACATAATATTTGCCTTTGGTAACCTAAATTAGATTCAGATTATTTTTTTAAAAACAACAATCTGTTCTTTAAATAGAAATAGACTAAAGCATGTAATGGAAAGCATGATGATAGCCTATGTGCGGGAGAGGGGCTCACAGATGAAGCACAGAGAGATCCCACTAAATTCCTTTATTCTTATGGATTTACCATTAGGTGCTTAGGTGTGTTTAAGAATAGGGCCCTGTTGGCATGGGGGGGGGCTCATCTTCCTGCCGCAAATAAATAAATAAATAAATAAATAAATAAATAAATAAATAAATAAATAAATAAATAATGGCTTTTGCTTATGTGGTGCAGTTCTAAACTTTAAGGCATTCTGTTTTGGAGCGATTCCAGACATAACGATACATAGAATTGATAGCCTATGAATGGGTACCACAAAGAAGGGAGCATAGGCCTACTGGGCCTACCTTCTTCAAGGCCCAAGTAAGGGGTCTCATAGTTTAACTTGCACAATGCCTCATTTGTCCTAAATCTGCCATTGGTAATATCTGTGCCTAAGAGTCCATATCATTGGGGTAGTGAATCATCTCTAAAGATCACATCACATTGAGATGCTTAAGATGGGACACAGGGTGCAGTGGGTTAAAGCACTGAGCTGCTGAACTTGTTGACCGAAAGGTCGCTGGTTAAATCCAGGGAGCGGCATGAGCTCCTGCTGTCAGCCCCAGCTTCTGCCAATCTAGCAGTTCAAAAACATGAAAATGTGAGTAGATCAATAGGTACCACTCCAGCAGGAAGATAACGGCACTCCATGCAGTTAAGCCGGCCACATGACCTTGGAGGTGTCTATGGACAATGCCGGCTCTTCGGCTTACAAATGGAGATGAGCACCAATCCCCAGAGTCAGACATGACTGGACTTAATGTCAGGGGAACATCTTTACATTGGGGGAACTTGTTTGGCAGCAGGGGAAATCCGTCAGGCAGTGGGAGGAAGAAGCATTAAGTGCCTGCATCACCCACATCACCCCCTTCCCCCTCACATGGGAGAAAACCATTGCTGCCCAGCTTCCCTCCCCAGTACTGTTCCCTGCTTAGGTAATGAGAACATGGGTTGCTACCATCTTCTCAGGGCTCCGTTTAAAAGGGTACCAGGACGGAGCCAGGATGGAACCCTGCCAGAAGTAGCCCTGCGTCATTTGATGGGCACCAAACAACACACCTCCTTTCTGTTCTGTCTATACAAAGCAGCATTGAATGTTTGCCGTGTATGTGTACTGTGATCTGCCTTCAGTCCCTTCGCGGTAAGAAGGGCGGAATATAAATAAAGTGTTGTTGTTGTTGTTTTGTCTATAGATTGTATAAGACAGCCCGGAAGTTTCAATTGGTCCAACGGGTGGCAGCCAGGCTATTAACTGGAGCGTCCTACAGGGAGCGGTTAACCCCCCTGTTCAAGGAGCTCCATTGGCTGCCGTTCATCTTCCAGTCCCAATTCAAGGTGCAGGTTTTGACCTACAAAGCCCTGAATGGTTTGGGACCTTCCTACCAAGGTAACTGCATCTCTGTGTACGAACCCAGGCAATCTCTCCGATCATCTGGAGAGACCTTACTCACGCTCTCACTGGCCTCGCAGGCACTGTTGGTGGGGACGAGGGAGAGGGCCTTCTCTGTAGTGGCGCCCTGACTCTGGAATGTGCTCCCCAAGGATATCATACAAGCCCCCACTCTGGCAGTCTTTAGGAGGAGCCTGAAGATGTGGCTGTTCCAATGTGCCTTCCCGGAATAAGTAAATGACAGCCTGCCATGTTCATTTTCTGCAAGGTCCTCAGAAGCACTTTAATTACCTGTTGTGTGTCTGCCCATATTGCCCTTCCTGCTATATGCAAACTACCTCTGTCGGCACCCAGTGCTTATTTATTTTAAAATTTTAACAGTCGCATGTGGCCCGCCCGAAATGGTTTTAAATTGTCTGTTACTGCTTGTGTCTGAGTTTTATTGATTGTATTGTTTTTATAATTGCTTGCTTTTGTGTGTTATTGGGCTTGGCCCCATGTAAACCGCCCCGAGTCCCCTTGGGGAGATGGGTGCGGGGTAGAAATGAAGTAAATAAATAAATAAACTTTAAATTCTGTATTGGAAATAGGGATCTGCTTGTAATCCTACGATTTCATTTAAATATATGGAAAACTGCCAATCAAATGAAATCTAAAGATATAAGTATTTAAACTGTAAGCCAAATGAGTTGATAGAAAAGTTTGCTATGAACTCAATTTTTCTTATAATTGTCTTTGTAGCTTTATTTGTAGAAGCCTATGGCTTCTGTAAAAGTAACTCAGGAACCATAGGAATTGTTAGATTAGGGGCAGGAAGGAAGGCAGGAGGGACGCAGGGATGTATGCCCTCAGAAATCCAAAGAGCCACTGATCCCTATGGAAAGCTCTACAGTGTGCCCTTGTTATGGTCCCTCTGGAGAACAAGTATGATGAGGCCATGTCTCCCTTGTCTGAAAATGTGACCTAGAAGTGACTAGAAATCTACTTCCAGTAAAATGAAAAATCCTGCACGGCAGTCAATTTTATTACAACTTTCTGATAAACAATTCATAAAAACAAGACAAAGAGGAAAAAATTCTCAAGATAGAAGAGCTATTATACAGTATACTTGCTATCTGAAATACTATGTCCTTCTGGTTTTACAGTCACCTTTGTACATATCTGTGGATAGGGATGGGGTGTTCAAAGTGCCACTCCAGAGACTTACCTTTGGAGGTTTTGGAGGTGGAGTGTTTCTCACATTTTTCTTCAACTCAAAGCGATACAAGGGACTGAGCCATTGAGTTCTACACCACATCATATAACAGGCCCATCATTTTCCTGTGAATTGAAAGAAGATTGGTTTTCTTTGCCATTGGCACTGAAGTTCCAGGAATTATCTTGGGCTGCTTGCCTCCTTTGCCATGGTATGGGCCCAAAAACAGATTAATATATAGCACCTGTTGAAACAATACAGTGATACCTTGACTTATGAGCGACCTGACAATTTTTTCAAGATACAAACCATCGCTTGGCCCGTTTCTGACTTTGAGATGTGAGCAGTGATTCGGGTTATGAGCCCAACACTTGGTGGAAGAGGGGAGAGAGCCCTGTAAGAGATAGCGCTTGTGCAAGTGTACCTGCCATCTGAAGCAGGACCAGCTTGCAGCCTTTGGTGGGGCCTCCTCTTCCGCCAGGCACCAGGTGCGCAGCTCACCCCAGGGCCTGCTTGCGGCCTTCGGTGGGGCAGCAGATGGAGAAGAGTGACTTTCTGGCTATTTTAATAGTCCAAAATATAAAACATAAAGATAGCACTCAGCTACGGAATAAACAAAAACTGATAGGAAATGCTACATCGTGGTCAAAGGGTCCAGTCCAGTGGTCAAATGCCAAGAGTTCAGTGAGCAAAGTCCAGGGATCAAGAGTCTATACCGTAGTCAAAAGCCAATTCAGAGGTTCAAGGTTCCAGGTTTCCAAGAATACAGGAGACAGGTCGGGATACCAAAAATCCAACAAACCTGAGAAAAACCAGCAGCATTTACCACCAAAATAAGACATTACTTTTCTCCCAAATATCAGCCCCAAGGTTAGCTCCTTAAATCCAGTAACACCTAGCTGCAACCTATCCCCTGGATACCTCCACCCTTAATTGCTTTTACTTGTAAACTGTTACTTACAAATTACTCAGCCCTTTAGAACTAAGGCTTACATTAACCCTTCCATCACCAACTGTTAGGTCTGCCACCACCAACCACTATCAACTGTGGGACATGATACATGACACTCTTAAAGGAGGGAATTGCGTTGGTTTTGAGGGGCTGGAACAGATTAATTAAATTTCAGTGCATTCCAATGGTGAAAACTGCTTTGACATATGGGCAAATTGAGTTATGAGCTTGGTAACAGAACAAATTAAACTCATATGTCAAGGTATCACTGTGCGCGCGCGTGCGCGTGTGTAGAGGCATAGCTCTGCCGACTAAAATTTCAAGACCTATTAACAACAAAAGAAGACAAAAGAGTCCAATCAGAAAGAGATAGGTGGGTTCAAAAGAGCTAATGGCAGATAGGTGGAGATGAATACTAATTATGAAATCGGAAATGTGTCTAATTAAGAATTGTAAAATGTACAACAGGAATGACAAGTAACTGAATAACAAACCATGTTGCAATCTTATTAAGTATTTCCATGTTTCATCACCCTTGGAATTTCTTACTATCTAAAATTGTGTAATGCATAATTTCATACTTGGTTAAAGCCAATATTTATTCCGATTCCACTGGTTTCAATGCAACCACATTTGCTTCCATTTTCCCTGCTTCCATTCCTTACAAACCTTCCCTAGCGCCCATATTACATAACAATGTCATGATCCTGGATATTCTTCCACATGGAAACTGTATAATACTGTGAAGTTTATACTGCAAATTTTGTGTATTTACACTTGCATAACGTGCATATGTAATTAAGAAACACAACCTACTAAACCAGGTGTGGAAACTGACTCAATTAGCATCAATAGAATGAATGACAAATGCCAAGGTGGAGTCAGCCAGAAAGGAGGAGTAAGGACATATCTGACAACCATGATAAGACTATCCGAGGTGAAGAATTTTTGGAGGTTCAGATGTCACACTGCCCCAAAACAGAAAAACGAGCTTCTTTTACCCCTAAAATGAAGATTAAGGGGGTTAAGAATGTCCTCAAGGCTAATTCTGCCACTGGGAGTACCCATTTTAGGTCAATTTAGACTGTTCACTTCCTTTTAGTGGAAAAAGGCGTTGTGGTGAAATTTTCCCCTATGCTCCTAGGGGTTTGGGGAACATTTTGAGTCAGAAATTCAAGGTGAAGGGTGCTAAAAGGACAGCAAAACCAGACCCATTCATTGTGCCTGAATGCAAAACACAGGCTTTCTCTGTGTGTGTCAGGAGCAACTTGAGAAACTGCAAGTTGGTTCTGATGTGAGAGAATCGGCCGCCTGCAAGGATGTTGTGCAGGAGATGCCCTGGTGTTTTACTATCCTGTGTGAGGCTTCTCTCATGACCCCACAAGGGAAGCTGGAACTGATAGAAAGGAGCTCACCCCACTCCCCGGATTCGAACCACCAACCTTTCATTTAGCTGGCACAAGTTTTTAACCCATTGCACCATGAGGGGCTCCCAGGCTAAACCTATCTCACTTCTGTTCTAAGTTCACAAGAGGATTTTGCCATATATCGTCCTATGTTTATCATACTTCCATTGTGGAAACAGTAAACCGAGATTTCACAGTTCATATATATTCCATAATCACCATCCTCCTCTAGTACACAAAAATATAACTTGTTTTTACTAATTGAGAAGATACATATCTAAGTAAAGTCCTTCTGGCCCCTGAAGGGATAATCAAAATGTGATACCAATGTGCCCATACCCCTAAAAATTAAACATTGTACAATTAAAACATTTTATTACATGGTACATCACTCCCCAAAAACTATCAAATTGTTATAAATCAATGTCAAATAAATGTTGGAAATGTGGAAACCAAGTAGGATACTTTTTATCATTCATGGTGGGCATGCGATAAAGCAAAGAAGTTTTGGAGGGAAATACACGACAAAACACAAAAAATATTACAGATAATTTTTAAATTGGAACCAAAATTTTACCTATTAGGAATGTTTGATCTGGAAAAAGATAAAGAAACCACATAGCAACGGCAGCTAGAATAACATACACAAGATACTGGAGAAACGAAGAAATGCCCACAGTAGACAGTGGTTATTGAAACTGATGGAGATTATGAATATGGATAGCCTAACTAACTTAATGACAACTTATATAACTAACATATCAACAAAGAAGGAAACCTCAAACAGATTGAACAATTGTAAAGGAATATCTCAGAAAAGAGAATATGAAAATATTGATATAATGACCGTGGTTAGTTGTGTGTGTGTGTGTATACATGCATACACCACCCTTGGGGATTGTAGTGAAGACATACTTAAAATGGTTTAACAAATAATCTAATATCAGGATACTACCACCAAGAAGTTGCGGGAAGTCATATTGTATATAAGAAAAGGCCTTTTTATTTCTTCTGTGCCCTCTTTCTCTTCTTTCTCTTCTTTTTCTTTCTTACTTTCCTATCCCTAACCAATTGTTTCCCCACTTTTCATGTAATCATATACTCACAATAAATTTTTTTTATTAAAAAAAACCATTTTATCAGATTTCAAAATGTTTGGAAACCTAAATCAAGACTATATATAGCTGGGTCTGATCATCCAGAAACAAGTGAAATACTCTAATTGTAATCCAATTTAATTCTGGAATAGAAATTACACTGTAGCAGGGAAGTCTCTTAGGCAATTGTCTCACACCCAACTAAGCTGTACTCTCACTATCCGAGGTGAAGAATTTTTGAGGTTCAGATGTCACACTGCCCCAAAACAGAAAAAACGAGCTTCTTTTACCCCTAAAATGAAGATTAAGGGGTTAAGAATGTCCTCAAGGCTAATTCTGTCACTGAGTACCCATTTTAGGTCAATTTAGACTGTTCACTTCCTCCTTTTAGTGGAAAAAGGCGTTGTGGTGAAATTTTCCCTATGCTCCTAGGGGTTTGGGGAACATTTTGAGTCAGAAATTCAAGGTGAAGGGTGCTAAAAGGACAGCAAAACCAGACCCATTCATTGTGCCTGAATGCAAAACACAGGCTTTCTCTGTGTGTGTCAGAGCAACTTGAGAAACTGCAAGTTGGTTCTGATGTGAGAGAATCGGCCGCCTGCAAGGATGTTGTGCAGGAGATGCCCTGGTGTTTTACTATCCTGTGTGAGGCTTCTCTCATGACCCCACAAGGGAAGATGGAACTGATAGAAAGGAGCTCACCCCACTCCCCGGATTCGAACCACCAACCTTTCATTTAGCAGTCCTGCTGGCACAAGTTTTTAACCCATTGCACCATGAGGGGCTCCCAGGCTAAACCTATCTCACTTCTGTTCTAAGTTCACAAGAGGATTTTGCCATATATCGTCCTATGTTTATCATACTTCCATTGTGGAAACAGTAAACCGAGATTTCACAGTTCATATATATTCCATAATCACCATCCTCCTCTAGTACACAAAAATATAACTTTTTTTTTTACTAATTGAGAAGATACATATCTAAGTAAAGTCCTTCTGGCCCCTGAAGGGATAATCAAAATGTGATACCAATGTGCCCATACCCTAAAAATTAAACATTGTACAATTAAAACATTTTATCACATGGTACATCACTCCCCCAAAAACTATCAAATTGTTATAAATCAATGTCAAATAAATGTTGGAAATGTGGAAACCAAGTAGGATACTTTTTTATCATTCATGGTGGGCATGCGATAAAGCAAAGAAAGTTTTGAGGAAATACACGACAAAACACAAAAAAATATTACAGATAATTTTTAAATTGGAACCAAAATTTTACCTATTAGGAATGTTTGATCTGGAAAAAGATAAAGAAACCACATAGCAACGGCAGCTAGAATAACATACACAAGATACTGGAGAAACGAAGAAATGCCCACAGTAGACAGTGGTTATTGAAACTGATGGAGATTATGAATATGGATAGCCTAACTAACTTAATGACAACTTATATAACTAACATATCAACAAAGAAGGAAACCTCAAACAGATTGAACAATTGTAAAGGAATATCTCAGAAAAGAGAATATGAAAATATTGATATAATGACCGTGGTTAGTTGTGTGTGTGTGTGTGTATATACATGCATACACCCACCCTTGGGGATTGCAGTGAAGACATACTTAAAATGGTTTAACAAATAATCTAATATCAGGATACTACCACCTAGAAGTTGCGGGAAGTCATATTGTATATAAGAAAAGGCCTTTTATTTCTTCTGTGCCCTCTTTCTCTTCTTTCTCTTCTTTTTCTTTCTTACTTTCCTATCCCATACCAATTGTTTCCCCACTTTTCATGTTTTTTTTTTTTTTTTTTTTAATATTTTTATTGTTTTATCATTATCAACACAATATTATACAATGTCTATTTACAGCAGATTCATGTTATTCATTTCTAGGTACAATACTTCAATCTTTAGCATCTGCCATTATGTTTTTCTTATACATTTTGTATCCCTCACCGCTGTGCTCCCTCCCCCTCCCAAGCCATTGCTTTTACATATCATTCGTCCAAAATTTCATTTCTTCTTGTGGAGGTAACCTTCCTTCTTCCTTTTCTAATCCTTTTTCAATAAATTTTCTCCATACCTCATAAAAATCACTTTGTTTCCATATACCTCTTTTTACTTTTAATAAACATGTTAACTTGTCATTTATAGCCAGTTTCCATACTTCCTTGTACCATTCCTCTATTTGTATATTTATTTCTTTTTCCAATTCCTTGCTATAAGCAGTCTTGCTATTGTTAATAGGTTTGTTATCGCATCTTTATCCTTTTTTCCAATTGTATACTATTATATAATGATAGTAAAGCTATACTAGACTTCTTTCTATTTTAATATTCATTATATCTTCTATTTCTTTAAATACTTTCGCCCAAAATTTGCTTTTTACATATTTACATTGCCACCACATATGTATGTATGTTCCTGTTTCTTGGCATCCTCTCCAACAGTTTTTCGAGTAGTTTTTATTTATATTTGCCATTCTTACTGGTGTAAGGTACCATTTCCATATTAATTTATAATAATTTTCTTTAATCCTTATTGATAAATTTTTAAGATGTCTTTGTCTCCACAATTGTTGCCACTCTGTTTCCTTTATTTTTATCCCTAAGTCTTCTTCCCAGATCTCCTTAAGGGTATTATTTTTGTTTTTCCTTCCTTTATTTCGATTATTATCTTATATATTTTACTAGTTATTCCTTTCAAGTTTTCGTGCTCTTCTACATCCCTCCCATTTTGTATTATTTGTTCAAATTGGCTAACCTTACTTCCTTTTTTATTGTTTTTAGCCAATTTTTAAACCATTGTTCTAATTGTATACAATGGAACCATGTCAATTTATTTCTCTAAATTCTTCCATAATCATTTCCTTCTTCGTTCCTACTTTTATCCAATCCTCCATTTTATCTAAATTTTTTTCCCTTAACTTTTTATCCAT
The DNA here is from genome assembly GCA_030556195.1 of Anolis apletophallus. NCBI lineage: Eukaryota > Metazoa > Chordata > Lepidosauria > Squamata > Anolidae > Anolis > Anolis apletophallus. The sequence continues at coordinate 75,579,969 of JARBWK010000007.1, read as the reverse complement.
TATTTGTTTTAAATTCTTTGAAATTTCTTTTCCATTACGATTGGGGTTATTACTGATCCATCCGTTATTAACATTCTCCTGTATTTATTCCATACTTCTAATATATTACTCAACATTGATTTCTAATTTCCCTAATTTCTTTCCTCGTGAATTGTTTAAAAATATATTCCATATTTCTTCTTCCACTTTTCCTGAGTAATTTCTTAGCCATTCTACCCCATCTTTTAAATCATTCCTTCAATAACCAGTCTCAATCTACTCGCTTCATAATATTTTTTTAATGTTAGGAGTGCTAAAACCTCCTTCTTTTTGCGATTTATACCATAACTGTTTGTTTAGTCTATTTCTTTTACTACCATTGCAATATTTATTTATCATTTGTTGCCATCTGTTTAGTTCTTCCTCTGTAATTTGAAGTGGCAGCATTCTAAATATGAAGTTTATCTTTGGGAGTATTTTCATTTTTACTAATGCTATCTTTCCAAACCAAGATAGATGTATACTGTCGTACTCTGTTAATTTTTTTTGAACCTCTTTTCTCAATGCTACTACATTTACCTCTTCCATTTCTTTTAAATCTTTTGTTATTATTACTCCAAGGTATTTTAATTTGTTCTTTAATCTAATTCCCATTTTTCTTTGTTCTGTAAAATCTTTTTCTTCTTTCTTTGTATAATTAAATAGCATCATTTCTGACTTATTCCAATTAACTTGTAGACCCGTTGATTCCCAAATTTCTCTAGATGTTCCTTTACTTTATCCATTTTACCTACTATATTTTCAATAAATAACAATGTATCATCTGCAAATAGGCTCACCTTCTGCTTTTCCTTTATTCCTACCCCTTCTAAGTTTTTATCATTCCTAATGGCATTTTGCAAATAGTTCTATCACCATCGCAAACAGAATTGGTGATAGAGGGCATCCTTGTCTTGTTCCCCTTGTCACTTTTATTTCTTTTGTCACCCCATCATTTATATTTACAACTGCTGAATTTCTTGAATAATATTGTTCTAGTAAACCTTTTATTCTACTTCCCATTCCAAATTTGTTCATAATCTCGCTTAAAGCCCGCCATTCCCACACAATCAAAAGCTTTAAATATATCTAATGATAATATCCCTACTTTTAAATTCCTCTCTTGAACCACACACACATTTTATTTAGTACCTTCCCTATCAAGTTTGACATTTGTCTTCCTTTACAAACCCACATTGGTCTTTTTTTTTATATACTTATACATACATTTGTTCATTCTATTGGCTATTATAGCAGATAGAATCTTCGCATCTTGGTTAACTAGTGATATGGGCCTATATGACCCTGGGTCTGTTAAATCTCTATCGGGCTTTGGTATTAATATTATTAATGACTTCCTCCATGATTCTGGGATATTTTCTCCTTTCATTATTCCATTGTACAGTTCTAATAGTTTTGGAATCAATACATCTCTGAAGCTTTTATAATATTCTGTTCCCAAACCATCCAGACCTGGAGCCTTCCCAACTTTTAATTCTTAATTACTTCCTCTATTTCCATCATCCTCTTAATAGGTTGTTCCAACATTTCTTTGTCATTCTCCTCCAACCTACTCTCCCAATTTTCCTCCACATATTTCCTAATTTTTCTATGGAGCTGGCTTTTGTTTGGTATAATTCCTTGTAAAACTCTTCAAAAACCTTCAATTTTTCTTTCATAGATCTACATGTTTTACCCGTTTTATCTTTTATCGTGCTTATTATACCTTCCATTTTCTTTTTTTTGTGTGGATTTGGCTAGCATCTTTGAGTTCTTATTACTAAATTCAAAAAATTCTCTCCTTAAATATATTAAATTTTCTTGTACTTCATCTATTTCCATTTTTTCCAATTCCTCTTTTTTAGCTCTCAGCCTTGCATAAATTTGTGTCTCTCTTTATTATATACTTTTTTCCAACTCATCTATTTCTTTTTCTAAATTCTTTTTCCTTTCTTCTTGCCTTTTTTTGAGATTAATTGTCTTTTATACATAACCCTCTCGCCACCGCTTTCATTGTGTCCCATAATACTCCTTTGATACTTCCTTCCATTAAAGTCCCAAGTTTCTTGCCATTCGGATTTCACTCTATCCACAATCTCTCTATGGTTCAAAATTCTTGTATTCAGTCTCCACCTCCTCATTTTATCATAATCACATTTCAAAGCAATCTCAATTGACACCAGAGCATGATCTGAAATCTTAATGCTTCCAATATCTGCATTTAACAATTTACTTAACATGTTTTTAGAAACAAAAATATAATCTATTCTCGTATAAACTTTATGTACAGCCGAGTAGTATGTATATTTTTTTTCATCTCCTTTACCATTCTCCACACATCCTTTAAATGCCACTTATTCATCACTCTACTTAAATCCGTTGTTTCACTATTTCTATTTTTGTCGTTTGTGTAGTTTTATCTTTTTTTTTATCCATATAATAGTTACAATCCCTCCAAATATTACATATTGTTGGTGATAATTCTCTATCTGACCTAGTACTTTTTCATAAAATTCTTGCTGTTTTACATTTGGTGCATATACGTTTACTAATACATATTTATCCTCCCCTATTTCCCCCATACATTATTATATATCTACCTTCATCATCTTTCAACACCTTATTTATTACAAAATTACATTTCTTAGCAATTATTATGGCTACACCTCTTGATTTTGACGACCCAAAGGATTTTTCATAGCTTCTTATCCAACTCGATTTTAGTTCGCTCAACCCGGTTTATTCTGGTGAGTTTCCTGTAGGAAGATAATGTCCGCTACGTTTTTCTTCAGTAGAGTTTCAATCCTCCTTCTTTTAATTACTGTCCCTAAGCCTCTGGTGTTCAATGTTGAGATTCGTAGTTTATTGGACATCGTTATGATTTACATTAAAAGACTGTTTTGTGGCTTGAACCCTTGTGAACCCTTGTCCCTTAAAGTCCCCTCCCCTCCCTCCCCCTTCCCCCCCGTTACCCCTGCTCCTCTCGTTCCCCCCTTCCCCACTTCCAGTCTTTGGGACATCTTGTCCCAACCATGGCCCCCGGCCTTCCCAAGTGGGGGGGGGGGGCGAAGTCATCCTATGGCCCAGAGTCTCCCTCCCCCCGAGTGCTCATATTTAGAACAAAAAGAATTAAACTTTTGATTGCAGTGATTCTAAATTTCTTCTTACATCTCAATTCCTCCGACAGCGCCGATTAATTCTTCCAATTCTCCTTTTTCCTCTGGTATATTTCCTCCCACGGCTCCTTCCTCCTCTTCTTCCTTTCTGTCTCTGTCTTGTTTTGTTGTTATGCCAAGCTCCTTCAATAATTGAAGTCCTTGCTCCAAAGAGTCGACTCTGTACCTTTGCCTCTCCATTGAAATTTGAGAAAGATTGGGTATCCCCAGGTATACAATATTCTGGCCTTCATTAGCTGAATCGTAATTGGCTTCATTGAATATCTCCAGTTTTTGGTTTCGGAGCAGTAGTCATTAAATATTTCCAACTTTGTTTCTCCCATCCTCAATTTCTCTGGGTTCTTCCTCAGTATTTTCATCAACTCTTCTTTTTGCAAAATTATGAACCCGAATTATTACATTCCTTGGTGTTATTTTTATTCCTTCCAGCCAGAAGACGATGTACTCGTTCTAGGTCCATTTCTCTCTAATTTAACATTGGAGTGACTTTTTGCAACCACTTCAATATTTCAGTTTTCAAATCTTCTCTCTTTTTCCCTTCTGGGTAGTTTTTAATTACAACATTATTCCTTCTCTGGTTGTCTTGCATGTACACAAACTTTTTCCATATCTGAAAGTTTATTGTCATTTTGCTGAATTTGTTGTTTAAGTGTTTTCTGTTCTTTTATTCTTTTCAGCTTCTGATTTTATTGTTTGTATCTCTCCATTTATTGTTTGTAAGGTACTTTGTATGGCCTTAAATTTGTCATCTGAGATTTTCCTTTCTGCATCCAATTGTTCTTTCATTTCTTTGGAGTTAGTTTGAATTTCCAATTTCATCGCTTGAATGTCTCTCTTTCATGTAATCATATACTCACAATAAAAAATATTTTTTTAAAAAACCATTTTATCAGATTTCAAAATGTTTGGAAACCTAAATCAAGACTATATATAGCTGGGTCTGATCATCCAGAAACAAGTGAAATACTCTAATTGTAATCCAATTTAATTCTGGAATAGAAATTACACTGTAGCAGGGAAGTCTCTTAGGCAATTGTCTCACACCCAACTAAGCTGTACTCTCAAACTATTTATTCTCCAGGAGCCAGAATGCAGAAGTACCTGGTTTTAATATGGTTGCCTTAAAACCTACTAATCTTGGCTCTTTCCTGTTGTCTTGCATATGACAGCAGAAATGCCTTTCTAAATATTGCACTTCAAACAAGCTCTGAAAACAGTGCCATTGTTTGTAGCTTCTCTAACCAATGGGTTCAACATGGATTAATTACCACGGTATGTTTGCCTTTATAAAAAAAGTCACACAAGTTATATTGAATTATTCCATAGTTGAATTCCCCTTGAGAATGCCAATCTTTTTGCTTTGGGAAGGAAGGGTAATGTCAGATTTCCATATTTGGGATCTCAGATTTTACAAGGAATCTTGGAAGGTCTTTGTATCAGATAGGCAATGAGATGTACATTTCAGTAACAAAACTGAAGATCTGACAAGGAATCCAACCATTACTGCTTTAAAGGATAAACAAACAATGGGGATATTATCATATTTCAACAATGTCATAGTTCCAGCAAAGAATCATATTTTGAAATGGCACCAAAACAGCTACTAAAATATATCTTTTTACTGCTGCAATAGTTTTAAGAGAGATTCTTGGCTTGACACAAGCTAATCATATACCATGACTATAATGTCAGCAGCTAAGTTGTTCCAAAACATTTCTGTTGCTGTGAGAGCCAGGCACAAACCCAACTGTGGAGAACAAAGGTCTGGTTCTGGTGTGATGGTGACTCCTTCATTCAGCTAACCCTGCTCTGCTTCCTAACCTACAGTGCATTCCATATGCTGACATAACTAATAAGGCTTACCATAATGCGAATATGCTAATGAGACAACAGGTCTCCCAAGCAACTGCACTGCCAGATGAATTCATTAAGATCATTTTGAGGCTATTTTTAAAAATATGAATCCATAAGAATTCATTAACTATACACTGGGTCCACTGTATTGGCAGGCTCATGATCCATGGATTCCACCCATCATGGATTCAAATAGAGGATCTCCTCTATATATCCCTATTAATGAAATGTGTAGGACAGCAATGGAGGTGGCAGCAAACCCTGGGCTTCTGCACTATCAAACGTGGGGCTTCTGCTCGTGAAGAGAGATGTGTGAGCCAATGGGAATCCAACTTTACTGCTTGGCCCCACAATTTCACAGATCCTTGGGTCTCTCTGCAGCTCTATCTGTACTGCTGGCTAGACCAAGAGAAAGCAAACAAACCATGGTGTGTGTGTGGCTGTGTGTAGCTTTGGGCTCTTACCTGTGCAAATCTGACCCAAGACACTCTTCAGCTAAGACAGTATTCATCATCAGGTGATTTCTGCCCTCCCCTCTCAAATGCTCCATTGCATCATTTCCAGGAGCATCGGAGAGGGTGCTTTGAAGCCTCCAAGCTTGGTAGCTACTTAATTTTATGTTGTTTAAAGGTAGAAAAGAGGGCGAGGGATGGAAGGATGGCATTGACATCCCTCCTCCATGGGTTATTCGAGCCCACTGAGACGGGATCACTGTGGAGACTGCTCCTGACAGGTTTCAATCTCAGGAGCAGTCTCCACATCCCCCACACCTGCAAAGATCTGGACCTTATTGAAAGGTCCGGATCTATGCAGGTGTTTTTTTTAGCGCAGAGTAAACCTGAGGTGGCACAGTGGCTAAAACTGCTGACCTGATGAACTTGCTGATCAAAAGGTCAATGGTTTAAATTTGGGGAGTGCGGTGAGCTCCCACTGTTAGCCCCAGCTTCTACCAACCTGGCCATTCAAAAACATGCAAACATGAATAGATCAATAGGTACCATTCTGTCAAGAAGGTAACAGCACTCCATGCAGTGATGCTGGCCACATAACCTTGGAGGTGTCTACGGACAATGCCTGATCTTTGGCTTAGAAATGGAGATGAGTACCATCCCCCAGAGTTGGACATGACTAGACTTAATGTCAAGGGGAAACCTTTACCTTAAACCTACTCCAGGTTAAACTAGATTATCCAGAGGTGTCAGGCCTGTGTAGATGGGCCCTTTGTTGTAAAATACACACACACGGCACTTGACTGAAAATTGAAGAAATTGTTTACAACTGCTCAGCTGATGATACTGTGAAAAGTCTTATGTATTGTATGTCTAATTCTGTATATAAGTTAGGAAAAAATAAAATAACTAAAATGCCCCCTCCAAGTTCCATTTCTTACTCTAGAAGAGGCATTTGGCTGCAGACAGGCAGGCACGCTTTCTGGGCCTGCATGCCACACACACACACTCTTTCCAAGACAAAGAGGCTGCTCACGAAAAGCAGACAAGGAGCTGAGATCAGCTCCCATTTGCTTTCATGTCAAGCTGATTTTCATACTGGGAGAAGGTTTCCTGTTATGTTCTCCCGAAGGTAATGAAAGTAATGAAAGAACGGATTAAACAAAGGAAAAAGAATCCGCACACAAACCTAGTGTGAACCTTTAGATAAAGTGATATTTATGCATTTGACAGAGCTAGAATTTCAAGCAAACCATTTAGTATTGACAGACAACAAGCAAAATTGTTTCCATCTTTCTTTATTTCACAGCAGTACTGTTCACAGGACTAGTGTCATACAACACTTAAAATTATATTTTAAGTGCCTGGAATATTTCACACACTGAAAGATCGTGAGTAAGAATGGAACAATTTAGCCTTGACTCTACTGGTCATTCTAAGATAGGAAACATTTTTCTTTTATTAAAAATATTAGGAAGAATTCTCTAAGGATCATCTTTGCCTTCTTTGTGCTTTCTGGCTTTTGGCATTTTTGCTGCACAGCTTTGCTTTTGATCAACAGAAAACATTGCCCACTAGCAATTGAAAGCCAGAATCACAACTTTGTACATTTCCGCTAATTCCCTAGAAATTCATGTTCTGTAAGGGCTGCTCTTGAAAGGGTCCCCCCGCCCTCCTAAATTTGATGAGGTCAAAATAATTTAGCCAGACTGTTAACTGGGGTTGGATATAGGGAGAACACAAATCTAAAGAGATTTGTTGGCCAAATCCGATTAGACTTAGTGCACATCAATACAGGCTGGAACCCCTACGACTGTTCCAAAGCATTCTGCTTCAGACCAGTCCTGATTTGTGCCATGGTGTTGTCATGGCCCCACTCCTGAAGAGTGACAGTGGCAGGAGCAGAATCCATACTGTCCAGTCAGACCAAACTCGGTTTAGCCAGCTGGACAGTTGTCCTTATGTCACTTCCATCACTGAAGCAGCAGCCATGGAGATACGGAGAGCTCTTACATATCGCTCATCACCTTTTCCCTTGTTAGCAAAGGTGTTCCATGATCCAGAGAGAGGGATGAGGGAAAGGAGAGAGATTGCCCTCCTCCTTCCTTCCCCCCTGATTTGCATGGTACCTTTGCTAGCATCCCTTCTCTAGAGTTCTGTGGTTGCCACTATGGTGATGAATGGCAAAGAAGCCGCATTGCTCTGCCCCAGTGCGGTGGAGTGTAAGGGTGACTATGTGAACAGAGGGAGCATTCCAAATCAGAGCCAGGCTATCTATTCACACATACTCTGAAGTGAGGGGCTCCCCCAGAGCTTCAGGGAAGCTTTGGGACATTCCCCAACTTTATCTAATCGAGAGCACAACTGCATTAAGTAGCTATGTCCCACATTGGAGATGAGGTGCCCCCATGCATCATGTGGATGCCACAAAGCCAATTCCCATTAACCACAGGGTACTGGCCCATGCAGATACACCCTTAGAGTTATGCAATGTTCTCACCATCGAAGTAAATTGCTTGGGCTGAGTGTATGTTTGATTGTGTGTGTGTGTGTGTGTGTGTGTTTCAAGTCAATTCTGCCCTCATTAGTTTCACAGATTTCTTAGAAAAAGAATACTCAGAGTTCTTTTCTCTGAAATATAGCCTATAGCCCAGGGTATTTTCATCCTAGTAATAACCAGGATTGGCCGTTTAGCTTCCAAGATCAGATGGGATCTGGTGCCTCTAGAATTTTTAGACATAGTCAAAATTAGTAAAATGGCTAAAAAATATTGGAACGAAATATTTTTTCATTTAGGGTGACTAAAGTGATCAAGGGTCAAGAGAACAAGCCCTATGAGGAGCAATTTAAAGAGCTGGGCATGTTTAGCTTGCAAAAGAGAAGACTGAGACAATTAATATCCATTTATAAATATGTGAGGGGAAGTCATAGAGAGCAGGGAGCAAGCTTGTGGGACTTTACATGTCATATTTTCACTGGCTCTGCTCCAGAAATAAATTTACATTTTGTCTGAAATGTGCTTTGCAATCGTTACATACTCTTGATTTTAAATGTACAAGGTGGCTGACATGTTTGCGCTCAAAATGAGCAAATGAAGTCTAATTGTTTGTCAAATGAATTTTATTTCTTTTCTTCTGCTGCCCTGGAGACTAGGACACAGAGCAATGGCTTCAAACTACAGGAAAGGAGATTCCATATGAACATTAAGAAGAACTTCCTAACTGTGAGAGCTGTTCAGCAGTGGAACTCTCTACCCCGAAGTGTGATGGAGGCTCCTTCTATGGAGGCTTTTAAACAGAGGCTGGATGGCCATCTGTTGGGGTTGCTTAGAATGCGATTGTCCTGCTTCTTGACAGGGGGTTGGACTGGATGGCCCACGAGGTCTCTTCCAACTCTATGATTCTATGATTCTATTCTATGAAAACCAAGGAGAAATACAGAAGACGCTAGACATAAAATTATGGTTAAAACCAGAATATTACTTATTGGGAATTATAGACATAGAATTGGGGAAAAAACCAAAAACAGACTATTGAACTATTTGATGAAGGTGACCAGAATAAATTATGCTCGCTATTGAAGAACAAAAGAAATCCCTTCTTAAAAAACCAATGGATGTCTAAAATAATTGATATAATTTCTATGGACAAATGAACCCAATTACTGAATAAACATACAGAAGGATATTTTTAAAAAACCAACAGACTTGACTTTAATAAGACAAAAGAAAAGATAAAATTGATAATAGAACTAAATTGAAGAAAATAAGAGAATTTGTCCTGGAAAAGAAAAGAAGAAGGGGGACAGCAATATTAAGAAGAAAAAAGAAAATACAAACCATAGTGGAGAAGACGGGAAGTTTTCTATTTTTCTACTTTTTATCTATCCCTTTTTTCACTTTCTAAATTTCTCCCCCATATCCCTAGTAATTTGGGTGGGGCTTTTTCTATTATTTTTATCGCTTTGACCCCTTTGTGTTAGACTCCCAGACTATCCCTAATTTCTATTCTATCTTTTTCTTTTACTTCCTTTTAAGATAATGTAATCAAGAAAAGAAATAAAATTTATTTGACAAACAATTTGACTTCATTTGCTCATTTTGAGCGCAAACATGTCAGCCACCTTGTACATTTAAAATCAAGATTGTGTAACGATTGCAAAGCACATTTCAGACAAAATGTAAATTTATTTCTGGAGCAGAGCCAGTGAAAATATGACATGTAAAGTCCCACAAACAAAACATGCACAAAATATCTATTAATGTTTGACACAAACTGCGCATCCTATGTTTTATAGCGTGAACTTGGAAGTCCTGACTCTTGAGTTACGTGAACTTTATTTCTTTTCAGCTACAAAGTTCTGTCACCAAACTATAATGAAAATAAGAAAAATCCGAATTAAATACTCTTGTATTGTAGTGATGCCATTTTTTAAAATTCCGAGCAAGGTATTCTTATCACATGTGGTAAATTAAAAATAATCCAAGCTGCATTTGTAATAATTGCCACTACTCCTTAAACACAAAATTAATTTCTTGATTACTAAAAGATTGGTTTTTTTAGTTGAGGTGTGTTTTGTAAATCTATTGCCTCTTCAAGATATGGCTACAAGTAAACAATAGCTGTATGTGTATAAAAACAGAATAAATGTTTCTACAGTAGTCTCCATGATTCATTTCAGGCAATTATTGTGCACATGCCATTAAAATAATAACAGCTTTACAGACTAATATATTTGACTGTTAAAAGGCACAGTTTTTACCTCACTCTGAGTATTTATGATGTTTTACATTTTAAAAAGGCATTTAACTCCAGTCTACAAGAGACATATTTACATTATAAAACTGAAATGTTGGAGGGATATTATATGTCTCTATTAAATGTGTATAATTCTACAGGCATTCAAGAGTTACAGCCTTTCATAGCTGAAATGATGCGGTCTGAGAAAGGAGTAGTCCAAAGGATATTCTCTTTTATATGAAAACATATTCAGGGGTAATCATGTTGGAAGTCTTAAAGAGAGGAAAGCCCCAAACCAATTAGTACAATACTCTGTGTGTGTGCTTAGAGCATAATTAGAAAAAAGCACAATATTATGTAGTAGATTAGCAACTGGCAAAACCACCTCTGAGTATTTCTTGCATAAGAAAACCCCTACAAAATTTATGGGGTCACGGTAAGTCGACAAGCAAATTGAAAGCAGACATGTTCACATACACACAGACATTATTGTAATGTTGAGCAGACCTGCTCAACATTACAGCTTTCTTTCAATCAATGATCACTGCATGAACTTTGTTTATATCCAACCTTCCTGGTCAGTGCACATTATATGTCAAATTCAAATGCCAGTCTCCCCATATAGTTACCTGGAGCAAATCGCAGCCTTTCAACCTAGCTTACTTCATAGGATTGTCATTCCAGAAAAATGTATATGGGTAAATGGTGATGGAGAAAAGTCATGTACATCTTCAGCAATAGGAACTATAAAATAGATATTTGTTGGGGAAAATGACTTATAGAAAGACATTAATGCATTTGAGTGACCTTTTAAAATATCTCATTTAAGCTATAAGGTTATTGAAGGTATCATACTTACCAAGCACTAAGTCCTACTGATTTCATTGAGGCATACTTCTAAATAGGCCTGATTGCTATTGTACTCTTAGTATAAGTGAAATATTGCTCTGAAGGGACAGCCTCCTCCTTCTGAAACACAGATACATAAATGTGCACATACTGACTCCTCTCTCACTTTTGTTGTAAACTACCTTCAAGTCAACTGAGACCTATGACAATCCTATGAAGGAGAAGCATCCTAGCCATCCTGTTCTCAACAACCTTCCTCAGTTCACTTGCTCCCTCTCTCTCATTCATATACCAATGCACATGCCTCTGATACACAATATCTCTGGGTCACTCTCTCTCTCACACACACACACCAAAACACATATGCACAGATACATAAATACACACACACTCTCTTCACACAAACATGCACTCCCCAGTCACTGCCATGCATTCCTGCCATCTTCAGGAAATAACTTCTACTTGTTGTAAGGCATTACTAAAGTCACCTGTGACCAGCAGTGCTGCGAAATTCGAAGAGGCATGAATAGAGGGCGAAAGAGAGAAACGTGTCAAGAGGAAGGTGTGTCAAGCCAAATCTGACTGGGATTGCCTTCCACCTGGAAACTGATGCCCTCACTGTGAAATAACATGTGAGTCAAGAATAGGGCTCCACAGTCACCTAAGTATCCACCGCCAAGACACTACACTTGGAAGGCCATCATACTCGGACAACGAGGGAACAAAGCAAAGTAACTAAAGTGACCTCCACCTAAAAGAGAAATTGAACTGCTTGACTTCCATCAGTTTTCTAGAAGGTGGAATTGTTATTATAATAATAGCTATATTCTTATATCCTGCCTCCATCTCCCTGAAGGGACTTGGGGTGGCTTACATGAGGAACATGAAAGCAATTGAATTAGGCTTTTAAATCCTAACCCTACCCACAAGATCTATTGCAACAGAACTCTGAATTTTGCAGGCAATGTATGTTCACATGTCATGTCTTCTCCCCACATTTGTGGATTTAACTTTGGTGAGTTGATGGATTTGATGAATATATTCTCTCTAGGAATCTCTAGTCCTTCAGTGTTTCATCCACTGAAAGTTGACCATAAAGTCACATTGGAGGACTTAAGAGATTCACAGAGAAGTATTTTCTCAAGTTAAAAAATAGGGTTTTCTTATTCATGGTTGTTCCACCTCTAACTGACATGAAATTGGAGAGCCTAACGTTCACCCCAGAACTTGTGTTCACATGAAAACAGAAGCAGCTTTCTTCTGAGTGAGCATGAAACATTTTAAGAAATCTTTTTTGCTTATCTTTAATCTGTCACAACTGTTCATTTCAGGCCCCCCGAGAGTAACCAAAGGCAGAAAAGCTAAGAAACATCCAGTGATTACTATGAAGGGATTTACCGGTACATTTATGTAATAGGGGCACTGGGAATAACAACAGGAGCAGGATTTTCTTACTTGGTAAGAACAAGAATAGACCCAATGTTATAGGAGGATAATGGGAACAACTTATTTGTTTTGGACTAATATAGTCTCCCAGCTGTCCAGTATCATTAACCAATGGGTTAGTGGACGTTACTATCACTATGTATGCATGGCAACAATGTATTTGCTTCTCAGAAAAGTGTTAAGCTGGGAAGCTGTTGCCAGAAAGAGTTTCTCAAAAGAAATTGGTTTTTAAGGAACATACAAACACAATCTCTCTCTCTCTCTCTCTCTCTCTCTCTCTCTCAATCTCAATCTCAATCTCAATCTCAATCTCAATCTCAATCTCAATCTCAATCTCAATCTCAATCTCAATCTCAATCTCAATCTCTCTCTTCTTGGCAACTTTAGGTTAACCTCTCTGTTTGGTTTAACACCCAAATCCCCCGAACAGAGAAAACTCATTCTACTCAGAAATTCAATTTCTCCTCTCCAACACTTTCTGTTCTTCTTATGGCAAAAAAAGGATGCAAAATATGTTTAAAAATTAAGAAACTTTGAAATTCCACTATCAATTTCCTCTAGCATGTTTCCTCTTTCCCTCAAAGTTTTCTTTGGATCATGCTGACTCTGTAACAGATTTTAATGTTTCATTTATTGCATCTGTACATCAGGCAGGAAAAAAGGAGAAGATGGGGGGGGGGGGCTTATAAACGTTGCATCCTTAGTACATGCACATGGCTTTAGCAGTGTTATGTTTCCACCCCAAATTATCTTCCCTCTCATTACAGATCTTGGGAGCACATGCGGCAGAAGTCTGTGAGAAGAGGATCTCACTTCTGTACAAACAGCTGGCTTTGATTTTATGTGGGAGGCAGAGGTCTTCCCACTGGGCTCATGGGCATAATCAGATCGGGAAACATGCTCTAATCATCTTCTGCCCCCACCACCCATGTTGCCTGTTGCCAGGGCAAGGAAGAGGAGAAGAAGGAGTTGTGGGAAAGAAAAGAGACTTATTCTCCACATACTGCATGAGATTGCTGTAGAGTAATATTTCTTCTCACACATACTAGAAATGAAAAACTGCTTACATCATTGGACCCTCCCTGCATTGCTTTTTCCTTAATTTGTGACTTTAGAATATATTGCTGTATTAGATGTTAGATCCATTTTGCATGTGAGTACATTAATCAGTGCAAACACCGTGGTATTGGAGAAAAGAGACCACAACTCTATTTGGTTACAGTTGTAGACAAAGGGCTGGCTCAGGCCCCTTCTACACTGTGCCAGGATCTGATCCAAGGTTGTCTGCTTTGAACTGATTACACAAGCCAACAAAACCAACCTTTTTGTAATCATCAGAAATGAGAGTAGCACAGTTTAAATCAATTTTATGCTGATTTAAAATATGTCTTTATTTTTTCCCACCGCATCAACTTTTTAAATATGATGAATGGTACATTATAGCACACTTCTAAAAGGTCTGCACATTTCACATCATAGTTGTGTAATGCAAGCCAATAAGTATTTTTGATCGAATATAATTTTATGTCATTGTTATAGAGGTTTTTTGTGCTGAATTCAGATCTGTCTTTATTATTTCTCAATCAATGTAGTTTTTGCGATGAAGCTAATTGAATAATTAATGCATTTACCCACTGATATCAATAGAATCTAATTAACCACAAGCCAACAAGTATTTTTCATCAGATATGATTTTAGGTCATTCTTATAGAGTTTTTTTTGCACTGAATTCAGATCTGTGTTTAATTTTTTCTCTATCACGTGTAGTTTTTGCGATGAGGCTAATCGAACAATAAATGCATTTACGCACTGATATCAATTAGATGCATGAATTATTCTATTAGCCTCATCACAAAAACTACACATGATAGAGAAAAAATAAACACAGATCTGAATTCAGCACCCAAAACTCTATAAGAATGATCTAAAATTATATCTGATGAAAAATACTTGTTGGCTTGTGTTATATGAATCTCCACTGTCATAATCTGGGATAGACAGATAAATCTGGGATCAGATCCTGGGATATAGGGCAGTGAGGAAGGGGCCTCAATCAAATATGGACATAGATCCAGGTGCTGACCAACCTGCCTAAGGCAGAGTAGCCTCAAGCCCATTGTCATGCTTATCTCACACCTCAGATCATAACCTGGGCTGCCCGGCAAGTAGGGCATTGCATTTCTGAGGAATAAGCATCAACATTCTTCACTTTTAAATTAAAATGTTCCATTAAAGCAGGGGTGCTCATTAGGTAGATCGCGATCTACTGGTAGATCGCATAGGGTGTCCTGGTAGATCGCAGGCAGGGTGGGAGGAAGGCTCAGTCCCGCCCCGCAGGCTCCCGAAGCCGCCCAAGTGCTGCCAACCCTGGGTTATCTGAGGTCCTTTCCACACAGTTGAATAAAATCTCATGTTATCTGCTTTGAATCAGATTATATGGCAGTGTGGACTCAGAAAACCCAGTTCAAAGCAGATATTGTGTTATATGTTTCACATTTTTGTAGTGGGTAGGTAGATCATTTGGACTTGGTTGTTTTATAAGTAGCTCGCATGCTGAAAAAGTGTGAGCACCCCTGCATTAAAGCATCATAGATGCAACTAAACTCAACAGATTTATAGACATGATTCCCCAAGAAGTCAAATACATTTCAAATAGCTTTAAAAATTCTACAGGTGATAAATTTAAATTATATATAAAGAATTAGCTAAGAGCTCAATGCAACTGTGATTTCTAAAATAGCTATGGCTTTCTGGTTATTTATTTATTTATTAGTTCAATTTAATATACCGCTCTCTCTGGAGCCCAGAGCGGTTTACAGAATTAAAATAGCAGATAAAACACATAAAAAAACAATAAAACAATTTAAAACCCACCAATTAAACCCTATTCCCAGCAAGTCTGCAATAAGACAGCAGAAATGCGATTTGCAGGAGACTGTTGATTTGTTTTAAACCAAATCAGAATCCGGGGAGCAGGGTGAGCTCCGATCTTTCAGCTCCAGCTTCCTATGTGGAGACATGAGAGAAGCCTCCCAGAGGACAGTAAAACATCCGGGCGTCCCCTGGGCAATGTCCTTGCAGATGGCCAATTTTCTCACACCAGAAGCAACTTGCAGTATTCTCAAGTCCCCCCTGACATGAAAAAAGAGTTTGAATTAGTAGAATGCACAAGTTTGAGGAAACAGTGTTGGATATAAAATAATATATTTAATTTTATGATTTCACATCATCTGTTCTTCCCACCCTAGGCCAAGATTGGAGAAAACTGAAAAGCACTTTTCCTGTAAAAGTCTTGCCTCCACCCATTCTTCATCACCTCACTATGCTATTTCTCTTCCAGACTGTCTCAAATCAGGCTGGACTGCCTTAGATTAAACCTGACAGCCAATCTGCTACAGATCTGAATTGGACTGAGGTGGTCCAAATTGACCCAATTTACACCAGAATTCAGAATTTGTCTGAAGCTACAGCACAATCCTACTGTGCAAATATTTAATAGTGCTTTCTATAGCTGTTTATTTGAGCTGACTTAATACATTACATTTAATGAGCCTAAAGGCATGAGTGAGTGAGTAATTTCAAATAGCCATAGCTGAACTATAGCAATGCAATAAAGTTACTACAGCTAAGCTGAGAAGAATGTGAGAAAATGACACTTGTCTGCTCTCAGGAATTGATGGTGTTTGGAATTCCGAAATATTTGCTTACATCCTATATGGCAGAACAAAGGGCTCTATCTTTTGTATCAGGGTGAAATTCTTACAGGCCTAATTTAAGGATTGTAGCTGCTATTGTAGCAGTAGAGTCTCGCTTATCAAACCTTTGCTTAGCCAATGTTCTTTACTATCCAACGCACTCTGCGTCCCACCCAGATCCACAGGTGAGGGAAGTGGAGTGTATATTTGCTTGTAGAATAATGTCCAGGGTGGAAGAAAGAAAAAACTGCTTTTTCTGTCGATTTGTTGTAAAACATGTTTTGGTGCCTAATTTGTAAAATCATAACATAATTTGATGTTCAATAGGCTTTTCCTTAATCCCTCCTTATTATCCAACATTTTTGCTTATCCAACGTTCTGCCAGCCTGTTTATGTTGGATAAGCAAGACTCTACTGCATATCAGTAAGTAAAGCTTAGGGATGTAATTATTTACTATTCATCTTCTTGAAGGAAATAATAAGTAATTTTAGCTATTTTCTTCCAAATATAAGAATATGTTTGAAAACTTCAGTTTTTGAAGGCTATTATTTACAGGTTGATTTTTTTCTGCGCAAAATTATCATATGCTTGTTTTGCACAGAATACAATACAGTAGAGTCTTGCTTATCCAGCCTTCAGTCATCCAACGTTCTGTATTATTCAATGCAGTCTGCCTCCCACCGGGATCCACAGCTGTTTCAATACATTGCCGTGTTTTGGTGCTAAATTCGTAAATACAGCAATTACTACATAACATTACCACATATAGAACTGCTTTTTCTGTTGATTTGCTGTAAAACACAACGTTTTGGTGCTTAATTTGTAAAACAATAATGCAATTTGATGTTTAATAGGCTATTCTTTAATCCCTCCTTATTATCCAAAATGTTTGCTTATCCAAAGTCCTGCTGGCCCATTTCTATTGGATAAGTGAGGCTCTACTGTATTTTTTTTTGTGTAAAATCATTTTTGTCTCATATTTCTGCATAAAACTCTGCATATAACTTTCCCAGTGGAAAAGTTGCTTTCTGTATCTAACCACTACATGCCAACTTTATAAGTCCCAAACTAT
Source organism: Anolis apletophallus (assembly GCA_030556195.1). Lineage (NCBI taxonomy): Eukaryota > Metazoa > Chordata > Lepidosauria > Squamata > Anolidae > Anolis > Anolis apletophallus. The sequence goes on along the minus strand of JARBWK010000007.1, from coordinate 75,562,670 downwards.
AAAGATTCTCATCAGTTCAGGATTTTACTCCTTAGGGTTTCTCAACAGTCTAGAATCACAGATGATCAAGCCTAATGTTATCAAATGGTGGTGAGAGAAATGTGGATGCTTTAGCACTTCCATATTAATGTCACAGCCATTTACTAATATGGGGCATGGCCAACCACAGTTGCTGGAAATTGTGGATGCACAGGACCCACATTATCTAAATACTGAAAACAAATAGAAAACATCAATAAAATATTGCAATCATCTATCTGTTTTCAATAAAACTAAGGGAAGTTCACAATAAAGTATGTAAAGGCTTTTGAAAGAGAGAAAAACCAATCACAGGTCCTCATAACTTCTGCTGCCATTATAGTGAAATTAAGATGAAACTACACAATTGGAGCCTTGTATTGACCTTGTCTTTTGTTAAAATTTGCTTGGAGAATTAAAATGTAAAAACAATAATAACCCAGACTAGGGAGACAAATAAAGTGTCTGTGAAAAAGGATAGGAAGCATTATCCAGGCTTCTGCTAGTCATTTTTTGGTATTTTTTTCAATGTCGTTCTAAAGCACTATGGTATTATTATACCTGAACCCACCATTGCGGGAGAAGCTGTCAGCGCTATTAATCATTCTGCATGCTTCGTTTCTAAATACTATCAGGTTCACAGTCAGAATAATGTGGTTTTGGTGCTTCTACAACCTCCCACCCCCATCTAAACATAGTCTAAAATTCAAATGGGGAAGGTAGCAAAGTAAAGTTGCTGAACACAGCATTGACTGTAGGCTTCAGCTATTGCTGCAGATGAGACCGTGTTTTGTCAGGGAGTTTGGCAATGCCAGTGGTCTCATAGATATGGCCAACCTGCTAGCAATTTAGCTGTGTGGAGTTGGAGGCATAGGAACCCATCTTGGCACTCCCAAACCCCAGCTAGGGTTTCCAAGTTTTGAGAGCCAGTAAGAGCACTCCCTCCCTCTAGCCCCCCAATTTACCCCCTAAAACCTAGTCTACTTCACTGCTCTAACAATAAAAGTATGGTGGCAGTTTAAGAGAATGCTTGATTGGGAAGCATTTTTCAACAGGAACTCTTGATCCCACCATCTTCACAAGTGTAATTGGTGAGTGTGAGAGACATGACCTTCTCAGTGGTGGTCCTTCATCTATGAACTCCCTCTCCAATGAAATCAGGTCTGCTCCCTTCCTCCTGTCTTTCAGGGAGAAGGTTAAGATGTGGCTGTGGGACCAAGCAGTCAACCAGTAAATAGTGCAATAACGGACTAATATAATTGACAATTGGGCAGGCCTTGGACTACGATCTGGATTACTTGATTTTAATTGATGTTTTAATAATTGATGTTTAATTGTATGGTTTTAATTGTATTTGTTTTTTTTTATATTTATATATATTGGCATCAAATTGCTGCCTGCTGTAAGGCTGCCCTGAATCCCCTTTTAGGATGAGAAGCAGGATACAAATATGTGAACTAAATAAATAAACTATATTTATAACTACGGTAATTATTTGATTAATTAACTTTGTCAGCTCGAAAATCCAGGCAGTTTGTGTCCTCAGAGCATGTAGTTAAAGAGGCAGAAACAGGCTGCACATCCCTTATCTGAAATTTTGAAATCCAAAATTGTCCACATGACTGGCTGAAATAGGGACACCTTTGTTTTTGAATGGTTCAATTTACACAAACTTTGTTTCTTGCACGGAAGTATCACATCTTCAAGATACCCCATTGTATATGTAGATACAAATCTACATACACATCTACATAGCTATCTTTTTATTTATTTATTTATTATTTCGATTTGTATACCGTTCTTTCCATGTTGGCTCAGAACGGTTTACAACATATCAAACTAAACAATGAGGCATAAAAACATATAACAGTAAAAATTACAGACAGAATAACAACATTCCACTACAACCAGAGAGGGTTACAGGTTGAATGCTTGCCGGAATAAAGCTTTTAAAGCTTTCTGGAAGGCCAGTAGCTCATTAATTGATTATACTGTACTTCCGGCGGTAAATTGTTCCACAGGTATGGGGCTACCACGGAAAAGGCTCTCTGCCTATTAGACGATAGATGTACAGTTTGTAGGGAGGGAATCTGTAGAAGATTGAGATCTTCGGATCGAAGGGATCTCTGTGGAACATATGGGAGTAGACAGTCCCTCAGATACACCGGCCCCAGACCATACAAGGCCTTGAAGGTCAAAACCAGCACTTTGAAGATGATCCGGTGCTCAATTGGTAGCCAGTGCAGGCGCTGCAGGGTTGGTGTAATATGAACCCTGGCTGGCACTCCAGCCAGGAGTCATGCTGCAGCGTTCTGCACCAGCTTGAGCTTTTGGATGACCGACAAAGGAAGGCCAATGTAGAGGGTGTTACAGTAGTCTAACCTCGAGATGACCGTCACTTGGATTACCGTGGCTAGGTCATTTCCGGAGAGGTAGGGCGCCAGCTGCCTAGCCTGCCGCAGATGATAGAAAGTGGATCTGCTGACAGTGGAGACCTGGGCCTCCATTGTCAGCAGCGGGTCCAACTGGACCCCCAGACTCTTTACTACAGACGACGGGCGTAGTGCCTCGCCATCCAGAGTAGGCAGCCAGAGCTCACACCCCCCGGCTGGCCCAGCCAAAGGATCCCCGTCTTCGATGGATTCACTCTCAACCGACTGGCTCACAGCCAACCAGTCATATACATTGGGTATGTAGGTGCAAATACAGGTATTCCAAAATCCAAAACAAAAAAAATGAGGAAATAAAACCTGAGATCCAAAACATTTCTCTCAACTGAACCATTGGAAAATACTTGAATGGAACCATGTCAAATTACAGAAGTCTGAATGCATGAGACCAGTGTTACAGTACTCAGGCACTTAATGGCATAGCTTAGTCAACATTAAAGAGGAGAAATAACCATTTGCAAAATTAGGAGATAAGAGAAAATACAGCAAAGAAATCACATAGTGATGAGTGTAGAGCAGGCATGGGCAAACTTCAGCCTTCCAGGTGTTTTGGACTTCAACTTCCACAATTCCTAATGGCAGGTAGGCTGTTAGGAATTGTGGGATTTGAAGTCAAAAACATTTGGGAGGCTAAACTTTGCCCATGCCTAGTGTAGAGCATGAAGGTAACTCAATAGATATTGCAAAAAGAAATAGAACTATGGCTTCAATGTGATTGTAGTCAATTGAAAACCTTCAAATCTGTTCCAGTAGTGATTTTCAAATGGAGAGAAATGATCTGTTAGCAGGTTACCAAAGCATTGTGCAAGTTTCAAAATTCTTGTCCAGGGTAAAAGATTGGAAACAAAGCATTTCCTATCCCGTTCACAGACTGCAGTCCTAAAAATGCCAAAGAGAAAGTCCACATCTACACTGCCATATAATCCAGTTCAAAGCAGATAATCTGCATTTTATATGGAAGTGCAGATGGGGCCTAAATAAATGGGTACACACTTCCAATTTCTTCCCTCCAACATCTACCTGCAATTCTGTGGTTCTCTACCTTGCTTCTCCAGATGTGTTTGATTCCAACTCCGCAAATCCTTATGTATTGGATTTGCTGAAGTCCAATCAGGGCTGAAGTCCAAAACACCTGGAAGGCCAAAGTTTGACAAGCACTACTTCTGAGTGAAGGCATACAAAAATTTCCATTTTGTATTATAATCCACATGCTGGCTAGGGGATTCTGGGAAGTGCAATTTTTTAAAAAGGAAATTTTCACAGCTCTGGTTAGGAGTTTAAAATATCACGGTGCTATTCAGTGTAGATTCAGTTAAAAAAAGTTAAAATACACTGATTTTGTTTAACAAAAGACATTCTCTTATCGCTTTATTAACTTTGTTAAAGACTGGAATTTTGCAAACTCTGCCATCGTTTTAGCCTGCCGAAGGACTTTATCTTACTGATGTGAAAATCTAATTGCTCTACTATCGAAGAAACAATTTGTTTACCTGGCAGAAATTAAGCATTTTTTTCAATAACCAGCTTGTTTCTGCTTTACAGTAAGCCTGTGCAACATAACATCATCACAGATTGAGCCATTAAAATGTTCAGGGTTCTTAGATGCCAAAGAAGAGCTCTTAATAAGCACAATATGCAATATTGATATGGCTTTATGGACGATTCCTGTCTAGACATAGGAACTAGAAAGTGAAAGGCATTACTAAAAGTGTTGTATCTATTCAGCAAGAAGAAAGCTGGTGCAAAACAGCATCAGCAACAACTAGATGCTCACATGGCTATTTTCAAATTACGAAAAGGACATTTTGACATGGCATTAGAAGTGTATGCTTTCCACTATTAAGAAATTATTGCAAATAATTAAAAAGATCGCCATACAAATGAAACTGCAGTAATAAACATTTTAAAATCTTTAAAACTTTATATGCATAGCCCAAAGGTACTTTTATGTAATATTTTAAATCATTTTGTGCATGAAACAAAGTTTGTAAAGCTAGCAATGGTGTTATTATATCAGCTTCCCTCATGGACAGCTTTGGATCTTGGAGTGTTTCAGGTTTCAAAATGCTCAATTTGTATCAATATTTCTTCTTTCTTATCAGTAGTAAAACATGAGTCCTGCATCGCAACATACAGTTAAATGACTGACATCTTCCATATTTCCTTTTCTTTTTTTTTTGGAGAAAATATCTTCAAACTGAAACAAAGCCATTTATTTCTGATTTCAATTGTGGCAACATGTGAGTTTCCTGTCAATTTTTCACCAGATATTATTTGCCATCAAATATATTGTTTGAAGAGTTTGTTACAATAAAATGGTACAAGCTCTGCCTCTGAATCTTATTGTAGTAGGAAATTCTATAGCTGCACTTTCTTTGGAACAGAAGTAACAAGTCAAATAATTAATTTTTTTTTAAAGGATGAATAACTGGAATTTGGAAATGTTAGGTTTTAGGAACACTGCTCCCAATATCTCCCCACCTACCATGGCCATGTTGGACAGGGGGTTCTGACATGCCATCCACACTGCAGAATTTTAGTAGTTTCACATGTTAATTGTTATTTAGGGGTCGATAGAAGCTCCCCAGCAGCGGCAGTTAGGGCGGAGTTGGGAATGTTCTCTATTAGCACACAATCTAAGATCGGAGCCTTTAACTACTGGCTCAAGGTCATGGAGATGGAGGCGTCTCGCCTCCCAAAATTATGTTTGCGGGAACAATCTAGCAGTTCTTATAAATCGGGGGCTGACCATTTGTTTGATTACATCAGAAGGTGCGGCATTCAGGTAATATTCCCAGTCCACCTATCTGGTCAAGAGTTAAGTAAGCACTTCAAAGAAGTGCGTCAACGAATTAATGACATTGCGGCCCAAACCGATATAGACTCTTTGGGTTCTACTGTTTCCCTGAGGTGGTTGAGTGGTTTTAAGAAATCCTTCCAATTAACCACTTACTTACAGCAAGGAAGGTTACACCACCTAAGGAAAATTTTCACTAGAGCCAGGTTTGAGCAATTAGATTCAATGGTGAGATATGGGAGGTTCAAGAAAATTCCCTATGAAGAGCGTATCTGTATTTGTGGTGCCCCTGAGATCGAAGATCTAACTCATCTTCTGCTATATTGCAAAATCTATCAAATAGAGAGAAAACAACTGCTAGAGATATTTCTTGTGGGAAAAAATCATTGAGACCCTCTAGCAAAAGTCTCACTTCTGCTGGCCGGCTCCAACAAGCTGATAACAGATGCTACTGCTCGTTTTCTCTGTAAAGCCATGAAACTAAGATCTGATTACATAGATGCAATTGGAATAAATTGTGTTGGAGATGAGGACCTGTGAATTGTTACCACCTCCCTTAGAATCCCTCCTGCTGGGCAAAACAGGGGTTTAATTGATGTAATGGTCTAGAATTCTCCTCAGATTGTTTTTAGAATCATTGCAATGTGTCTGTGTTCTGTGTGTATTTGATATGGCTTCTGGCTAATCAATAAAATTGTTGTTGTTGTTGTTAATTGTTACAGCTCCACCCTATGCGAGCCAAGGATTTGCAATTTCTAGCAGCACCAGAATCCTGTAGCATAGAAGGCTTTATAAGACTTCAACAGCTTGAATAATGAACTATGGATTTTGGAAAATGATTTGGACATGAGATTTTGACTTGGCGTTTTATATGTGGTTTTAATATGAGCGACCCCAGTTTGGATTCTTAAGTGTTTTGGAAATATCATAAGAGGTCTGTGTCAAAACTATTACGGAATTCCAAAAATGTTACATTATTTGCCCATTTGCGCCAATGGGGAAACTAAATGTGACTCCTCTCTCAGTTTTAGTGCTATCATGATGAAACTTGCTACAATTATAGCACACATTTACCACTCAAGTTTCAGAGTGTTTCGCTCATGTATTGATTTTTAGGATATTTTTGAAGTTTTTGTGAACGTTTGAAAAAAACTGAACTATCTCCTTTAACTTCTATTTTCAATGATACAACATAACCTTCCCCCCAAGTTTCAGAAAGGTTCACACATCCAATGATTTCTATGAAAATTTTAAAGTTTTGTTCAACTTTTTTTAAAAGCATGAAAAAAGGGGAGGAAACCAAAATGTGTCCTAGATTGCCCCCCACCCCCCAAACCAAAAACAAAACACATGCACACACAAAAAAGGAACCTAAAAGAATCTGGATGTGACATACAAGAAAGGCCTTCATGCTATTGAGAAGCTAAGCTTAAGCTTAAAACTAATGATGCTGCTGTTGTATTTGTTTGCTGCTTTATTTCCTGCCTGCGTGCCCTCCTCTCTCCCACCACTCTCATCTCGCAATGGCCGCAAGCCCTCGTGGCTCCTGTATTTATTGGAAACATCAGGAATGACTCCTCCCTTTTTCTCAGCCCTCAACACTGATAGGCTGAGCATGTGACTTAACAAGTTTGCCTGTGCTGCCCAGTAGAGTTTGCTTGCACTGAAAACCTAAGCTGACTCACTAGGACTTATGAGAATTATGTATTTCTTACAACTACATAGTCGATGTTTCCATTTGTTTGATGTAGGGGGGGGGGGGGACGAACTGTGTGGTCATTATAAATCCAGTCATAAGTACAGATCTAATGAAACTCTTACAACTTATGACTCTCTTATGATTTTTTGCACAGCCCTAATATTTAGGGTTCTGTGGGATGGAATCTTATATTTGGAAGGCACCAGGGATTCTTTCACAGTACACAGTTATAAGACTATGATCCCAAATAAGCACAATGTCCATATTTTATTGACTCCTGAAATTTCTAGTTTGGGGAGGCACTGGAGCTCTCTGGCTGAAAATACCTAAATACTGCTCCGTAAACGGCAAATCCATTAACATAGAACCATATCAGATGGTCAAAGTGCCCCAGTTTGTGGAAGGCTGCCATACCCAGACACAACATACCCACCATATGACACTGGCTCCAATATCTAGTGAATTTAGGTTCTCCACACCTCATGCAGTCAAGGTATCTTCTCTATAGCAGCTATGATGATGCTGTGTGGGATTCTCCTCTGTTCATTACAGAGTGAATAATGTCACAACACTAAAATGGACCCGCACACTGTCTGAAGGATACATTTACACTGTTTATCTGAGAGCAGGCTAGTCCCACAGAGGTACTGTTAGAGATTAAGTGGGTAGCAATGCTGAATATACTTATACTGTAATAACGAAATGTGAAAGTTGTTTCTTTATGCCCTGGGAAACCATAAAATTTAATGAATGGGCACAGACTTCCTATATCTCTACAAAATAAATCCCGCGTTATTATGACAACAGTTGCCCATTGTACGAAACAGTACAAGCCTTATATGCTTTGCACTGCACCACTTTTGATTCTAGCATTTGGCAATAATTAACATACTTCACATAATCTTATCTGAATGACCTGTATCCTGAGCACTTTGTAAGGAGAACAGCCAAAGCCCTAAAATAAAAGTCCCATAGCTTTAAGTCCTACTGGACGCACTGAGGCTTACTCTACACCTCATGCAGTCAAGATATAAGCATGCATTGGGTTGCAATTTACACAGAACACATGAGCCTTTGGAAATCATTCCTAAGATGGAAAAGAATACAGATATTCTTGATTCCAGTCCTGTGACCAACATTTTAAGTGATTACATGATATCTTCCAGATTAAGTGATCTACAAGTGAAATAAAAAGAAATGTGAAAAAAATGGAAGTGCAAAGCAAATTTCACTAGAAAAAAGTTTTATAAATGAGATGGAGCAACTAAAATCTAAGCAAAAAAAGCATATGAATGATGGCATATTCTTATTTTTAAAAACATGGCTTTATGCCAACATGTGACACTACAGCCTGGTGAAGCTACTCAGATTAATTTGAGATCTCTAATCACATACACTGCATTTTTTTTTCAAACAGCTTATGCTTATGGGATACCTCTAATCTGGCCTGGAAATGTTCAGCTGCTACTATTTGGATGTCACCTATATATAGCTATTTAAATTGCAGAGGAATACGTGCAAATATGTACAAAACTCTCTCTCTCTCTCTCTCTCTCTCTCTCTCTATATATATATATATATACAGTGTGTGTGTGTGTGTATATATCTATATATATATATATATATATATATATATATATGATAAATATTTAGATTAGGAAAGCAGTACTAGCAGAAAAGGTCAACACGGCTTCTTCCCAGTGCAGAGTTGTGATTCAAAGTGAAGGTTCCTTGTACTGGGTTTATTTTTTTTTTCTCCCATATGTCCTCTGACATCTGTCAAGTCTTAATATCTAATAAATCATTCTGAAATGTTATTTTATTACATGTGCATCTTTTTCTTGTATCTACCAAAATGCCAAGGCAGCTTTTAAAAATCCACAGTGTAAAAGTATCACAATAAGTAATATAAAACCATCTGTAATGGAATAAAATAAAATAACTTTATTGTCATTGTACAACAAAATTAAGTTCCATCTCCAATACTCATTATAAATGTAGAATTACAAAAACAAAACATCCATCCTTGCACATTCTAAGTACTATTACACAACCCTTAATGCCACATCAATGTGAAATCATAGAGTTCAATATAGTCACAGCTAAATAAATAATAATAAAAAAACCTACTTCCGGGTTCGGAGCAAGTATCGCGAGAATACGCAATCCACACGGGATTTCGCTGTCAACGCGAGATCCCGCCGGCATTGACAGCGAAACTGTGGATTGCGTATTCTCGCGATACTCTTCGGCTACTCTACTACTGGATCGCCGAGTCCCACAGACGCGATTAGGACCTTCATCGACTCACTCGGTCGACGCCTCTCTCGTCGTCCGGGTACTCCTCGCTCCTGCGCGTTTGGAAAAGGTAGGCCCGAAGCAGGGGCTCCTCAGGGGCTCCTCATTCCCCTCCCCATCTCCCCTCAGGTATTAAATATAAAATTAAATATATTTAAAGATGAAATAAGGGGAGATGGGATACATTAAAATAAGGGGGGAGGGGAGGATGGAATTAAATATATTTAATATTAAATAAAAATAAGTGGAGAGGGGAGGATGGAATTAAATATATTTAATATTAAATAAAAATAAGGGGAGAGGGGAGGATGGAATTAAATATATTTAATATTAAATAAAAATAAGGGAGAGGGGAGGATGGAATTAAATATATTTAATATTAAATAAAAATAAGGGGAGAGGGGAGGATGGAATTAAATATATTAAATATTAAATTAAAATAAGAGGAGAGGGGAGGATGAAATTAAATATATTTAATATTAAATTAAAATAAGGGGAGATGGGAGGATGGAATTAAATATATTTAATATTAAATTAAAATAAGGGGAGAGGGGAGGATGGAATTAAATATATTTAATATTAAATTAAAATAAGGGGAGAGGGCGCCGGGGGAGAGGGTGGAACCGGGGGCGGGGGCAGACCCTACGGCCCCCCAGGTCATCAGTGGCCAGAATTCAGGCTCCTGAGCCGGTAGAAGTTGGACAGCCCTGCTCTATAGCACAGCGGTAGAAAGTCACCAGCAGTTTTTCATTCAATTATTGGTTCCTTTAATATCTCAGATAATTCATCTAAAAATGAACTAAGAACACAGAAACGTACTAGCCTTGCCCCTTAGATCAGTCAAGAGGAGAGAAAATGGGTCAAAAAGGGTTTGGGTATATTCGCTCATTCAGTGATTCATGTGATGTTCCTCAATGCAAATGTCTCTTGATAGAAATACTTTTTTTCCAACTTATAATGAAAAAATACAGCCAATTTATTCATTTGCTTAAATTTCTGATTCATATTAATTAAATCTATGTCTCTAGAATAAGCAAACAAACATGAAATGGATTACAGCGCAGTTGCCAATATTCTTGGATACATTGATGGTTTCCTGGGCAAAGAAATCTTAGACTCTACACATTTGCTAGACAAGAACAAACAAGAATAGGGACAATATGTGTTTTGTTCTTATTGCAAAACTGCTAGTGTTTTTATCTTTCTTATTTAATGCAGGTTAATTTAACTCAGCCAGGGGCATAAGTTTTCAGTAGAAGAAAAAAATGTTGTTATTGGATACTCTCTAATTTGTGGTTGAATTTAGCATAAGAAATGCAGAAACCTATGTCTAGCTCTTTTGCAGAAAAAAATAATCTGTTGAACCTTCTTTATCTTGGCACTCAGACTATTCCATAACTAAGAACAAAGCCATTTCTTACCAAGCCTTTCAATTCTTTAATGTGGTAAACTGTCCATGGGAACACACTCAAGTGCCTTCATATTTTAAAAAGTGCATTTCTTATCAATCAGCCCATCTCACTTTGTCTCTTATGTAACACGGTTGCATCATCTTGATCAAATCAAAGTACTTCAAGTAGGACAAGAACATTTTCTAGTATTCAAGGATCATTCTTCATTTTTACTTGGTCTTACGTGAAAGGAACCACTTCCATGTGAAATTGTTGTTGGTAACTGTAATAGTAGTACAGTAGCTGATAATGGTAGTAGCAACAATCATAATCTTTGTCATCAGCATCTTTATTTATCTCCCTCCTTTGTCTCCCAAATGTGAGATCCCAATTGATGCACTTGGGACCCCACAGAAGTTCTCCAAAACCCCACAAAGGCTACAAAATATTTGGCAATTATTTAATCACCAAACTAGACAAAATTGTCCAAAATGTCTTTAAGGTACAGCACTGTGGTTCTCCTAAATTCGAAGGCCTTTCCAACATTATCAAAACACCTACAAAAAGAAGGGGAAGGGGAAGGGGAAGGGGAAGGGGAAGGGGAAGGGGAAGGGGAAGGGGAAGGGAAGGGGAAGGGGAAGGGGAAGGGGAAGGAGAAGAAGGAGAAGGAGAAGGAGAAGGAGAAGGAGAAGGAGAAGGAGAAGGAGAAGGAGAAGGAGAAGGAGAAGGAGAAGGAGAAGGAGAAGGAGAAGGAGAAGTGAACTGAAAATCAACCCAAATATTAGCTGGAAGTGACAGCATGTCATTATAGCATAGCCAAACCAAGTAGGCACCAAGATGAGAAATAGGCCCTGTTGCTTGCATAGTTGCCCATTCCTGGTGTAAAGAAATGGAACAAGAGGTATAATGGTCCTAGAGTGTCACTACCTTCTCTGTGTTAGTGGTTAAACATTTAACCTTCTTCCTCATGAATTTCACACATGCCCATGCTGATGACCGGACTCTGAAATCCAGGGGGTTGTGACACAAACAATATTTCTGTGTTTTCTAATCCTTGATGGATTTTTAACCAATGGGGATCCAAACATGATGTTTTAAGACAGAATGAGATTCTGTACAAAATGTACCTATGGCCAAATACTGTGGTTTTTATGCAGAATACATTGTGTTTTGTACGGTGGAATAGGGAAGGAGGTTTGAAGGCCAAAAGTAAATCATATGCTTCCCAATGTTCTTTTCATAGATCATAACTGAATTATGTGACAAGTCAATTGTTTATTTATTTATTTATTTACAGTATTTATATTCCACCCGTCTCTCCCTGCAGGGGACTCAGGGTGGATTACAATGCATATATACATGGCAAACATTCAATGCCATTTAGCCATACAACATATATAGATAGACACAGTGGTAATTTAACTTTTCTGTCTTGATGAGGGTATGCTCAGTTTCGGCCACAGGGGGACCTGCTGCTTCACTTGTGATACCAGGTTCTTTGATGGAGTACTTCCTCATTCTTCTGCACATTGCTGGAAGGTTTTATGGTGTCATAAATTAGTAAAATTAGCCTCCCTGCATAAAGCAGTACCTAAATTTCCTACTTGACAGATGCAACTGTCTTTTGGGCTGTATAGGTCAACAGCGAGATATACTATTAATGGTCAGGAGCAAACTCTGACCCGAGCTGGCTTCAAACTCCGTACCTCTCATTCATTAGTGATTTAATGCAGCTGGCTACTAACTAGCTGCACCACAGCAATTGTTGTTCAATTGCATCTCTTAGCAGCCCATAGGCAATAGCAATTGTGAGAATCATGTTACCTAGATATTGCTGGACTGCAGTCCCCAGCATTATTCATCATTGGCTATAATGGTTATGGTTGCTGGCTATCAAAGTCCAACAACATCTGGAAAACCATGTGCTTGGCCAATAGTGAGAAATGCTGAGATTTCAAAAATATTTGTAAGGCTGCATAACTCCCGCAATTCTCCATCCCTGTTGGAGATGAACAGATGAAGTGTTACGCTAAAGTATCTAGGTTCAGCTGAAGGAAACATACAAATGGGCTTTATCTTACACAAGTGGATAGCAACAATGACATTCACAGATACTCCTTGGTTTCCTGCAGGCAACTATGATGTCGAAGTGAATCATGTTTTCTTTAAATCCAGCCTTTCAAGTTTATTGATTTTATTGATGAAATACAGTCACTACTCATCCCTTAATTCTATGACATAACAGAGCATGAGAAACATCTCTTGTGTGGATAAAAATAGGCAGGACTGGTGTTGTAATAAATGCATGAGCAATATTATAGTATCTTATTTTGAACAATGACTCACTGTTAGCTTTTTCCAGGTTCACATGGCAGTGAAATATTGGCTTGTCACACCTCAGCCTTCAGTGATTAAGAAGAAAGTCATCTCTGCACATAAGCCACTCTGGGATCAGTACCTAGGCCAGCTGGCAGGCAATGCAAAAGAATACTACAGAAAACCAAATCGTTTTTCAAGCAAATTTCTGAAGGCTTGTGGAATACCCTATATCTGACTTGCACACTCTCTGGGTAGGTTTGGTTATATATTAAATGACTCAGAGCCTGCACTGGAAACTACATATCGGTCCCACCAAGCGTTTCGCCTTGGGCTTCTTCAAGTGGCAACAGTCATATCAAGCTATTCAGCTACACAGGCATACATTTTCTGTAGGTACATATACAAATATTAACTATGCATCCCAGTTACAGTACAATGACATCAGACAATACAATTTTCTCTGCTCTCTATTTTGCCTTCTCCTGAAATTTGTCTTATTGAACTGCATTATATGGTCAGTGTAGGCTACTATAATCCAGTTCAATGCAATTCAGATGCATTATATGAGTCTACACTGACTATACAATGCAGTTCAAAGTGTAGATAGAACACTCTTACTGGTGAATCTGCCACCTATGATAATTTGGGCCAAACAAGAATGAATTCATAATAATTTTTTGACATGAAGATATAATCACTGAAACAGACATAGTAGTTCTCAGCATTTGGTGCTCAGCCTGACTCAGTTCAGGGGCTAATTGAATTTCTCTTGCTGAAAATACTGAGATGCTGAAGTGGTCTTTGCTTCCTTTGTAACTTTAAGAGAAATTTGAAGATGGAGCCCAATGAATCAATAATGCAACTTTATATTCGGAAAGAAGTGCATTTCTGTCTCCCATCTAACAGATCAAACTATGAACAAAATGAGAAGCTCATACACTCTAACATATTATGTCAGGGTCGCCAAGTCATTACGACAAAGAGCATGTGCTGGGAAAATGCCATCAAGCTAAGCAATTTGAAATTTTGATTATTTTGAGACTTGGCATCAGTTAACCGTGTACAGCCTCCTTTAAGGTAAACAATGAAATATGCTACATCACCTTCTCGGTGTTACCGTGTTCTTTTAGAGCAGGGGTTCTCAAACTTTTAAAGCCACTGAGCTCTTTTGGAATGAAGTGTTTACATTATATTATAATATATAGTTTATTTTATATATATATATATATATCATATAACATATATAACATTATATATATATATATACACACACACACACACACACACACATATATATATATATATAAAATATTATATATCAGACATGGGCAAACCTTTGGACTCAAGGGCTTCTCCTTCAAGCTTTTTTATTTTTTATTTTTTATTTATTTTGCTTCCAGACTATGAACTGGCCATTGTACAGCTGTAAAACTATCTAATGTTAGGGCTGACAATTTTTCCCTCCATGAACCAGGGTTCAGTGTTATAATTGTGCCCATTGGCTATGGTTGGTTGTTTCTTAGGGTTTGTGAGGAAAGGAAATGTCTTGAGTCAGGATTAGGCCCTTTTCTATCATTACTCTAACAGCACTGTCTTGTCAATTTTTTTAAGCAATATGCAGATAAGTGCTCCTGATGAGTTCCCCGTGGTTACAGGATTCCATCCCAGTAGACCATTTCTGGAACTATTACAAGGCTTTCTTCTTGACCCTGGCTTTTCCTTGAACTATACATGTTTTGTGCATGACAAAACTGATTGGAAGTCTTGCATAGCTGAGGTGCTAAAATGGAAAAGAATGATATGTCTTTCTAATTGCTATAGAAGTTTTCACGAAGACAATTCAAAAGACATTGGGAGTACTTTATTTAAAATAAGTTCCCACCAAGCTGCATTCCTCTGCAATTTACTCCATTTTGCTTTTGACAGGAGACACTCAAAGGCCTCATGGAGGCAAGTGTAAACGTCGCCTCCTGAATTCTCAGGAACAATAAAGGACAGAGCTTTCTACAAGGGGAGCAGAGGCAATCATATCTGCACCTCTCTTCAAGAGCATATTGTTCTATTTCCATTGCAGTGTTTTGCTGCTTTTATACAGCTTATTTTATATTGTTGCTTTTATATGGTTTGATGGGTTTGGGGGGGTTTTTTGGCTAAAGTTGTAGTTCCTTCTCTTAGCTGTTTGTAACCTGCCCTAAAAACTATTGCTCTGAGCAGATTAAATATCACAAATAAGTAAATGATTTCTTTTAAATTTAGTGTCAATGTTCACTGCATGACTTAAATCAATTTATAGAGCCACAAGATCTGATTTTATTCTAGCCCGCAAGAATCAGAGGCCATTCATAACTGATGGACCGCAGAGAGTGTACTGTCACACTGAAAGTATCAAATTGTGACATAACCCAATTTTTCTATTCTCTCTTCTTATCTAAGACAGAACATTTGCAGGCATTCTTGCCCCCTTTAAGAGACCTAGAATGTATAAATTAATGGACTTTTTCATAATTACAACTGCTAGGGTTAAAAGCCTCCTCTTATATATTGCACCCTCAAAAAGAGGCTTATTCCCTCTCCAAGCTCTCCCCTATATTATTCAATATTCGTTTGCTGGTTCTCCAGAAGAGTGGTGAGCTGCAGCCAAATGAAATACTACATGGCAGCCAACTAAAATGTTACAACAGCCAAGTATTTCAAACATATCCTGGCATTTTGAAAAAAAACATTGACTTACATTAGGCTGTGAGGAAGAAATTATATACAAAGTAAAAGATCCGAATGTATTTCTCACAACTTAGCAATGTGGGTTGCAATCCTTCTCCCAAGACATATACAGTAGAGTCTCACTTATGCAACATAAATGGGCCGGTAGGATGTTGGATAAGTGAAATTGTTGGATAATAAGGAGGGATTACAGAAAAGCTTATTAAACGTCAAATTACATTATGATTTTACAAACTAAGCATCAAAACATCATGTTTTACAACAAATTGAGAGAAAAAGCAGTTCAATACACAATAATGGTATGTAGTAATTGCTGTATTTACGAATTTAGCACCAAAACATTGCAATGTATTGAAACAGCTGTGGATTTGAGCGGGAGGCAGACTGCACTGGATAATACAGAATGTTGGATGAGCAAAGGTTGGATAAGCGAGACTCTACTGTACATGAAAAGTAAGGTGGGGAAGAGCTACTCACAAGTCTGAAGCTTTGTTGGGTTTTTTATTCAGTTAATTGGCAATACAGTTTTCTTTCAATATGGGGTGCAAAGCATACTTCTTTGCTGCCACCACTGCAGCAAGCCTATTGCAACCATGCATGGCCACTTCATAACCATGGACATTTTTTCCTAGCAGATGCCCTCCTTTACCTCTCTAGCAGTCTACTCCCCTCCACATATATGTTGCAAGCTCCTTGTATGTAGAACAACAAGCAGGACTATATACATGGATTTTCATGACTGCTCCCACGATTTAACAGTCAAATGTACCAACATTAAAATAATAATAACTGATAAATAATGATAAATAATAATAACTTTATTTTTATACCCTGTCCAAATAATAGGAATCATCCAAGAAATACACTCTTAGAAAGACGCTCTACACTAGTGACTGATGGTTCCTTCACTATTTTGCACACCATCATAATGCAGGCATGGCTTTTAAGATGACAGCACTAGGAACACTAAATGCCATTACATTAGCCTTGTCCTTTTTGGCAGAATGAAGCCAATATTACAGATAACAAACATTGCATGTCAAAAAAAAGGGCAGCAAATAGCTTGTTATTCAATTTGTTATTTCTGTATTTTATTACCAAAGAGAGTAAGAGCTGTTATCTCAAATGGTAAAGTAATTGGTTTGGCTTTGGATACTGTGCTCCTTGGCTTGGGTCAAGAGTGGGACATCCTTTGTTGCAGTGTCTTTGGCAACAAAATGCCTTGGGCTAGCCCTGAACTCTGCAACCTTTTTTGACAGACACACCTGGTCTTGTTCATAGATTGAGATGTGCCACAACGTGAGTCCTCATCTTGATGGCCAGAGGTCATGTGTTGAAGAAGCCAAAGGCAACACTGTCCTATTCACGCTATCCAGGAATTCAGGGAAATGGCCCGGGGGGGGGGGGGATTCATCACCCTGCTCAGCCTCAATGCCTGATCTAGCATAATGGCTCCACATTTGGAAGGGGGTTGTCTTCAAACCCTCTAAGAATCTGATGAAAACTAGTAATTTTCTCCCTTCGTAAAATATATATTCGTTGATAATTCTTTATCCAGAATTCCATAATCCAAAATACTCCAGAAACCATTTTTTGACATCTTTGCTTTCTGATAGTTCACTGCATACACACTTTGTTCCATGCACAAAATTATTAAAATTTAAAAAACAAAATTCAAATCACTTTTGATCCCAAACGTTTCAGATAAGAGATATTCAACCAAGGATAGGTTGCTTACCTGTAACCGTGTTTCTCCGAGTGTAAGGTCTGTGAAATTCACACAAATGGGTTTACTCCCGCGCATGCGTAGAATCTCGGACATACTAGCTAAAACTAAAGATTTACATATGCCCCTCCCACTCCCGCCCTCCCTCATCCCCCACTGTAGCTACCTAGTCAGTCCTTTACCGCCAGACAGCGGCAGGAAGCTAGGCATGACATCAGAGGGAGGACGGGGTGGGTTTTGTGAATTTCACAGACCTTACACTCGGAGAAACACGGTTACAGGTAAGCAACCTATCCTTCTCCTTCGTGTGGTCTGTGAAATGCACACAAATGGGTGACTTAACAAGCTTATGTACCTTGGAGGTGGGTCATGCCACACAGGAAAACAGAACGGCTCTGCCGAAGGATGCATCCTTCTTCGCGAGGACGTCGAGCTTGTAATGAGCTGCAAACGTTGATGGGGTCATCCATGTAGCAGCCTTGCAAATTTGGTCAACAGAAACACCCCGCATAAACGCTAGGGATGTAGAAACAGCCCGTGTAGAATGGGCTTTAACGCCAACAGGCAATTCTCTATGAGCTAACTGATAAGCCAGTCGGATTGCCAGGACTATCCAAGAGGCTAAACGTTGGGAAGAAAGAGGAAGTCCCAGGGAATCTTCCCTATACTGGAGAAACAACTTGGGTGATTTTCTATGGGAGGCTGTCCTATGCAAATAAAAGGACAAAGCCCTCTTAACATCAAGGGAGTGGAGGGCAACTTCCAGAGGAGATGAAGGTTTGGGAAAAAAGGTCGGAAGAACAATGTCTTCAGTCATATGAAAGTAGGAAACAACTTTGGGAAGAAAGGTGACATCCGTCCGGAGGACCACCTTGTCTTCATGAAACCGAATGAAGGGGGGATCAGAACGGAGTGCCGTGATTTCGCTGGCTCTCCTGGCCGAGGTAATGGCCACAAGGAAGGCAGTCTTCCAAGAGAGATGGGAAATATGGCAAGTTGCCATAGGTTCAAAGGGAGGCTTGGACAGTTGTGAAAGGACTAGTTCCAAACTCCAAGACGGAGGTGGAGGGGAGACGGGAGGGAAAGATTTTTATATCCCTGTAAAAACATGCCCACCAGAGGGTCGCTAAATAAGGACGGGAGGCCAAACTTCTTCCTGTACCAGGACAGGGATGCCAAATAGCATTTAACGGAGGAGAGGGTAAAGCCCTTTGTGGAGAGATGGACCAGGAAGTCTAGAACAACAGAGACGGAGCCGACTGTGGCAAATGGCCCAGCGGTTGGACAAACTCGCGGAACTTGTTCCACTGGTATGTGTATGCCTTTCTAGTGGAAACCTTCTGAGCTGCCTGAATTATCAGGCGGACAGGGTCGGAGAGGTGGGACAGGGCCTGATCCTCCACGCTGTGAGGTGGAGAGATGGAAGGTCCGGGTGCAGGACAAGACCCCTCTGAAGGGAGAGGAGGTCGGGGTCCAGTGGCAGACGGAGAAAGTCCCTTGAGAGGCCTGGAGAAGGGGTGTGAACCATGGCTGACGAGGCCACCAAGGGGCCACCAAGATGCAGTCCGAGTTGTCAGACAGCAGCTTTGCTACCACTCTGGAGAGAAGCGGAAGTGGAGGGAATGCATACAGGAGACCCGGAGACCAATGGTATAGGAATGCGTCTCCTAGACAGTCTGGGGATGCGTGAGGTTGGAGTCTTGCACAATACCTGCGGCAGTGGGTGTTGAGGTGCGATGCAAACAGGTCTAGTTGGGGGGGTGTTCCAACGCCTGACCAGTGAGTGGAAGTGACGGGGGCTGAGCTGCCACTCGTGAGTGGTGGATGACGCCCTGCTCAGTGAATCGGCCAAGGTGTTTTGTAGACCCGGGAGATGGATGGCTTGGAGGAACGTGTCGTGGAGAATGCACCACTCCCATATCCGAAGGGATATGGAGAGGAGAGTGGGTGAGCGGGTTCCCCCTTGTCTGTTGATGTAGCATTTCACCGAGGTGTTGTCCGTGAGGACTTGAACTACCTGGTTGGAGACTACAGTCACAAACGACCGCAGGGCCTTCTCCACTGCCGTGAGCTCTAGGGCATTTATATGGAGTTTCTTTTCTTGGGATGACCAATGACCACTGATGGTCAGGTCTTGGATGTGGGCTCCCCACCCTGTGCATGACGCATCTGTCGTCAGGGACAGAGATGGTTGTGGAGGGGAGAAGGGAAGGCCCGAGCACACATTGGACCTGTTTGTCCACCATGACAGGGACTGCAGGACATGGGCGGGGGGGTGGAGAATCATGTTTTGGCTGTCCAGTCCTGGCTGGAAGGCAGAGAGGAACCAAGATTGGAGGGGGCGGAGGCGGAGGCGGGCGAATGCCGTGACGTTCGTAGTGGACGCCATATGGCCAAGGATAGACTGGACAGTCCATGCGGAACACCGATGAGTGGTCTGGATGTTCTGGATGGAACGGCAGAGATTGAGGAAGCGATCCTCTGGGAGGTATGCCCTCTGGGACACTGAATCTAAGACCGCACCTATAAATTGTACCGTCCGGGCAGGAGAGAGGTGAGATTTCTCTCGGTTGACCACCAGTCCCAGGCTCTGCAAAAGAGATAAGGCATAACCAATATCAGATGACAGCTGGTCACATGACCCAGCGCAGAAAAGCCAGTCGTCCAAATAAGGAAAAACGGTGACACCCTGCTGGCGGAGGTGGGAAGCGACGACCGCCATACATTTTGTGAAAGTCCTCGGGGCCGTGGAAAGGCCGAATGGCAGGACATTAAAACTAAGGGGCCCCGTCCACCATAAAGGTGAGGTACTTTCTGTAGGACTGCCTAATCGAGATGTGGAAGTAGGCGTCCTTAAGGTCAACAGTGGCCATCCATGCTCCCTTCGGAATGAAAGGGAGGATGGAGGGAAGAGTGACCATCCTGAATTTACGTGGTCTGATGTACTGATTGACTTCCCGGAGGTCCAAAATGGGCCGGAGACCACCATCCCTCTTGTCCACTAGAAAATATCTAGAAAAAAGCAAAATTGGAGTTGATGGGATGGGGTTGGGGAAATGGCTCCTTTAAGGAGGAGAGCGTCAATTTCTTTCAATAACGCAGGGGAAGCCTGAGTGGAAATAGGTTTGCCAGGAGGTGGAAGGGAATCAAATTCTATGGCATAACCTCGGTGGACAATGTCCAAAACCCACCTATCGGTGGTAACGGACTGCCAAACTGAAAGGAAAGGGGTTAACCTGTCGAGAAACAGGTTAGAAACGGCGTGCTCTATTGTTGGAGGCTCTACCACCTCGATACTGACCCCTGAACGGAGCGCCTGGACGCCTGTATCCCTGCGAGGGGAACTGCGGACGTTGGCCTCCTCTGTATGGTGTGGGGTTGTAATACCCACGAAAGGGCTGGTGATAATAGGGACGCCAGCGTTGTCTGTAAGACTGATAGTAAGAGTTGGGCTGATGGCTGTACTTGCTCAGCGTCTGCTTCATCTTGTGAGAGTGCTCTAACTGCGAATCCGTCTCAGGGTTGAAGAGCCCAGCCTCATCCATAGGGAGGTTCTCGATCAATGCCCGTTGATTAGAGGACAACGTAGCGGACCGTAACCAGGCATGCCTCCGAAGAGCAACGGAGCCAGCTATAAGTTTGCCCGAAGTGTCCGCTCCATGTTTGGCCAGGTCCTTCTGGAGGGTGGCCAAAGTGAGCGCCTCCTGGTGGAACGCTTTAGCCATAGGCTGCTCAGACACTGGAAGAAGGTCCAAATATGAGCCCATCTTGTTCAACAAATAAGACTGGTATACACTCATATACACTCCATAATGTGCCATCCTTCCTGACAGGCACGCTGAGGAGTAAAACTTTTTGGCCATTGCATCAAGCTTCCTTCCTTCTTTATCAGAAGGAGCGGCCTGATTGCCCTGAATTGGCTTCGGCTGAGCGTCGGTGACAATTGAATTCACTTTCGGGAGCCTGGCCAGCCACGGTGTGGCGGACAGGTCAATCCGATATAGGTTCTCCGCCCGTCTGGAGGTGCTAGGAACAGACGCGGGGGCAACACCAGTGACCTTCAATAATTTGATCAGATAGGGAATGGTCGGCAGCATAGTGGACTGCTGAGTTTGCTGTTGTTCAGCAGATGTGAAGTAAGGGTCCTGAACCACATCTTCGGATTGGGGGGGCTGTATAGCCAGAGATCTGGCCAATCTTATTAATAGGGCAGAGAATTTCTTGTACTCTTCCGCTTGCTGGGGATCAGCTTCAGGTTCAGGCAATGGGGGAGTGGGAGTCACCTCAGAAGATGACTCCATATCCGCGTCATTGTCATCCATAGGGATATGAGGGGGGGACTGGGGGGGCAGCAATAGGAAGGGAAGGGGCTTGAGTGGGAGGGGCTGGAGGAGCTTGGGAGGGATAGATAGGTGCCACGGATTGCGAGGTGGCAGGAGGCCACGGATACCGGGGATACTCTGAGGGATAAAGCTCAGGGGAGTAATAAGGGTAGTGAGGGAAAGGGGGAGGGAAGTGAGGAGGATATCCATAGGGATACCCATAATCCCAGAACTGAGGCTGGTCGCTGGGGCCCTCCCTCAGAGGGCTCCGAGACCGGGGGGAAGAAAACTCATGCAGATGGATGCCTAGATCAGGCATGGGGCCGCGCGCGGCCGCGCGATGCTGGAAGGGCATACGCGCGGCCTCTCTAGCGGGCGGGAAGGCAACAGACGCTGCATCAAAGGAGGAAGAGGGAGGCCGCATGGCGCTTCCCTCCAGGTGACTCTGCTCGGTCACCGAAGACTTCACTATACCAGAAGGGGGAGGCTGCAAGGCAGCAGCCTCCACAAGCTGCTGCTCGGTAACCGAGGGTGCTGGAGTGCGCGCCGCGCGCGCGCGCGGCGGGAAGGCAGGGACAGCAGAAGCAGCTTTTTGCATGAGGGGAGCAGGAGGCCGCGTGGCGCTGGCCTCGGTAACCGGCAGCTGACAAGGGGAAGGCTGAGGAGGTGAGGGAAGCCCAGGCTCGGTCTCCGGGAGAGCAGGAGGCTGGGGAAATTGATTGAGGGATTTCCATCCCGAAAACTGATTGCTTTCTTTCTCAAAAAGTTGGAGTGCGTCTGTTGCACATAGCATTATAGGAGGGCTGGGGGGCGCAGAGCCAGCCAGTTGCCTCACATCATATTGTGCCATAGCCAAGGGGCTGGAGGGCCGAGGACCAACCAGTTGCCCTGGATTTTTCTGAGCCACAGGCTCTTTAGTTTTCTCCTTCTGCTTGCCATCCTTGGCAGCCTTTAATTTCTCAATTTTTTGCTTTTTCTTCCGTGGCAGCGCAATGGCAGGACCAGAGGCTGGCTCACGGGTGGCACCATCAGACAAGGCACTCATAGAGATGGGACTTACAGTCCCCAAGGGCAGAGAGGGCTGGCTCACAGAGCGAGAGAGCCTGGTCTCTGAAGAGAATAAGGCCTGTTCAAAAAGGGAGGCCTTCAGTTTGGAATCCCTGTTCTTCAGGGTCCTGTTTGAAAAAGTCCTGCATATCTTGCAGGTCTGGGAAATGAGTTTCCCCCAAGCAGAGGAGACATTTAAGATGTCGATCCTCTTGGGGCAAGGTTGCTCCACAGTCAGAGCACCTTTTAAAGGAAAGAGAAGACATTTCTATTCTTATCTGAATAGTCGAGGCAATCCGTGGACTTCTAACAGGAGCTAGTAGTCGGAGATCCTTTCGCTGTCAAGGCGGAAAAAGGACTGACTAGGTAGCTACAGTGGGGGATGAGGGAGGGCGGGGGAGTGGGAGGGGCATATGTAAATCTTTAGTTTTAGCTAGTATGTCCGAGATTCTACGCATGCGCGGGAGTAAACCCATTTGTGTGCATTTCACAGACCACACGAAGGAGAAATACAACAAACATTTGAAAAGACTATATCTTCACCTGGGTCCCATGGTGGCACAGCGGGTTAAACCACTGAGCTGCTAAACTTGCTGACCGAAAGGTTGGCGGTTCAAATCCGAGGAGTGGGGTGAGCTCCTGCTGTTAGGAACAGCTTCTGGCACCCTAGCAGTTCGAACACGTGCAAGTGTGAGTAGATCAATAGATACCACTTCTGTGGGAAGGTAATGACACTCCATGCAGTCATGCTGGTCACATAATCTTGGAGGAGTCTACAGACAACACAGCTCTTCGGCTTAGAAATGGAGATGAGCACCACCCGCCAGAGTTGGACATGACTAGACTCAATGTCAGGGGAAACCTTTAGCTATATCATCACTTAAATTTTACAGTTAAGGAGGAAAAATTAAAGCAAAGAGAGTAAAAAATTAAACTTAAGGGGAAAATCTTTTTCACCTAGTTTACACACTTTGGCTTTCCGGTCCTTTAAGACTGTTTATGGACCATGGATCCCAGGTTAAGAAACATTGGGATATCGTTCTCTCCTTCACTGCAATAGTGGCTCTGTGTGGTCACCCCTATACACTCTCTCCCCCCTGCCATGTGCCTGTTTGCAAAGAAAAACTAATCATTCCTAACATCCCCTACCCTTCTTGTTACCAATAAAATCAAGCACAGTTCTTTCAAAGCACACTAGGTTACTCCATAAATCCTTGCTAACCAGGAACAATCTTTTTTCCCTTGGCATAAAAGACTGATACTTGCCATTATCGGCAAAGGTCAACACAATGGCTTAGAATTACTGAAAAGAAGAATACTGGACACAACTCAAGCACATACAAGTAGTGATGGATTGCCATATTTTATTTCTGAAAATATAAACAAATACCACAACCAATAACATAGTCCTGCAGTGAGCTTTGATAGAGAAAACAAATAGCTTGCTAGAATAATCTATTCTTCTCTGGCTGAATTTATATGGTTGTTTATGTAGTTATCAGCATGTATATAATGCATATAATGTTATTGCATATCAAGGATAAATCCTCTCCCTCTGCTAGAGAGGGAGAACAGAAGAGAGAGAAAGAGAGGGATCATTTAAGTGTGGTTTGGCGATGATGACCTGTGAAAATTGGCCTTGTCTTGAGAACTCACAAGAAGTTTGTTGCACACCACTACAAGGCACTCATTCTTCCAGCAGATGCCAATGAATTGAATAGGCCAAACTCAAGTATTCAGGATTAACAAACTTTTTAGACAGATTCATGTGAGATTAGGCATGCACACATTTTTCACAACCTTAATCTATCTGTCAGCCAATCAGAACTTGTTTAAAATGGTTTGATCTAATGAATGTGAATATCTTTACAGAATTGCTTTATTCATTGGCCTCACCTTGAAGTCATACACTGCAAGAAACACTGAAAGAAAGGGATACTTGTACCCCCACCCCCCTGGTTTCACGTCTGACTGAGAAAGGACAGAAACCATTTTCAGTTTCAGTAGGGACTAAAAGTTTTGGGGAAAGAAGAAATAATCAGTCAAACATTGCAAAATGCAATAATTGAAATATTCAATTTTATTAATGACAACGAACCAATTAATAGTGTGGGGGAGGGTTAAGAATTTAAATATGTCACCATGCCAACATAATAATAATAATAATAATCATCATCATCATCTTTATTTATATCCCACCACCATCTCCCAAAAGGGACTCGGGGCAGCTTACAAAACACTACAAGTGTAGTATATAACACAGACGGTACATGAGTATAAAAACAATATGACATAAAAGTTATAAAAACAACCACCTTTCCCTAAAATCAATGATATTGGTTTGCATACACAATGCACATATTTTCTAATTGTTTATAATCTATAGTTAATATGTAGAATATCCAACACAAAGCAAAGGATCCTGAGAATTTGGATACTGAAACATGGGCACAGAAACATACTGTGTCTTTGATCCCCACAAGTGGTGTACCCAGAGAGGACTTCAAGGAATAGACATTATGAGGTAGTTCTAAATAATTGCTATTATTGTTATTATTTATTTCAGCTTGGTAGACCGCTCACTCCGAAGCTCAGAGCAATTTACAACAATAAAATACCAATAAAACACATAACAACATTAAAACAGCGTTAAAACCAATTCCGCCCCCCACCCCACCCCCCAGTAATGATATCTGAAAAGAATAATGTCTGCCCACAAACAGTTTTTCTTCCTTCATCTTTTCCCAAATTTGTGTTCCCTCTGCTTAAAACATGCTGGTAATATTAGGGCTGTATAACCATATGAAGTGGAACAGTAGCATGTCTTGGAGTCTCCTACATGGGCACACCTATTGGCTGTGTTCATTTGTAGATATCCCTTTGGGAATTAAGGCTTTACATATATGTGCAACTAATTTTTTGTAGGGCTCCCCTAACTCAATGAAACAACATAATTATACAGATCTCCCAGTTAGTTTGAAAAAAAACCATGCATGATTAGAGTTCCTCATTAATGCCAACTGTGAAGCCTCAGGTGCCATGGCCAACTGGCATGTCAGCATAGGGGAAGCATGGCCAAATGGCACATTCTGTGCTATTTCCTTATACATTTATTGAACACAAGGGATTTATACAAACATTTCTTCTTACTGCATTTTATCCTGTGGTTGGGCACCATTATAAAATTAAGTGCAGTGTTACCAGTATGCTGTTTTCTTGGATCATATTCATCTTCCAATGGTAGTGTTGGTGGTGGGTTCGTAAGTGACAGTAGAGATATGTTCTAGATCCACATGATCTTTCACATAGATTAAGACAAACAAAGGCAAAAAGCAGTCTCACAATGCTATAGAGCACAATATAATTATATCCAAGCAGGTAACATAACCCGTGAAATAGAATGAGTGCATATAACACGGGGGAAATCCCCAAAGCAATACAATACCCTTAGTAGAATGCCGACAGTAAAGAGAGTCCCGACGGGCGTAATGAATCCAAGTGATCAACTTTGAGTACGTAGAAATTTCAAAATATATAGGTCCTTTCACATAGATCGCCAGATGGAAGGCAGACCTAACAAGGTTTTGCTTGATGTGCCTTAATCTCGGTACAATTCTCCCATTCTCCCTCTATTCATGCCTCTTTGAATTCCACAGCACTGTTGGGAACAGCTGACCTCCAGCTGGAATGCTCAAAGGCCAGGACTTCCTAGTTCTCTGTGATTGTTCCACATATTTTAGGTTAGCTGTAAGCCCATCTTTAAATCACTTTTGCTGTCCACTGACATTCCATTTTCCATTTTTGAGCTGAGAATAAAGTAACTGTTTTGGGAGATTGCTTTGCCAGCTGTTTCCAATTCTGCACTCACTTGATCCATACTTTCCTGGTACCTGATTTGTTTATCTACATTAAAGCTTTTCCAATATTTTAAAAACTGGGACAATTTTTCCTCCCTCTTATACATTTTCCTCCACAGAGTATTATAGTGCAAAAGTGCAATTTCATGGACGCATTGATGTAAAGATTAATTATAACTTAAGGAAGACATGTAGTGTATATGGGAATAAAATGTTGCACCTTGCAATGGAAATTGCCAGAAAAGAGTCCACCAGAATTTTATTTGGATTTTTTTAAATGACAGTAGCGTATATTGCAACCTCCCAACACATTTGTCCTGTCTGCAGAATGCCTCCTTGTGTCTCACTTTCAGACAAAGCATTACTCATATACACCACAACATGAAAAGCATGAGACTTTCCAGTTACATCATTATAGGTCTAGCAGATCATTTTGAGGTTTCTCTGGGAAATTATTGAAGCAGAACCTTGCTGATATGCACAATTTATTATATGCATAAAAGTGCCTCTAATCCTTTTAGCAAAGAAAGGGTAGCTGGGTTTGTGGTGAGATCCTGTATTATGAGGACTTCATTATATTTATAAAATATGCCACAGAACATTTCAATAAATGAAGTGCTATGAATAATTAAAATGGAGTTTCAGTTGTCAGTCTACTGAACGAAGTGCCCTCATTATTGGTTAACTTGGTATTTACTGCTCTTCTTCAGATTCTCAGCATTTCAGGTGTTCATTTGATTCACACACGTTCTTCCTACCATCACTTCTTCCAATATTTAGCTCATTTGCTGACTACAGAAACCCACGAATAAAAGCCATATGAACCACACACAAGAGAGATGTATTAGTAGACTGCAGCAAGTGGAATGGATAAAACTCTGAAATATTTTATTCAGTAACCAGTTTAAATGAGTTGGAAAAGAACACTGTGGGGTATTTGGATGGTGAAGTGGAATCTGCTGGTTGGTGGAATATGGCCATAGCCATCTGTGAAGTTTCAGAAGACCACTGATGGGCAGGAGAGTTAGTTTAAGGACAAAAGGGAACACAGTAGAGATACAGACAGACTTTGTATTTCTGGGTGCAAAGATTACTGCAGATGCAAACTGCAGCCAGGAAATCAGAAGATATTTACTTCTTGGGAGGTGAGTAATGACCAATCTCGATAAAATAGTGAAGAGTAGAGACATCACACTGGCAATGAAGATCTGCATAGTTAAAGCAATGGTATTCCCTGTAGTAATCTATAGATGTGAGAGCTGGACCTTAAGGAAGACTGAGTGAAGATAGATACTTTTGAACTGTGGTGTTGGAGGAAAATTCTGAGTGCTTGGACCAGTCCATACTCCAGGAAATAATGTCTGGCTGCTCACTGGAGGGAAGGATTTTAGAGGAAATGAAGGAGACTCATTGAGTTGCAGAAGAAACGTCAGGAGAGAATGCTACCCAAGCATAGGCTAGGCATAGAGACTGCGTCTGCACGAGCAGCCTGCCTTGTGGGGGTATGGTAATCTGCTACAGCAAAGATAAAGTACTTTGACCACATAATGAGAAGATAGGAAAGCTTGGAGAAGATAATGATGCTGGGGGAAATGGAAAGAAAAAGGAAGAGAATCCGACCAAGGGCAAGATGGATGGATGGCATCCTTGAAGTGACTGGCTTGGCCTTGAAGAAGCTGGGGGTGGCCACAGCCGACAGAGAGCTCTGGCATGGGCTAGTCTATGAGGTCACAAAGAGTCAGAAGCGACTGAACGAATAGACAATAGAAATACAGAAGAGAAGAGAATTCTCATCTTCCTTTGTTCTACACTTCCTTTTCTCTTTCACTCACCAAAGGAAATATTCGGGGGGGGGATGAAGAAAGAGGCACAGAGATATAAAAACTTCAGAGGGAGTCAGTTCATTATCTGGATAGTTTTTATTTTGACTGTTTACAATCATAAAAGTAAAAACCAAACGTACAATTCAATGAGGTTAATGAACTCAGATTTGGGTTCGTTCACACTGACTCTAGAGACCAGGATCTGAAACCAAAGCAAAGAGAGGAGTGTCTGCCTCTTTCTAATGACTTCATATTTAGTGTGAGAATAACATTCACAAAGAGCACAGCCAATGCAAATTGAAAAGAAATGCAGTTCACTGTACAAATGCTGAAGGTCAGAAGGGGTTGTGAGAAGACGGCATTTTAATGTACTTCAGACAAAATAATAAAGGTTAGGTCTGAGTGATTTACAACAAAACTGCAGAGTGTTTTCCAGGAATATCAGACCCCCACTCCCCCTCCCCCCAGTGCACCTTGAGGGTTTGGCTGAGAAGTAGCTTACACTTCATTTTATACTTTTCTGTTTTATATTTTATTGGAATTGCTTTTATCTATGTCCACAGAAAGCCATTCAGATGACTGGTTGTTGCTGTGTGCCCTCAAGTCATTTCAGATTTATGGTGACCCTAAGGCAGACCTGCACAATCTGTGGTCCCCAGGTATTTGGGCTCCCATCTCCCTAGTCAGCTTGTACAAGGGTCAGGATTTCTGGGAGCTGAAGTCCAAAACATCTGGTTATGCAAATCTGCCCTAAGGCTATCATGGACTTTTCATAACAATATTTGTTAGGAGAGTGTTTGCTTTTGCCATCTTTAGGCTGGAAGAGTGTAAGTTCCCCAAAATCATCCCTGTCTGAGCAGGGATTTGAACTCTGCTTGTCAGAATCTAATGATCTTATCCCACAATAAATTTCCCCCATTTCCATACCATTTTCTAACATTGGTTTAATGAAGTCACACTGAGGTATTCCCATGATGCACAGCCACTTCTGGTGTCACCAGCGTGCGAAGATGGAGAGAAAAGTCAATTTTCAAGAGTCAACTGTTCCCCCAACTCCTGATTGAAGACAATGGCAGGAAGTGGAGGAAAGCCAGAAGAGGACGGGAAAATGTTGTTGGATGGCTGGCTATTCTCAAAGATGGACCTTGCCAGGGTAGGTTACATCCTCATTATTAAGGACACTTTCTTCCACTCCCCTCTTCCCTCCTGCCCGTAGGATAGGGCCCAAATGCTCAAATCACTACACTATGCTGTCTCTATGCAAAAAGTCATAAGTAAACAGATTTAAGATGAATACTGTGTAGTTTAATCTTTCAGGCTTAGGGGGTTGTGCTGAGCAACCTTGAAAAAAATAATTTGCCTTGATCACTGCAGACACAGTTAAGTGTAATTTGTCTTCCCAGGCAAAACTTCTCCATACCTCTTAGATTGTTTCAAATGTCATAAGAACATAAGAACATAAGAAGAGCCATGCTGAATCGGGCCTCAGCCCATCTAGTCCAGCATTCTGTGTCACACAGTGGCCCACTAGTTGTACACAGGGATCTCTAGCAGAAAGGAGGGCAAAACCCTCACCTGCTCCCGACCCCCACAACCAGTACCCGGGGAAATCCTGCCTGCCTCCATCAACACAGAGGTGGCACTTGGATGTCCATTTCAGTAGCTACTGATTCCCTTGGTATCCATGAATCTGTCTAATCCTGCCTTGAAGCTGTCCAGGCTGACCGCTGTCACAACCTCCTCTGGAAGTGAGTTCCATAACCCAATGACCCTCTGGGTGAAGAAATATTTCCCTTTATTAGTCCTAACTTTCCTACCTTGGAGCTTTAGGGAGTGCCCCCTAGTCCTAGTGTTGTGTGACAGAGAAAATATTTTTTCTCTATTCACCTTTTCTATTCCATGCATGATTTTATACACTTCGATCAAGTCACCTCTTAAACGCCGTCTTTCAAGGCTGAAAAAAGACCAAGGCGTTGCAACCTGATTCGTAAGGGAGCTGCTCCATCCCTTGGATCATTTTTGTTGCCCTTTTCTGTACCTTTTCCAGTTCCGTTATATCCTTCTTGAGGTGTGGTGACCAGAATTGTACACAGTACTCAGATGTGGCCTCACCATAGATTTGTAGAGAGGCAATACAACATTTGACGACCTATTTTCGATTCCCTTCCTGATCATGCCAAGCATAGAATTTGCTTTTTTCACTGCTGCTGCGCACTGGGTTGACATCTTCATTGAGCTGTCCACCAAGACCCCAAGATCCCTTTCCTGGTTTGTCTCAGAAAGCTTTGACCCCATCAATTGGTAGGTGTAGTTGGGGTTCTTTGCCCGATGTGCATGACTTTACACTTGTTTAGGTTAAAATGCATTTGCCACTTTGTTGCCCATTCACTCAATTTCTCGAGAGATCTTTCTGGAGCTCTATACAATCAGTTTCATTTTTAACTACCCTGAACAATATAGTGTCCTCTGCAAACTTTGCTACCTCAGAATTTACTCCTACATCCAGGTCATTAATGAATAAATTAAAAAGTAACGGACCCAAAACTGAACCTTGGGGTACGCCACTTCTCACCTCTTTCCACCCAGAGAAATGTCCGTTTATTACCACCCTTTGTTTCCTACAGTTTAGCCAGGTTCCAATCCAGGACAAGACCTGTCCTCTGATTCCATGGCTGAAGAGCTTATTTAGGAGCCTTTGGTGAGGACTTTGTCAAAAGCCTTTTGAAAGTCAAGGTAAACAATATCGACTGGGTCCCCTTTATCTATGTGTTTATTTACACCCTCAAAGAATTCTAACAAGTTAGTAAGACATGATTTGCCTTTGCAGAAACCATGTTGATTTTCCTTCAGCAATGCCTGTTCTTCTATGTGCTTAGTAATTTTTTCTTTAATAATGGTTTCCATCACTTTGCCTGGAACTGAGGTTAGACTAACTGGCCTATAATTTCCTGGATCACGCCTGGATCCTTTCTTGAAGATCGGAGTTACATTTGCCTCCCTCCAGTCCTCGGGTACAGTGCCTGATCTTAGAGAAATACAATTAAATACAATACAATTAAATGGATCCCTCAGACTTTCTCACCACCTGAGTCCAGCATTCAGTTATATTCAGAAGCCTCATGCTTTTAGACATTCAAAAGTAACAAGAAGTACTGCTTCTACTACTGTTATCACCACTGATTATGGTGGTAGTGATGGTGACAATGATGCATATGAAATATCACACACATTAGAATTCAGAGTTCAGACTTTGATGCTAGGTTTTGTGAGTTGTTGAGCCTTTTGAACTATAGGTTACATATAAATTTTTATGTTCTTCTACAGGGATATTACTACCTCTTATTCTTTCTTAGACATTTCTTTCTTTTGTTAATAAAGAAAGAAATGTCTAAGAAAGAATAAGAAAAAGAAAAAGAAAACCCTAAACGGTTCTGGCCCAGTTTACTGTTCAAATGTATTCTCCCCTATGAACCATCAAGGCTGTTAAGATCTTCTAGAGAGGCCTTGCTCTTGGTCCCACCACATTCGCAATCGCGTCTGGTGGGGACAAGAGACAGGGCCTTTTCTGTGGTGGCCCCTCGGTGGTGGAACTCCCTCCCAACTGAGATTAGATCTGCCCCTCCCTCCTGACCTTCAGGAAGCTTTTGAAATCCTGGCTATAGAAAGAAGCATTCCTGGAATAATGGCTGAGACGGGCAGTAGACTAAAATTACCAATTACGTATGCGAACTGAACTGTGCATGATTTTATCTTGGCGACCTGGCTTATATGTATTTTAATCTATTTGTATTTTAATCTTTTATTGTTTGTATGATGTTTTTAGACTGTATTTTGGTATTGAATCTTTGCTATTAGCTTGTCTGAGTCCCTCTACGGAGGTAGAGAGGATCGGGATATAAAAGTTTTAAATAAATAAATAAATAAATAAATAAAGTAGCGTAGTTCAGTGTTTTTCAACCTTTTTTGAGCCACGCCACATTTTTTACATTTAAAAATCCTGGGGCACACCACCAACCAAAATGACACAAAATGACATTCTAACACAGTAATACATATAGTTATTATGTTTTATAATGTATTTATACACTCACTTAGTGTGAAACCTGGGCATGTTTCAATGAACATAAGGGTGTTTCGTTTGGAGATGGCGTTTAAGCTTGCTTGGCACCATGGCCCTATTGGACAGCTTCTCACCACACACCAAGCACAGCAGAGTCGGTGCCGTCGCATCCCCGGTGAAAGTGAATCCAAATGAAAGATAGCTTTTGCATTATTGCCTCGAGCTCACTGTCTTTTCTTTTTTCTTTCGTCCACCACTCATACTAGGGCCTTCATCTGTGTCATAATTTTGTCCAGGGCCCTGTTCGGCATTTGCATTTTTCCTTCTCAAAAACTTCTCCATCACTGTCACTCGCTTGTTTTGCTGTGATCCCAAATTGCCACTGTCACTTGACACAAAGCTGCAGCACTAACTCTAACTTTGTTTACTTAGCCGCGTCTAAGCGAATCCAAGATGGCGCGACCATAGCACTCTCGCGTCACTTCTTAGGTGACGCGAGAGTGCTATGGTTCCATTTCTTAAAGGGACAGATGTGCCTTATAGTTTATATATGAATGAAGTTCGAAAATAATTTCCCACGGCACACCTGATGATCTCTCACGGCACACTAGTGTTCCGCGGCACACTGGTTGAAAATCACTGGTGTAGTTTGTGAATTAAGTAAATTATTAAGATTTATATAAAATGAAAAATATAATAATAATAATAATGAAATAGAATGTGGAAGGAAAATCTAGGATTTTGAAAATAAGTGTATTGTCCTTTACAAAATTATCAGGAGACAGCCAACAATTAAACTGTGTGTTGTTGAAGGCTTTCATGGCTCGAATCACTGGATTGCTGTGAGTCTTTCGGGCTGTATGGCCATGTTCCATCTATGCCTGCCATAGATGTGGGCAAAACATCAGGAGAGAATGCTTCTGAAACATGGCCATACAGCCCGGAAAACTCATAGCAACCCAATTAAACTGTGCATCTATGGTGACATTCTGTGCAGTTTGTAGACAAAATAGACTTTTGCTTCAATGCGGAAAGGAAATAATATACCAAGAGACAAGCATAAAAGGGACAGACTTTTTCATGCTAGGAAAGCAAGGAGTCACATTATCAGATCAAGACATGTTGGTTTGTCACAATACATCCAAGAAGGCAAATATGGGAACAGGATTAAGCCCAATGTGTTGGCACTGCAAAGCTGAGAAGGGCTGGTATGCACACATGTGGTGGGACTGTATAATTGCAAAAAACTTTTGGAATAAAATAATGAGGAAAATTGGGAAACTCTTCAAAATAACAACTCAAGCTAATATGGAATTTTTACTAATGGCAGTCACAGGGAATAAAATCATTGCTGCAAAGGACCAAGAGTTATTTAAAGCAATGATCCTAGCAGGAAAAGCAGTAATAGCATGGGGATGGAGGGATGAAAAAAAATGGAATCTGGAAAATTGGAATAACTACTTATTTGAACAAGTCCAATCTGATATCATTGCATGTATAAACCAAGAAGATTCATAGATAGACATAACAGAAGAAATTAAAGAGAAATGGGGGACTTATATGAAATGGTTAGAAGAAGAAGCCAGTCGAGATATTGTACAGAGATTTCAAAAGCTGTGTTCATGGTTAAAAATAAATATATAGAGAAGAAGTGATGGG
This sequence comes from Anolis apletophallus, assembly GCA_030556195.1. NCBI lineage: Eukaryota > Metazoa > Chordata > Lepidosauria > Squamata > Anolidae > Anolis > Anolis apletophallus. The sequence goes on along the minus strand of JARBWK010000007.1, from coordinate 75,528,483 downwards.
AGGGATAGGGAGAGGGGTGGGGGGAGGTGGGAGAAAAATTTAAAAAATGTAATTATGAATGTTCTGTAAAGAATGTGAATAGATAACACAGGAATTATGTTCATAATAATCTATGTCTACAATAGACAATTATTATCTGTTCAAATATATTATTTTTTTCCAATAAACAAAAAAAAACATCCAAGAAGGCACAATACTTTTTCTATGTAATGACCAAAACATTCTCCCTCAAAATCTGTTTTGTGGGATTAATCTCTTCTTAGGCATTCTTAGCACACAGAAGTGCAGGGGTTTGCAGTAGGGTCCCAACAGTGAACCAAGTTTAAGACTAATATATACATACTTAGGAGTTGAAATTTTAAAGGTTCGTTCTTCGAATAAAAGAGGGAAGTATCTTAATAATGAAGATCATGATAGTATTCTCACATCCACTAACTTTCCCTCCATGTATGCTCTCATACTGTTTCACTTAGATATCCTCAGTCCACAGAGTTGTTGGGGTTTGTAGTAGTGTCTCAATCAGCTGAACAGTTTGAAGAGTCATACATAGATGAGTGTGGATCAAAAGGTTTTGCCTCCTGTGTCATAAAAATGTTATGAATGAACAGCAGAAGTTGCTACAGATCATAGCCTGAACTGTCCTCTACACAAAACTACCATTCAACATAGTCACCATCAATTTGTACACATTTGCACCACCATTTAACCCAGGCATCAAAACCATTTTGGAATAATTCGGGGTTTTGTTCCGTGATCCATGATTTTAAAGCTGTTTTAACATCATTCAAGTCAGTGAATCTGAAACCATTTAGGTTGTCTTTCAGAGGTCCAAACAGGTAAAAGTCAGAAAGGGGCCAAATCACAAACATTTTTCAAGTTATTATGGATTTCCTTAAATGCACAACCTTCTTTTGCCAGAAATTCAATAATGACTCTTTCTTTGAGCTTCAGATTCATGGTTCTAATCAGTCAGTTAGAAAAAGAAAATGCTATTATCAGTAGGACAAGGTTATCTCTATCATATCATGCATAGATAGTCCAGTAGCTGTGAAAGAAGTAAAAGTTAGAGTGATGGAGGCATTATTTTTGACCCATCCTCATATATTTAAAACGCTACATTTTAAACGTTTTTCATTAAATAATCTCAGAGGGACCCAATCAAAATGAACTTCTTGTCTGTCTATTCTGTTAACTTAAGAGTATGCAATAATATTAATGCTTTATTTTTAGCAGCCTGGGAAAAACTATTGTCTAATTTTATTTGTAAAAGAAAAAAAATGAACTCTACTTTTATTGGACTGGCAAAAAAGCAGAATGTATTATTAATAATGAGCAATACCACTCAGGAAAGTATAGGTTGAGAACGTATCTGCACATAACTGTAAAGCTGAGACTCATCCATTGGGAAATAAGAATTTTCTATAAATCATGTATAAAGCAGTGGATGTGTTGAAATTGTCTATTCTGGAAAACCCATGACTCATAAAAAAGCAATTCACCATTTTCTTCCTATTTCAATTAAAAAGATGTAAAAATGTAACTTCTATCAAGAGAAAACACTGGCGGTTAAAATATTTTAAGTGAGATTCAAAATCACATGGTCCTCCTGGAAACAGATGACATAAAAGAAGAGGGGCAAAAGTGGGAATTGGAAAACTCACAGCCAAGCTTTGTCTGCGTATGGAGTTATTAGTTATTTACACTTTTGTGGTAAAAGAAAACAATCTTGCAGTGTTTGCTGAGAACTGAGAATGAAGGAGGTTAAATTGACATACCAGGGAGAATTATCTTCAATGAGAACGTGAACTTTATTACCCCTCCTTGGCACGGGTCCTATACCGATAATAAGAGAAGCATTTCTGTGATAGATTGTGCAAGGAAGATCCGCCATGTGCTTCCAAAAGAGACAACTTGGATTTATTGCTAAAATAGCAAACAAGCTGTCCTGTTAGCAGTTTATTCACACATGACCCTTTAAGGAGAAGAAAATAGTTTTTGTGGAAACCTTTCAATGTCTGAGGACATACAATACACAATATCTCAAACACAGTGACTATCAATTAAGAGACGTGATACATGTGAAAGACACATCAGCAGAGAAAGAGCACGTGTAAGAAACAGGGAGAGTTAGGATGGGCTTCCTACTGTGACTTTAGAACAGTAGTTCCCAACCTTTTTTTAAAAACCAGGACCAACATTAATACCAAAAGGGTTATGAATCAGTTTTTGGTCAACTTTAGATTTGGTTTGGTTATTTGGGGTGCTGATTCAGAATATTGCATTGGATAGACCACATCAGCTCTACTGATACAGAAGATCTACCATCCAGTAGTCACCATCTGCTCACCCACAGAAAACCATACTGAATAATCTAGAGCTATCTAATGCAATCATCCAAATCAGCATCCCAAATAACCCCAGGAACAGGCCTAAAAGCAAAGACACCAAGGCACCCCTGCTTCCAGGTCCCAAATGGAATGGCTCAGGGGGAGGGGGGAAGAGGAGGAGAAGCAGCAGTCAGGAGGCATATTGTTGTGCCTTTCACGGGTAGTGAGCCTCTCCCTACCCGACACACCCATTGCCTCGGCACTATAAGAGGGCTTTGCGGAACCAGTTGCTCTTGTTGCAACGGTGTGATAACAGTGAGGCCACTGACCACATATTTTTGTTCTTGGTGACCACTGGTGATCCACGGACCACTGGTTGGGAACCACTGCTTTAGAATAAAAGAAAATAGCAAGAAGTTAGAAAGTTGGAGATTTTGTGTGTCTGATATGAACTAATAGAACTGCAAGAAGGAACGTTCTTTTCCAACCTCCAATCTATTTAATGAATTATCATGTGACACAGAAACACAATGGAGTTATGAGATATGATGACATCAATATACAAATAAAATAATGGGTTTTTTTAAAATCTACAATTTACTTTGGGATGGAATTTTTGTTTAGATCACAAAGTAGAAAGGCTGGATGATACAGAAAAATAAGTGCTACCATGAAGTGCTCTGTATAAACAGATATTACACTATTTCACATATTTTCCCAAAGTTAGTTGGATTGAAGTTGGCAACAGTGAAGAGAATAAAGTTGTACCACACTGTGCTAAAAGTCCATTTCCATAATCATCAATCCCAAACTACTATGTTGAATGGATTTCTTTCCTATGTTGGGATAAGAAATAACACAACCCACTCTTTGTTCTGCTTTTTCTACCTGCAAAATGCCAGCCAGTATGCTTATAGGAAGCACCATCTCTGGACAGACCAAATCAAGTTCTGCTATTGCTTGTCTTGCCAATTTTTGCATAGTTTTGATCATTTAAAGATATTTGCTGTTTGTTCCAGGACCAACTGTAAATTTTGGAGGAGAAATGTGGTATGCAGATGGAAAAACACTGACGGTAGAGCAGTACTGCAAAATATGCAAACATTTATGGCAAAAACAATGAAGCCATGCCAGGAAAGATGAAGGGAATGATCTTTCTACCTTTGGGAGCAATTTCAAGTGCCACTGACAGATTTCATTACAAAACTGTGTGTGAGCAGGGGCTGAATGATCTAAACACACCACAAACTCTTGCACACATCTTGGAGGAGATCTGCTCAGGAAAAATATATATATTTCCACTCATGAATTGCCCCTCAATATACACTGGGACAGTTAGAATGTTTTTTGACTTAATAACAGAGGGTAAAAAGAACTTAGAGAAAAGAGAGAATACACATTTTTATTGGGCTGAAGAATATATCAGTTCTTTCTTTGTTATCATTAAACTCTGGGTTTAAACAAATTCTTGATGCCTGTCTTCCAAAACTGAACACTCCTTCTGATTTCAAACAGATGTGAAGCAGCATAGTATGCAGAGAATGCATTGAGTGAACCTTGAACTAAATGCTTTTCAAAGTTTCCCCCCAAAAAAGTATCCTACAGAATGTGAATGTCACTAACTCTGGAGCTAGCAGTTATGGTTTTAACTTACAGCCTATAAAAAAGAATTGCAGACCACTTCCTTAACAATCTTTCCAGAATCTTGCCTGGTATCAACGTGAGGCTGACCGGACAGTAATTGTTTGGGTCATCCTTTTCTCCCTTCTTGAAGACTGGGACCACATTTGCCTAACAGCTGGTAAACTGGCTGGAATTTCTGGGAGTTGTAGGCCAAAACACCGGGGGACCCACAGGTTGAGAACCACTGGTCTAGAGGTTTTGAGACATTGTGTGATTGTTTTGTCCCAATTTGTTCAGCCTTATTTTCTAACTTCAACCATTGAAGCTTTCAAAATACAAGAGACTGACATCAGGGCTGGATTAACCATTAAGCAAAATAATAAGCATGTGCTTAGGGCATCAAGAGCACCACAGAAAATTTCCATTGCCCAATTTACCATGGACCATATGGTGCAAAACTGCAAATGGTCAGCTGAACAAGAATGGGCTCCCACAACAAAAGTCATTGCAATAAGACAGTGGTTCTCAACCTGTGGGTCCCAAGGTATTTTGGCCTACAACTCCCAGAAATCCCTACCAGTTTACCAGCTGTTAGGATTTCTGAGAGTTGAAGGCCAAAACATCTGGGGACCCACAGGTTGAGAACTACTGCAATAAGAAAAAGTAGGAGAAAAATTTTCATGTATACATGAAGTAGAAGTACACGCCATCTCTGAGTTACAAACATCCAACCTGCAAATGACTCATGGTTAAGAATAGGGCTGAGACAACAGGAAGTGAGAGAAATCTACCCTGAGGAAGGGAAATACACTCCTGAATTAGTTATCATGGGGAAACTTTATCAGCAATCCTTGTTTCCACAATAAGCTACCTTTTTCAAAATCCAATTATCACAGGGACAGAGTGAAGTAAAATCTTCTGAACAGGGGCATAGATAGGAAAATGAACACCATGGTGGTGGGAACCCTTCCCTATGCTAGCCAAATCTACAAAACTGTTTTTCCTGGAGTTACACTTTAAAAATTTACCTGTTCCAACTTATGTACAAATTCAACTTAAGTTAAAAATAAACTTATAGAACATATCTTTTTTGAAACTAGGGGGCTGCCTGTATATAAAAATAAATATTATTTTCCATTTTACTGTAAGTTTTAGATATAAATGGGGACACCAAAATCTTTAAGTGCTAAGGGCCTCAAAAGGTCTTAATGTTGCCCTGGTTGACATGATGCCAATTATCAGTGCATTTTCTTCAACCACAAACTATCAGTTTCAGGAGGAGGGGGTGAGCTGTCTGATGTTGCATGTGATGAGGTGACTGTGTGCATCCTACTCCTTTGCTGGCTTCCTCTCTCCGTCTCCACCACACAAACACAACTGGCATCATGATTAACTGCAATGGTAACAGCAGCGATTTATAACAAGGGAGCCTGTCGTACTAAATTATGCCATTTACAACCCCTATCATCATATTCATGAAAAATTTAAGTTGGGGATGCAAAAGAATGCAGCAGCAGAAGGGTGTTTTTAAAATCAATTCATTCAGCAGCAACTTAGCCTCCACCATGAATGAGGATGCTCTGATATCCAAGACTTTCCAAAAAGTTAAATTCAGTGCTATACAGTAACAGCAGGATAAGAATCCAATGTCATTGAAGCATCCCCCCCCCCCCATTCCCATAAACATATATCTTACACTGACCTCCACAATACCCTTGGGGGATCTGATTATCAGGAAAGCTCAGGGCTCAAACCATCTACAGTATTATTTAGTAAAGTAGCAAAACAGAATGATCATGACAGTAATGCTTTCTACAGCATGGTACTCATTCATGATTTGAATGATAACTTCCCTTTCTCCCTCTGAAGGAGATGTCACTTCTGCACAAATAGGTACTGTAGTCAGGGAGAGTACAGGTTTGAGTTGAACAAGAGGCAAGAGAAATTGGGGTGGGGAGAACTCATGACATAATGGCCAGGTAGGTCATCAGGATTGCGACTGAGGAAAAAAAACACTGATTTGTGAGCAACAAAAAACCCCACTTTGCCTCCCTTGCTCATCATATATTAAAATTATTGATATGAATGAATGAATGAATGAATAAGTTTTATTTTTCTAGCTATAGGCCATGACAAATTAAGCGCACATATTAGTAACATCCAAAGTACATATCACAATATAAAACTTCAGTACAAATATTAAAACTCATTAAAACTGACTCTTTAAAATTCCAGTCATGTCTACAACGCACTGTATCATCCTGTGCTATTTCCCATCCTTCAATAAGGATTTTACTAGTTTCGCATGGATATTTTGAGCTGCCACTGCAAAAGTGGCAACCTTTATTGTTATATCTTTAGAGTAGTCTGCTAACAAATCCTTAATCACTGCTGTCTACACCAATTGAGCCCAAGATCCTACACCAAGATGTGAGGAAGGGTATCCCTGCCTACCACTCACTAAAAACAAAAGGAAACACACCTGAAAAGTCTATTTTCTGAACTCAGCACTTTTATCATTCTGTATAGTACTGTTTTTATGATGTTATGTTTTATTGTGATATGTTTTTATTTGGTTTTGTTTTGATGCTAGGTTATTGTGTTATGTTTTTAACTTTGTGCTCCCTGGGCTTGTCCTTTTTTGAGCCGCCCCAAATCCCTTAGGAGAGATGGAGGTGGGGTATAAAATTAAGTTATTATTATTAATTAAACAGCACCAATAGTGCATGAATTGGGAAACACAAACATATGGGGCTGCCAATCAGCAGAGATCCTGGAGGGTACATCTGGATAGACAGAAAGGTAACACAGGGTTAGGAATAGACAAATCTCTTGGTTTTGCCATTCCCCCACATCCAAATGTAAATTCTTATTACAAAGTAATTGATCAATGGTTCAACCCATTCCTATATGTACAGAGTCACATAGTAGGGACTTTTTCACAGCTTAACTGGATGTCAATGATGTCAAAAGCACAGAAGGCTTTCTAACACACACCTGTTAGCATCACCATAGAAGAATAGTCGGGACCATCTTGGTCTCTGCTGCTGAAACATCATTCTGACTCCATCCTGAGCACACCCAAATTCATTTGATTTCAGAAGGCAAGTGAACAAGATGGATTACAACCTGGAATGGAAAACAAGATAAAATCATGAAAATGATATCCTGGAAAGCCATTGCTAGTCATAGTTAACAATAGTGAGATGCACCAATAGCCTTAGTATAGAGTGGAATTTCCTACATTCCTATCCCGTACTTATGGGAGAAGAGTCTGTAGAGCAGGAGTGGGCAATTACCAGCCCTCCAGGTGTTTAGACTTCAACTCCCAGAAATCCTAGCCAGTTTACCAGCTGTTAGGATTTCTGGGAGCTGAAGTCCAAAACACATGGAGGGCCGGTAATTGCCCACCCCTGCTGTAGATAATATGGGTGGTCGGGAAAAGGATTGCATAATAATCATTGGCTGATGAAGGAAATGGCTCCTGGACCTCAATCATTATATGTGAGGCACTGTGAGATGATCTTCACTAGTGGCATGCTCTAGCTTTTTCAGAGAGAGGTGAGACTACAGTGACTGTAACAAAGTTATTTTCCCCCTTCACCACCTGAGGGTTAGAGTGAAATGGAGTATATGCAGAACCAATATTTTCTGCTTCATGCGTTTCACACTATCATTCTGCATGTCAAAAGTGCACAATAACATTTGGCCAACAATACTCATGGCAATGGTTGGAATGGAGTGCTTGGTCTTTGTCAACAAAGAGTATACAGTGAGTATACAGTGTGTCAAGAGTGAGTATACAGTGTGTCAAGAAAAGGAAGAGTCATATACCAATACAAAAGGACACCAAATTCACATAAAACAAATATGATGGCAGTATGTAAGTGTGGGCTTGTTTGAGTGTGCATGTGTATGTAGACACGGAAAGAGAGTTGTTGTCTTTCTTCAGTTGACAACAAGATACTGAGCCTCCGCCGGGACCTTCCAGCCACGATTGAGACAGTAAGAGAGCTTGAGACTCCGTGGCCCTCCGCCGGGCCCACCCTCGACCAGTTTCGGCCACTGGACGCAGATGCTGTTGATAGGATAGTGGCTGCAGCTAGGCCTACCACCTGCTCCCTCGACCCGTGCCCCTCCTGGCTTGTTAGATCTTGCCTGGAGGGGTTATGTGGGCCTCTGTTGAATATCATAAACAGCTCCCTTGAGCAAGGAGTCTTTCCAGAGTGCTTAAAAGAGGTGGTGGTAGCTTCATTACTGAAGAAACCATCATTAGACCCTGCGGTTCCCTCCAACTACCGCCCAGTGTCAAATCTTTCGTACCTGGGCAAGGTAGTTGAGAGGGCAGTAATGGAGCAGCTGCAGTCCTTCCTAGATGATGCAACATGGCTAGACCCCTTCCAGTCCGGCTTCCGTTCGGGGCACGGGACGGAGACGGTTCTGGTCTCCATCACAGACCAACTCCGCTGCCAGCTCGACCAAGGCGGGTCTGCGCTGCTCGTGTTATTGGACCTCACGGCAGCGTTTGACACGGTCGACCACAATCTATTGATCCACTGCCTGGCCATGGCTGGAGTGAGGGGGATAGCCCTAAAATGGCCGACCTCCTTCCTCCACCAGCGGTCTCAGCGTGTGAGGAGGGGCGAGGTGGTCTCCGAGGGCTCCTCATTAGTTTGTGGAGTTCCTCAGGGGGCCATCCTCTCCCCTCTGTTATTTAACATCTACATGCAGCCGCTTGCATAGCTGGTGCGGAGTTATGGGCTGGAGTGTCACCAATACGCGGATGATACCCAGCTCATTCTGAGGATGGAGGGCAGGCCGGGATCAGTCCCCGATAATTTCCAACATTGCCTCGAGGCCGTTACTGGATGGCTGCGAGCCAGTAGGTTGAGGGTGAATCCGGCGAAGACGGAGATCCTGTGGCCGGGTCGCCCGGGCGGGGTGGATGTCCAGCTTCCGACCCTGGACGGTGAGGCGTTATGCCCATCGTCTTCCGTGAAAAGCCTGGGAGTCCATCTGGACTCCCAGCTGACCATGGAGGCCCAGGTCTCTGCGGTCAGCAAGGTGGCCTTTTTCCACCTCCGACAGGCAAGGAGGCTGGTCCTCTACCTCTCCCGGAACGACCTGGCCACGGTGATCCAAGCCATGGTCATCTCAAGACTAGATTACTGCAACGCGCTCTACGTTGGCCTTCCTCTGTCGGTGACCCGGAAGCTCAAGCTGGTGCAGAACACTGCCGCCCGGCTCCTGTCTGGCACCCCAGCAGGTTGCCACATAACACCTGTCTTGCAGGATTTGCACTGGCTGCCAATTGAGCACCGGATCACCTTCAAAGTGTTGGTTCTTACCTTTAAGGCCTTGCACGGTCTGGGGCCAGCGTATCTGAGGGACCGTCTCACTCCATATTGCCCTATGAGATCACTACGGTCTGAGGATGCCAACCTTCTGGAGGTACCTTCGGCGAAGCTGGCACGTCTGACATCTACCCATCGGAGGGCGTTCTCCGTCATAGCCCCCACACTGTGGAACGCCCTCCCGGCCGAAACCCGGGCAATGAAGGACCTGCTCCCATTCAGACGGGCTTGTAAAACCCACCTGTTTAAGCAGGCCTTCGGCGGGTAGGCCAGCACATTCTAATCGTGCCACGGTTCTAATCCTGTATTGTTTTATTGTATTGCCCTGCTTTTAACTGCTTTTACTGTTTACTGTTTCTGTATTTTATTGTGCCTTCAGCTTCTGTAAGCCGCCGCGAGCCTCCGGGAGTCGGCGGCATAGAAACCCGAAAAATAAATAAATAAATAAGTTGTAGGACACACTTTTTCCTATATAAAAATCTTTTTAAAATGGGGTGCATCTCTAAAAATGGCAACTTTGAATCTCAGGCATATCTTATGTATTTTTGGTGGTGATGGTGGTACTGAAAGTAGGGTGCATCTTACAATTGATTAAATGTGATGTTACTAACATCAAGTGCTACCCTTTTCTCTTGCTCATGGAAGGAGGAGAGGAAAGGGGAAGGAGGAGAGGAAAGGTGAAGGGGGCAAAATACCCAAAATGTATTATCCTGTTCTGACACCCCAGCAACTCAAGAGTTATATATGAAGTCCTACAGTGATATGTTCCCAGTTTTTCTGGCATGTTCCAATGATAGACCTTTTGTACAAAGTATACTTTCACCATAGATCTCAACATCTGATTCTCTGGTTTTCTCAGAGTTCTCCATTGCAAGTTCTCAGCACACAGCCAAATACCGCTTGCCCAGTGGCAGACCAAAATATTTTTGTGCCTGAAACAAAGAGCAAGACACTACTTCACCATCAGCATTCCATGCACCAAAAGCAAAATGGGCTCTTTGTTGCATCTTTCTTCGATTGCAAGCCATGGGACAGCATTCTCACCTCATTTGAAGATACGGGACATACATGACACACAGCTCTCTCAACTTTGCTGATGCTTCCCTGCATCTGCATAAGGCACTTCTATTTTTTGCCTAATAGAAATAACACATCTGTATATGTACTACAATCTGAAGACTGGGTTCCACTATGTGGGATTTATATATTTATAGTGATTTGGTATAATGTGATTGAATTGAGAGTTACATTATACTATATACGCTCTTATGGCGACATTGGTGAGATGGTGATTTACATGGAGTAGCTTCTATATGAGTTTTCATTGAAATATTTCAGTTTTCCTTCCAATGAAGCCCATAGTCATTGTATGACATTGTAAGCATTAAATTTTGCCCTGTGAACCTTTCTCGCCTACAGGCTGAGAAAGGCAGTATACAAATACAGTAAGTAAGTAAGTAAGTAAGTAAATAGTCAGGAAATAGTTTATACTTGGTTTAACTCTGATGTAATATTGCATCTATTTATCCAAAATGGCCAAGACAGCAAACTATAATCCATATTCGAGAAAAATAAAATATGCATTTAATGAAATCACAAGGTTATATCTCATCAGAGCCAGGGATGATGTGGGCACTGGGATTGTACCATCTGCTGTATTTGATACAATGAGCATTTAAATGAGGTCTGTATAAACAGATTTACTTATATACTAGTGTACATTTCAGCAGCATTAGGCTACAAAGGGCCCTCTGTATGGTGATGAAAAAATTGGCAGAAGTTGGAGACAAGAGGCAATAAAAATTAAAAGTGTTGAGTCTCTGCTTTTTCAAAGATTTTACACACTTCATAAATAAAAGATTAATAAAACAATCCAGACCGCCATTTCAGTTTAGTTGTCATTGAATCCTTTACATACCATGTATCTTTTACCAAAAATACAGAAAATGTTGGGTTGACTTCAGATTTACTTATTCTTAGAGAAGATCCAGTGAAATCCGATTGATTTCAATGGTACGACTTTAACTGTAACAAAATCTGAAACCATTCCAACTATTTAGTATGGATAGGTATTATAAATACAGGAAGGAGGTAGAAATGCTAAAGATGCAAGTTTGCTTAATTATAAACATTGTAAGAGGTGCAAGTTTCTTCTTTGTAAATGCAGCTGGTGGTGAATAATTTTTGACCAAGAGAAAGAATACACTACTGTTATCCTGAGCCTGAAGGCGTGGTTCTGCACAATAAAACGCAGCATGCAAAGCGCAGAAAATATTTGATGTGTAAAATTACTATCTGCCTGAGATAATGGGAGCAGTTTGAAACCAATGATGCTCTAAGAGTCATTAGTTCAGAACCATTGTGGCACTCAAGTAAATTTCTTGGTCGTTAGTTTAATGTGGTAGCTAATTAAGCAACTACTGAAAGTGCTGTGTTTCTTATGGTGAGATAATTATTGGCTTGACCTACACTTATGTTCTTTCCAGTCAGAGTAACTGAGGTGAGCCTTTGTGTACAATTTGTTATTCCTGCCCAAGAATTCACTCTATAACAAAACCATAAAAATTGAAATATTTTCCTGATAGGAAATTGAAGTTTCATTAAAATAAGAAATATTCAACACATGAAACTGAATTGAGACTTGGTCAGGCTTCTTGAGTTATTCCACTGGGGGACACAGAAAGAGCCTTATCAGAGATTGAGTAAATACAATCAGGCATCCTCTGGGCAACGTTTCTTGTAAACGACTAATCTTTCCAACCCAAAAGCATTGCTTTGCAACGGTTTTATTTATTTATAAATAAATAACATATTCATTTATAAATAAATAAGTTATTCCATTGGCTTCATGAACCAGTTAAATAAAATAAATAAAATATGTATTTATTTATTTATTTACAGTATTTATAGTCCATCATTCTCACACCGAAGGGAACTCAGGGTGGATCACAATGCACACATACACGGCAAACATTCAATGCCGTTTTTAGACATACAAGATAGACAGACAGATAGAGATTTTTTGGCATTTCCAACTTTGGCACCTGGAGATTATGCTCAATTCTGGCCATGGAGGGGGGAGGGTGCTGTTGCTTCTTCCACTATGATGCTGAGTTATTTTGATCGTATTTCCTCCTTGTTCTTTGATTGCCAGCATTTTATGCTGTCGTAAAATACCTCCTTACTTTAAATTGTCCCTAAACATGGCTATGGAACGAGGCCTTCACAGAATGAGGGCGGAGATCACTAATTGACTAAGGCACAGACCAGAATATATGGATTGAATACATGGTCTGATTTGGACATGATCTTACTTTGGCGAACGGCTTTTTAATGTAATTTTAATATGTATTTGGTAATTATTGTCATTTTATGATGTTTTGATTTTAATGTTAGCATTGAATTTTTGCTGTCTGCTGGTCTGAGTCTCTCTGTTGCGGTTGAGAAGATCGGGATACAAAAAATTTGAATAAATAAATCATTTATCTATTCACTGCTCAGCTGTCACTTCATCCACTACGATGCTAAGTCATTTTGATTGTATTTCCTCCTTGTTCTTCGATGGCCAGCATTTTTATGCTGTCGTAAAATACCTCCCCACTTTAAGTGGTCCCTAATTTCTCTACTCACAGCTCAACTGTTTTCAAACTGCTTAGGTAGACAGTAAGCAAGGATTAATAGTTGGGTGCTCAATCCAAACTTGCCACCTTCCAGTCAGCAGTGCTCTATTGCTGCTGGTGATTAACTAGCTGTGTTACAGCCTGTCCCCCAGCTGTAGCACAGCTTTTGGAAAAGACTAACCCAATGAGGTTGATTCCAAATTTATTTGGACATAAAATCTTTAAGTTCATAGAATTTAAGATTGCTATTACTCATTTAAAGCCCGTGGGTTTCAATTGATCTGAACTACATATGTATACATTTGGAATCAAACCCTTTGCAGTCATGTGTCTGAACAAGAGTAGGGGTTAAATTATGTGCAGGGATGGGTTGGGTACATCTGTAAAACCCTCACCAGCTTCCCTGTGTATACATTTGACTTTAGTACACAGATAGTGCAGCACCAATACAGTTGCTGTGCCCATTCTTAATTATGTCAGCAGGATTCCAAAAGGTGGGTGTAAGTAGATACAAGTATATAATTGAAGATGCAACTGATAAGGGATCAATTATTCATCTCCACAATGAGAAAGAGATATTATTCAGTTATAGATGTTTCCAAACTTGAGCCAGATGGATGGCTGGATAACTTATGAACTGCAAATAATTATACAGAATAAAAGAAAAAAAAATACCACAAAGGCCAAAGAGGAGACATTTGCAGTTTAGGTTACCTGAAAGAGCAGTCAGGGGAAACTGGGACAAGGAAATAAAACGGATGTGTTTTCGCCTGGATGCACAATTGCTTTGTAATTCAATATGTGAACCACCAACAAAAATAAAAGCATTATAGACTTTGTAATAGATGTTATGATGAGGTTGTGAACACAGCAAATGTATATATAACCAAATTAATCTGTTTAGAAAAATTAAGGTATCGATATATTAGAACATAAAATAACAACTTTCCATCTTTAATGTTTTTGTTTCTAAACAATTGTAAATTGCAAATTTTAGTGTGCACACAGACCACACCAGATAGCATTCCAGAGGAAAAGAAAGACAATATTGTTGTCATGAGATGAAAAGTGAGTTCATCTCCTTGAGTTGATCTAAAGCGAAGACAGGCAGAACATGGATCAAGTTCTACTGGTATATCTCTGGATAACTGATAAGTCTAGGTTTATGGCTGCATAAGTTTTAAAACAACAACTGTGAGAACAGCCAAAACCTCCCTCATCTTATTTTAATAAATTAAGAAGATAAAACAAAGAAGGGTTGTAGGGTAAGTGGTTAGTAAATTTTGGATAAAGGACTCGGGACTAAATTCCAGGATTAAAAACAAATGAAACTGGGTTCTTCCACACAGACCTATATCCCAGAATATCAAGGCAGAAAACCCCATACTATTTGATTTGAACCAGGGGCCCTTCCACACAGCCCTATATCCCAGAATATAAAGGCAGAAAATTTCACATTATCTGAGTGTGGACTCAAATAACCCAGTTCAAAGCAGAAATTGTGAGATTTTCTGCCTCGATATTCTGGAATATAGGGCTATGTGGAAGATAGAGTCTAAGACCCCTTTCACCTAGCAGAAAAAAATCCCACATTATCTTATTTGAACTGGAATATATGGCAGTGTGGACTCATATAACCCAGTTCAAAGTTGATATTGTGGGATTTTCTGCCTTAATATCCTAGATCAGGGGTGGGCAATTATTTTTTCCAAGGGGCCACATGAGAGCCAAAAAATATTATGGAGGGCCGCACCTAAAGGCTAAACTACATCTACATAATACCAATTGCATTTATTTAATAATAATCTTAGGCAGAGAGTTCCACTGCTGAACAGCTCTCATAGCCAGGAAGTTCTTCCTAATGTTCAGGGGGAATCGCCTTTCTTGTAGTTTGAAGCCATTGTTCTGCGTCCTAGTCTCCAAGGCAGCAAAAAACAAGCTTGCTTCTTCCTCCCTATTTCTTCCTCTCAAGTATGTATACATGCCATGTATTACATGGCTATCATGTCTCCTCTCATCCTCCTTTAGGCTAAACATGCCCAGCTTTTTAAGCCTCTCCACATTCCCATTTGCCCCCAACAGACAAGAGTTTTTTCCCCTCCCTGGACATTAGACCACAGATATATAAAGAGGCAGTAAGCAGCCAGACCTTGAAGCTGCAAGGCCATTTGGTGCTTAATCAAGGTGGCCAGGGGCTGGCAACATTCCCACTTGCCTTAAGCAGACAAGGGTTCCTTCTCCCACCCTGGACATTATTCCACTGATATAAAAACAGGCAGTGAGTAAGCACCATTAAAAAAATAAAATAAAAACACACCCTCCACACAGCCTCTCCCGCCCTCAGCAGCCTGGAGCAAGGCATCCCTAAAGGGGGTGGGCAACCTACGGCCCCCAGTCTGGATCCGGCCCGGCAGCCGGTTCTGACCGGCCCTCATAAGGCAGCCTCCTTCAAAATTACTGCCGACCGGCATAACTGTGCTTCACAGCTGCTTATTTCCAAATCAATCAAAATGGATGGATACATTTTGACTGACTTGGAAGTAATCCAAAGTGACTTCTAGGGTTCACTGAAAATCTGCTGGTTTGATGAGTTTTCATCATAGGGATGGGGTGAGACTACCCAAACCATCACATCTCAGAGACAATTTGTTTTTAAGGGAGACTTGGCCTGGATTTTCCCCAAATTGTGAACCATCCAGTGTGCCCGAAGGACACAAAATTGAATAAGGGACATTGCCATGACCATTTCCCTGTAGGGCAGATCTGCCAAAATTCATTCCACTTGTGTATAAGCTCATATGATTTGAGGTTAGGATGCTTCCATGAAATCTGTTTCTAATATACAGAAACTCTCTACAGACTGGAGCAGCGACCTTTTAATGGAGTAGTAATCTGTCACGTGAAGCCTTATCTACAGTCTTAACATCTTGCCTTTCTCCAACAGCAGAAGTTACCAAGACATGCTACCAATATGTTTGTCTTAGATAGGATTGCCAACATATTGTTTACTATAATGATTTTTTCCCCCTAAGTGCACCCTATCCTTACCCCATTTCAAGAATTACAAAGCTTGCTTCTAGGGAATGTCTTGCACACACTTTTGAACATTTTTGTTATTCCAGGATCTATATAGGTATGGATATAAGAATACGTAGCAAAATAACATTATTAAGTTAAGAAGATGAGAATAATGGGCAGACGATGTTTCTAATGCCTCACTCTGGAAAACAGAGCAATGAAAATGCAGTCAGACTCTATTCTAAATTAAGTGGTAGCTAGACTATAGAAATATATGTAACTAAGCAATTTAGCAGCATTGGGCAGGGCCATGAGGCAGAGAATGGCAACCACCTCAGAAAACTGGTAGTGGTGGTTGGTATGCTGATTTCGGTGTAGTCACATAAAAAAGATCTACTTTGGGAGATGATTCTACTCTCAGGAGAACTCTATACCCAAGATTTGTACGTTTTTCCTTGCAAATTGGCATATGACTGTTTCACATTAAGTTTTTTTCTCATGCTTTCATCCTACACTGACCTCAAGCTGAGAGGAATCTCTGGCTCATCTTCTGATTTAATAATTGTATTCCCTGCCTTTTCAAAAGGCAGTGCTCTCTCTTCCTAGGAGCTTCTATTGCACTTGGTCCTTAACGTTTTGGGTCCTGTTCTGAAAATAGGTCATTGTGGGCATGAGCTACCGGTAATTAATCATCATCATCATCATCATCATAAACCAGTACAGGTGGTCCCAGAGGTTATTGGCACACTGAGTGCCGTGCCAAAAGATATCAGCTGGCATATGGAAACAATAAATATTGACAAAATCATGATCTGTCAACTGCAGAAGGCCACCTTACTTGGATCTGCATGCACCATTCGAAAATACATCACACAGTCCTAGACGGTTGGGAGGTGTTCAACTTGTGATTTTGTGATATGAAATCCAGCATATATATCTCGTTTGCTGTAACATACTGTGATGATGATGATGATGATGATAATCCAGTACAGGTGGTCCCAGAGGTCATCGGCACACTGAGTGCCATGCCAAAAGATCTCTGCTGGCATTTGGAAACAATAAATATTGACAAAATCACGATCTGTCAACTGAAAAAGGCCACCTTACTTAGATCTGCACGCATCATTCAAAAATACATCACACAATCCTAGACGCTTGGGAAGTGTTCAACTTGTGATTTTGTGATATGAAATCCAGCATACGGTATATATCTCGTTTGCTGTGTCATACTGTGTTTTTGTGTCAGTAAAACAATAACTTTATTCTTATATCCCAAAAAAGACTTGGGGCAGCTTACAGATGGCACAAAGTGCCAAAAAACAAACATAAAAGGGAACACAATATAAAATGCAGTAAAATAAAACACATGCACATATAAAAACATCAATTTGGACTCAATCAAGTTGCGATTCTTTAACTGTGGCAGTAAATTACTATAACCATTGCCGGACTATAAACATTAGGAATAAAATACGTGCCAGCTGAAGTAAAGGAGAGAGGGCATGGAATAAAGTGCAGGATTTGCAACTACTACGCAAGACAACTAGGGGCTAAATATTCTCAAAGCCTTGATTGAAAGGAGGACAATGTGGGGTTAGAGCTGAATATGCCACAGAACCTGTGCCATTTCCCTTATATTAACTTCTTGCCTTGAGGTGTGGAGTAGAATTCATTGCAGTTAGTTACTATTGTTGAAGTAAGATTCAATTGCTAGTCTAGATGCTTCTGGACATGTATTGGGGGGAAGAAACATTTTTTTCTTCACTGTCAAAAACAGGCTATGTGCCTAAAAGACTGATATTAAGAGTCATCTGTCAAGAGGGACATTGTTGACTCTTTGTTAGAATCCAGGAGGAGGAAAAAGTTCACCCTTCAACTGATTGTTGTTGTTGTTCATTCGTTCAGTCACTTCCGACTCTTCGTGTCCTCATGGACCAGTCCACGCCAGAGCATCCTGTCAGCCGTCACCTCCCCCAGCTCCTTCAGAGTCAAGCCAGTCTTTTCAAGGATACCATCTATCCATCTTGCCCTTGGCTGGCCCCTCTGCCTTTTTCCTTCCATTTTCCCCAGCATCATTGTCTTCTCTAAGCTTTCCTTTCTTCTCATGATGTGGCCAAAGTATTTCATTTTTGCCTCTAATATCCTTCCCTCCAATGAGCAGTTGGGATTTATTTCCTGGAGTATGGACAAATTGGATCTTCTCACAGTCCAAGGCACTCTCAGAACATTCTTCCAACACCACAGTTCAAAAGCATCTATCTTCCTTCGCTCAGCCTTCCCGAAGGTCCAGCTCTCACATTTGTAGGTTACTACGGGGAATACCATTGCTTTGACTATGCAGATCTTTGTGCCAGTGTGATGTCTATGTTCTTCACTATTTTATCAAGATTGGACATTGCTGTCCCCCCAATAAGTAAGTTTCTTCTGATTTCCTGGCTGCAGTCTGCATCTGCAGTAATATTTGCACCTAGAAATACAATATACTATGGCAGTGTTCGTCAACATATATTGGGCTTCAATATCTAGAATTCCACAGCCAGATATAAGCCAACACTTCTTAACTAGGGTAATCATAGGACCAGATTATATCCAGTGCATCTGGCATCTCGCAAGGTCTCCTGTAACATATCCTACCTGCCAGGTCCAGCAGAATACTGATGAAAGTATACATGTTTCATTCACTAGGCCACAGTGAGTTAAGGAAGGTAGGGACAGAGGGCAAGTAAATAAAAGTGCTCTGAAGCTGACATCTTTGTCACATGCTTTTTACACGTAATCTTATTTCCCAAGAAAATTGTGTCTCTCATGGAAAACAAATGCACTTCACTGAAAGCCTCACAAATTAGAACGAAACTGCCCTTTCCTTGTGAGAAAACAGCCAAAACTTCCTCTCTTCTCCAAACAATCTACACATTAAGTATTTCTCTTTCTCTAGAATATTTATGTCTATATTTATTTATTTATTTACTATATGCACATTTTTGCAGAAATGTGTCTGTCTCTGTCCTCCTTTTGCATTAATGGCCGTCCTAATTTGAAGAAACAATTGGGGGAAGTTGTACTAGCAAATCTGTTTATACTTAGTAGAATAAATGCGTCGATATACCTTAAATCAATGCAAAGGATACTGGGGGCATTTTTATGCACTAAGGAAATTAAATAATTTGTTGGCTAAATATTTGATGTTAAAATGTAAGCCAACTTGAATTTCTTTTAAGTTAATAAGAATAGTCTCAGTGAACTGAACCCTTTTAGCCTCTTGTAGACTACTAATTTAATCTCTTGAGATATTGAATTTTCGCTTTTTTTAAAAAAAACAAGATTCCCTTAGCTTTCCAAACACATTATGTTTGACAGTGCATACAACTGCAAGTTTCAGCAAGGCCCTTCACTAGATGCAATGCCTGCAAGCTATTAATCTTATGATGATTATATTATAATAATAATTATAATAATAATAATAACAACAACAACTTTGTTTATATTCCACTCTATCTCCCCAAAGGGACTCATGGCAGATTCCAAACATAAAAGGCAAACATTCAATGCCCGAATACAACAACAATATATCCATACTAACAAAATTTAAACAACCCAACATATAAACACAAATTATGACTTAACAACTAAAATTAAATAAAAAAACACAGCCTGTTATAACAGAGACAAGATAAAACATCAAACATCGAATGGAAACAATAATTTCCCAGTTCCTTGGGGCAAACTGATTAATCATTGCTCAAGATAAATATGATTTATGTGATTGGGGAGCCCAATCATGTATAAACAGGTTTTAATTCAGAGGTGAAGAAATTTGATCCACCAAGTAAAATTGGATCACAGCTACCAAAATCTCTTGCCATTCTGCATGAAGTTGGATCGAGCCATCTGCAAAACAACTGAAGGACCAAAGGTTTCCCAGGGCCGTCCAGACAGTACCTTTATCCCAGGAGCTTCCACAGCAAACAGGAGGGTGGCCAGATGCCCTTCCCTGTAAACACTGAAGCAACAAAAGGCAAAAAAACACAAGATTTCCAGGTGCAGGAATATCATGGTTTTTAGCCGAATATCTGCATCTTTGAATGTCTGTATGTCCCTGTAATCAGAAATCACGGGATTTTTTAATCTAGAGTTTTAGATGTTTGTTCCTGATTGGTCCATGTGTTGAGTAGAATGTGAAAATTTTGTTTGTGTGCTAGAAACTTTATGCAACTTGTGGAGGGCACATTTTCCTCTGGCCAGGACAAAGTTGTGGCCCCCTAGTCAACGTTGTACATCTTTTCACAAGAAGAACGATCAGGAACTGTTGCCGAAAAATAGGGGTTAGAGGGGCCCTTCTTAAGGGGACAGAGCCCAGGCCACCCCTAAAAGGCGAGGATCGAGGCCCAAATCTGGATGATCTTCCCAGAACTACAAATCCCAAAGTAACCCAGATCAATGCTCACCCAGACGGAAGAACGCCATTACCGAGAGAAGAATCTAATTCAGCTGAATAGGATGCAATGCCACACCAAGGTTCCAAGGGCAAAAACATAGTCTTTAATGGGAAAGCAGTCCAATATATAGAAAAGCAGTCATTTACATTTGAATCGGGCGCCCTCCCCTCCCACGTGTAGCTCCAGCTGATTGGCCGTGCTGTCAAAGTCAGCTGGGCCAGGAGGAGGCCGGCGCGCTTTAACCAATGGGAGAAAAGCGCGCCAGATTTGAACGAGCCTATCCTGGCTGGCTATGCAAGGCGGGAAAGGACACAAAGAAAAAACGGCTGGGTGGAGGAAGTAACCTGTGGCTGAATACCTTGCGGCTGGCGAGCCCCCGATATGGAAGCTCAAGCCTTCCTGTCTATTGTTTGTCTTTGAATACCTTCAAGAGTTTCAGTCTAGCGGGAAGCATGGTTTCTCAGTTTTAAAATGGCAAAATCATAAGTTATTGCAGCTGGTGAGCGGGGGTCCGAAGCCCACTCTGGTCCAGCTATGGGGTGGCTGAGTGACTTGGGGTTGCCAGAGCCCATGAGTCCCTTGGGGGCCAAGCTCCGAGGCCAAGGGGGGACACGAGCGGGTGAATTCAGGCCCATAATGGCGGAATCTATGTTCCACAGAACACCTGACCTTCACCCAATTATTGGTGCAAAGCATCATATGGCCAGAAAAATGTATTATTTGTTTACCAGGGTAACTCTCCGCAAAGGGAGCCCTGGCTGAGTTTGGGAGCATGGTTGCTCAGTTTAAAATGGTCCTGAGAGGTAGCTATTGGGGCTGGCTGCGAGGGTCCGAAGCTCGCATGAAACAACCATGTTTTGGGTCCTGTTTATATGACCAGACATATTCCCTTATCATTGGCCAAGCTCCGAAAATGACAGAGACATATGTGGGGGAGTCTTGGGCATAAAGAGTGGGCCTCACCCCACGAAGAAACCCAACGTCCCTCCCCCCAAGGTTATTATTTGTGCAAGGCAAAATGGATGGGAAAAGTGGGTTATTGTGCTCTGTTAATCCCTGGAACTCTCTGCTGAGGGCGTTATCTTAAAGGTTACATTGACACAAAAGGGGAACATGAGGGGTACAAAATAGACAAGACAACCCAGATTTTCCCCAGCAATCATCCCAATTACAATCTCCCATGCAGCTCTTGCTCCCAGAGTTATGATCTTTAAAACAGGCAACACAATGCTGCCTTCCTTCTGGGAGTTGTAGTCCTCCACTGTCCTTGGGAACTGCAGAGCCTTTGGGGCTTGGGGTGCAAAGCAGTGGCAAAGTCATTGAGGGTCCATGATGTGAAGGGAAAAGAACAGGAAATGTCCAACTGAAGAAGCGTCCTTGTGGAAACTATAAAGTCCGTGATCAGGGGAGAGAGTCTGAGGGTAGGGATCCTGGGTGTGCCCGCTTGTATGGGGCTGAGCTCAAAGCAGTGAGAATAGCAGCAAGATAGAGTCCATGATCAGTGTCCTTGGGCGAACTTCAGGTCCCAGCTCGCACAGACCTGGGTTATGGGTTCGAGGCCTCCCTACTCGCACAGATCCCTTCCCAGAACCCTCCTGAAGGCGATCCACCGAGGCAAAGGCATCTTCCCTCCCCCCAAAGTCCATGGGTGTTCTTTTGGGCCCCTCTGACAGTTTCCAGCCAGGGAAAGGGACCTTGAGTTCGTTCAAGAAAGAAGTGGTCAAAAAGCAGAGAGAAATGAGTTCTGGTACTTGAGCCCCATGCCTCCCCTGTTGGCAGAAGGCTTGGGGTCCCGTTCCCCCTTCAGGATTCCTTATAGTCCAAAACCGTTGACTTGCTGCCGGTTTTGGACTCGCCATTGCTGCAGAGTTGATGGAACTTAATGCGAGAAAAGGTGGGGGCCGATTGTCCTCAGATGAACTGAGCGCGCCAGCGGTAGAGCCAAGCCGCTGATTTGCGAGCGGCTGCTTTCCCGGGCTTCCCCAGGCATGGGAGGGAAAACGGGGGAAAGAAAGAGTGGAGACAAGATAGGAGGAAGGGGCAGAGTGCTTTGGGACAACAACGGGGCAAATCGGGGAAACTTTCAGAAGTGTGGATACTGAATCCATTGGTTCCTATAGAGATCTCACTTATCCGCGGATCGCTCCGCTCCTCGCCCCCACTCTCGGCAAGGGCCCCCACTTTTCCAAGATGGCGTCGGGGCGGGTGAGGCTGCAGAGGTGCGTCTCGCCCGCGCGGCCCCCCTAGCAGCCAGAAGATTCGAACCGGTCTAAGAGGGATGGAAGATAAGGTAGGAACGAAGGGGAAGGGTCTTGTTTATTGTTTTGTTTGTTTTCTGAAGTGTTTGGTTTGTTTTGGGATTTTTCTTTTTAGCGGTAGAGGGAGGGACGGGCGTTTCGGCCCTAGTGGTGGGTGGTGGTATTGCAGCGGCCTTGCACAGGCCTGGGTGGAGGTTGGCCAGGCTGTTGTGGCTTGGCGGTATGGATTAGAGTTTGTTATTATTGAGCAGGAGTTTGCTTATGGGGTTGTGAGGGTTATGACAATGTGTGGGACTGTGTGGGCGCTGGGAGAAATGTTCTATTCTATTGTTTTGCAATGTTATGTGGAGTATTTTTAATGTATGCATTGGTGCTCTGGGGGCTGAATGGGAGGGCTTCTGTCTTGCTGTGGTCTGTTTATGGGGTTCAATGTGTTGTTGCCATGTGTGGGGTTTTGGTGGTGCTGGGGGAAATGTCCTGGTTTTATTGTTATGCTGTTTGATGTTAGCTAAAATGTCTTTCATGTACTATTTGGCTGTATAAATGTTGAGCAGATGGGGTGAGGGGAAGCAACGGTGGCTGGGTGTACTGGGAGGGACGAAGTTGGTGTTGTGAACTATGGAACTGAGTGGGGCAGAAGGAAAAAAAAGGTCTGGTACTGGTGCAACTTAGGCCATGGGCCAAGAGGAATACTGGCGACTCTCTGCAGTTAGATCTCCTGGATTTGGGGCTTCCTGCTTCGACCATACGGCCATCTTGGGAGCCTCTAAATCTTGCAATAAAGCATCAAGTCTAGACAACAGAGGCAGAAATCCTGGGACCAACAGGTCTGAATGTGGACCTGGGATTTTTTTGCTCCTGTTTAAAAATTGTGATTTAGTGCTGTCTGTAAGCACCCCCAGCCTTATTTTATGTGCTACAGTTGAAAATAGTGGCCTCTTTTTAATTCCACAGAGAGCACAAAAATCCTGCTTTGTCCAGTTTATCATACAATGTCACACCTATTGCAAGGAAAAGTAAAGCTGTACCGAAGAAGAGACCACAGAATTCTGTGCAGGAGACTCTTCTCCTTGATCGAGTTTCATAACTTGGGCAGTTTTTACAATAAGGCAAAACAATTACAATAATGTTTTAAACATGCAAAATAAAATTGAGTTTTCTTTTGTCACCAAATAGACAACACACGTTGCTTGGCCAGCCTGTGATCAGACTGGACAACCAGCACTCATGAAACTGGGTATCAATGAATATAAGGCACCTAAAGCAATAAACATGTATTGTTGGACACCTTAAAGCAGTGTTTTTCAACCTTTTTTGAGCCGCGGCACATTTTTTACATTTACGAAATCCTGGGGCACACCACCAACCAAAATGACACAAAATGTCATTTGGGAGTTGTAGTTGCTGGGAGTTATAGTTCCCCCACAATCAAAGAGCATTCTGAACTCCACCAATGATGGAATGAAATCAAACTTCCCACACAGAACTCCCATAACCAAGAGACAATACTATAAGAGTTTGGTGGGCATTGACCTTGAATTTTGGAGTTGTAGTTCACCTATATCCAGAGAGCACTGTGGACTCAAACAATGTTGGATCAGGACCAAACTTGGCATGAATACTCAATATGCCCAAATGTGAACACAGATGGAGTTTGGGGGGAAATAGACCTTGACATTTGGGAGCTGTAGTTGCTGGGATTTATAGTTCACCTACACTCAAAGAGCATCCTGAACTCTTGCAACAATGGAATTGTACCAAACTTGGCATATTGAACTCTCATTACCAACAGAAAGTACTGAAAGGGTTTGCTTGGGAATTGACCTTGAGTTTGGAAGTTGTAGTTCACCTACACCCAGAGAGCATTGTGGACTCAAACAATGCTATGTTATGTTATGTTGTTTGTTTTTTATCCAGAATCACAATGTTGGAAGGAGGCTCACCACTTTAAGGTCCCTAAAACAGACATGGGAAAACGTCGGCCCTCTGGGTGCTTTGGACTTCAACTCCCACCATTCCTAATAGTCTGAGGCCCTTTCCTGCTTAAATGGCTGAGGGGGGGAGGGCCTGAGGCTGCTAGGAATGGTGGGAGTTGGAGTCCAAAACACCTGGAAGGTCCAAGTTTGCCCATGCCAGCTTTCGACAGATACCTCTTCCTCCCCTTTCCCCTTTGCGTCCTTTCTTCCCCCTCCTGCCGAACACTTACTATTTCTTGTCGCTTCTGCCACCATTTTGATCCGAGGGGGAAGCGTGAGTGTGTTCAGGAGGGGAGGGAGGAAGACGTGGGGCGAGTTTGCACAGTAGCGTGAGCAAAGCGAGGCAAAGCGAGCAGAGCGAGGCTGGGAACAAGGGAGCCCGAGTGGAGAAGAAAAAGTGTTCAGCAGGAGGGGGAAGAAAGGGTATTGGAGGTTCTAATTTCCCACGGCACACCTGATGATCGCTCATGACACATTAGTGCGCCACGGCACACTGGTTGGGAAACACTGCCTTAAAGGACATGCGGGCAAAATGCGGCCCTTGACAGACTGACAAAACAAAACATAACACAAACAGATGAACTGTTTCTTCTGATTGCCCCCAGGACTCCCAATTCACTTTTTAAATGGGTTGTCAGAAGCCCCCGGTGGTGCAATGGGTTAAACTCTTGTGCCAGCAGGACTACTGACTGAAAGGTCGGTGTTCAAATCTGGGGAGCGGGGTGAGCTTCTGCCTGTCAGCTCCAGCTTCTCATGTGGGGACATAAGAGAAGCCTCCCACAGGAGGGTAAAACATCTGGGCGTCCCCTGGGCAACATCCTTGCAGGTGGCCAATCCTCTCACACCAGAAGCAACTTGCAGTTTCTCAGGTCACTCCTGACACACACACAAAATGGGTTGCTGGGGCCAGTAGCACTACCTAGCATTTAAAATACTTTAAAAGACAAAGAGAGCTGATTTCTGGTCTGGATTTCAGACCATGTGTGGTCTGAAAGGTCTCAGGGCTAGAAAAGCCCACTTTGACTGTAAAGTGTGCCTCCCTCCCCAGCATTCTCCAGAAAGCACCTTTGGGATAGTTTGGCCATTTTAAAAGCAAGCGTTGTTCCATTATATGGAGAAGATTATCTACAATCTTAATAAAAAGTCAATACCTAGCTTTCAGCCCTATCAATATGTTTATCTTTTCAAATGGTATCTTTTCAAGGGAAAAGGATCAATAAACCATTTTTTCTTCAAAATTGGTTCAGATTTCTGCCAGCTATGAGACCTTATATTTCCAGGAAATGTATATATGTAAAGGTTAGCATTGGCTACAACAGAAATGTAGGAGTGAGTTCCTCAGATTCGACATCCTGGATCAGAAGTCTGAAGTCTTTTCCCTCAATTTTTGAAAAAACCTAGTGTGATGAAGTTGTTTGTTGCAAGGTAAATGCATGGCTTGTGTTGCTTGTTTGCCCATACATTTGATAGTAAAACGCTTAATAAGCCACAGAGAGTTGGCATGGAATGTTGGAGCAGCAGGCCCTTGCAAAGGCTGTTGCCGTGGAAATGGAAGTGTGAGGGCTGCACCTGCTTTAGAACCTTCGAAGTTTAAAAAAGCAGGCAGTTGGTTTTGTCAGTTGGTGGAAAAATAACTGTCTTTAGGAGCTGTTAGAGTTCAGTTCAGTGAGGGGTTTGAGAAACCCAGTTGAAGGACAGATTTTGTCCCAGTTAGGAATGAAAATAACTTAATAGGTAACGCTTACAGTTGGCTATTTACCTGCTAGCAGTTGTTAGTAAGACTGCTTGTGCCTGTGTTAGGTAGTACAGGTGTAGCACCCATGGGCCCGTTCGTGCCAATGGGAGGGGGTGAGGCGCCGGGGGTCCCGATGCCACTGGGACCCGCACAGGCGGAAGGGGACTCGGAGGACGAGTTGGAAGGCCCAGAGCAAGATTGGTCAGCAGTGCCTTTGCCCAGTTCACCTGCAAAGAGTTTAGCCTGGGATTTCGAGTGGGAGCATTCTCCCGGGGAAGGAGCGGACCAGGTGGAGATGGAAGGCAGCGAAGCAGATAGCGGAGATAGTTATGAATTCCCAAACGGCCGAGGTTCCCAGGACCTGGCCGAGCAGCAGATGGAGGCCAGCGGCTGGGAAAGTTCGGGGGAGGCTGCTTCTCAAGGAGATAGCGATACTGAACTGGAAGAGCGGGGCCGTTCCCATAACAGACGCAGGGACATAGAGCAGGGCAGGAGGAGCTGGCATCTGTCCCTAGACCGTCACCGTTCGGAAAGTAGAGACTGGAGACGCCGGGCCCTAGATCGTCGAGGGGCCCGGGCGAAGGATTAGAACGGCCCCGTGGGAACTGATCCTCAGTTCTCCGGCCACGTCTGATCTGAAGGGCGTGGCGGAGTGAACCACGGAGCTTAGTTTGGCTTCGCCTTGGACCAAGACCTTGCCTTGACATTGATTCGCATTGCTGTGGATACCTTGCTTTGTTCCGGAGGCAATCCGGGAATTTGCCTAGTTTTTTGCCACGTTTGCTTTTGGAACTATCCTTTGGAACTTTGCTTTCGTAATTGGACTACAGCTTTGCTGTTTGCTTGATTCTTTGATCTCTTCAAGAGAATTGTCTTTTGGACCTTTTTATATTCAATAAAATTAGTTAGCCTTTGCTACGTCTCCGTGTGTGTGTTAAAGGGGCAGACGGGCCCGCAAGTGGCGGCGTTGCAACAGGAGGTGGCGGAGCTGCGAACCCGAGCGGGGCGGCACCCGTCGGTGAATGCCCCGGCTCGTTTCAATGGAAATCCGGCGTTGGTGGAAGTTTTCATTGCCCAGGTTCGGATGTACCTGGAGTTGCGGCCCAATGAATTTGCCACCCCGGGCCCAGGTGGGGTTCGTGTTCAACTGTATGGAAGGGATGGCAGCGACGTGGGCAACTCCCCTCATCAATGGCACGTCCCCGCATGCGGCGACTTTGGACGCTTTCCTAGATGCGATCCGGGCGACCTGGGGACCCCCCGTTGAAGCAGAACTGGGAGTTCTAGAACTCCAAGTACCAAGTTAATCTTACCAACGCTGCCCGTACGTGCGGATACTAGGAGGAGGGAAAACCCGTGACAACTGTGAAGTAGGTGAAAAACAAAAGGTTTATTTTCTATCACCAGCTGGTGGGTATTTTGCCTACGGAACGCAGCCGTAGGTAGTGCAAAGGACCCCGATACATTCCATACCAAGGCATTTATACTCGTAATGGATTCCAGTCAGTTAAACCCACCCCTTCTTTATGGTTAAAACAATCATAATTGGCTGGTGATTAATGTTGTTACATGACATTTCAATAATCCAATAAACATCATTCAAATCATTTACATCATTTCTCTGTCATCACTAAAATGAGAACAATAGCCATCTATAAACGTATTCCTTTCTCACAGGCAAACTTATCAATGCAGAGCCTCCTTGTTCTCTCTTTGCAACTTTTAGGTCTGGGCTTCCTGCCAGCAGTGAAACCAGACCGGCTCTGTCATGCGCAATGATGTTTTCCCATTAGCATTAAGAATCCCATTACTTTCATTAACTCAAACTGTACTGTATTCCCACTCATCTAACCTATATGGTATAACTTGGCACAGAGTGGATTAAAATGCATTTAATCAGGGTGTTAGTCTTCTATAACATGTGCCTGATTGATTCCAGACACCAAAACCCTCTTTTTCAGAGTTGACGCACAGGTAGCATCACTCTCTGACTGTACTTTTGCTTGGAAAAGTACCAAACCTGCTTCATTCCAGGATTTCTCTTTGTGGGAAACCCACCGCAAGGGGTTTCCTACACCAACATCTGGAACAGTTGTTTATTTAGACCAATCAACCCTCCAGTCTCGTAAGACCCCGGGTTTTCCAGTTGTGACAGTTTGTGCACCTTTTACTGTCTCTAAAGAACTCTGTACTGCCGTAGCACAACATCTGAGCATAATAGGCAGACAGCACATTATGATCAATACTGAACAGATCACCACAATGATTATCATCACAAGAGAACGTAGCCAGTGTAAGTTTGGCAACCAGCTCAACACTGTATCCCAAAAGTTACTTGCATCTGAATAAGTCTTCTGTATTCCTCTAGCAGCACCCTGAATTTTAATCAAATCCAGTTCTATCTCTCC